>ML685798.1:17280899-17299495 GCA_007922175.1 Pelusios castaneus | reverse complement strand
TGTGTGTGTGTGTGTGTGTGTGTGTGTGTGTGTGTGTGTGTGTGTGTAATATAATATATAAAAGGAAAGAGCATATGTAAAGAAAAGTTTATATTTGAAAAATAAAATACTAAATGACTTGATGCTTACATTACGATTAAACTATTAGAGTTTTAATTTTTAAAAATTATATTGGTAAGTCCTACAACCATGAAATGCAGTAAAGGAAATCTAAATTGCTCTGTGCATCATGGGTGAAAGCACCAGTCCATATTTTTTGCCAGCCCTGTTGAGGTCATGGTAGGGTTACGCCAGAGGAAGACTCATGAAATCAACATACATTCTGGCCCACTTCATCCAACAGCATGTGCAAATGTCATGGATGTGCTGCACGCAGATCTTGTTCCAGATGATAAGCTAGATGGAATATTAGCTTTGTTGCAGGCCTGCCACTGTGCCCATGGTTTAGGTGTGAATTTGTAAATCTTTCACACTTCTACTACATTTTACTGCTCAGGCTTTATGTAGGTGCAGAGATGTGCGTCATTGTTATATGCTCTTAATTTAGCTGTGGCTTTATTATCAAATCTTTTAGCCCAACTAAAACAGGAACGCATCCTCGACTGATCTCTTGCATAAATCTCTAATCATTATTTTAATCTTTACTGGAGATAAATTTTAAAAATATAAGGACAGCTGAAGTTGGGTGATGGGTAGTTGGCTTATGCTGTTGTTATGAATATGCTAATGCATATATAAATAAAACTGAAAAAAAGCCAGGTCTTATCAAGTTGTTGTACACTCAAAATGGAAATATACACAGTTGTCCAAATCTTTAATAACTAAGAATACACACACGAAAGGACCACCTGGGTCCTGCATCCAGTCCCCTGTTATCACTGGCAGCCAAGTCATGTGATCTCTTTTATAAACTTACCAAGCTCCATTTTAAAACCATTTTTGTTTCTTGCCCCATGACTCCTATTGTAAGACTCTTCTGGAACCTCACTCCTCTGATGATTAGAAACTATCTTCTAATTTCCAAACTAAATTTATTCCTGGCCAGGTTGTACCCACTTGTTCTTATACCAACATTGTCCTTTAGCTTAAATAGCTCTTCTCCCTCCCTGATGTTTACCCCCGAAGTGTTTATAGAAAGCAATCATATCCCCTCTACTAACCTTTCTCTGCCTCTATTCCAATCTGAATTCATCTTTTTTTGAACATGAATCAGCCACAGTTCTCCAGATTTTCACTGGTGTCTTGTACAATAACATTAATACTTCCCTATCTCTAGTGGAAACATCTCATCTGATACATACTAGCATTTGTAGTTTTTGCAGTTATCCACATTGGTGGTTCATGCTCACCTTATGATCGACTAATATAACAGATCTTCCTTCTCTGCTGCTGTTTCCAACTCCAGAGCCCCCTCATCTTATAGCAGAAACTCTTGTTGCTAGTCCCTAAATGCATGACCTTGCACTTTGTACTAGTAAATATCATCCTATTTCTACTACTCTAGTCCTAAATGTCATCCACTTCTTCCTATATGATATTCTGATCCTCCTCTAAATTGACAGTGCCTCCCAATTTTGTGCCATCAGCAAATTTCATTAGCACATTCATATATTATGTGTCAAAATCACTAATGAAAATATTAAATAAGAGCAGTCCCAAGACCTATCTCTACAGAACTCCACTAGTAACCTCCCTTCAGCCCAATGGTTCCCCTTTCAGCACTATACATTTGTCCTTTTGACCAGTTCCCTACCAACCTTACAGTTCTTGTACTAATCCCCATATTCTCCATCATAACTAATAATTTCCCATATAGCATTTTATCAAATGCTTCACTGAAGTCCAGGTATATTAGACCTATGATATTTCCCTTGTTTATCGACTCATTTACATTATTAAAGAAAAATATTGATCAAGTTAGTCTGGCACAATCTACAGTGGATAAATCTGTGGAGAGTTTTATTCCATTTTCTATTTACCTCCGTGTCCCTAATTATTCTTTCCTTCAAATTTAATTCTAAACCTAACATACTACTGAGACAGAGTGAAAGATCTGTAGTTACCCAAATCATTTTCCCCTTTCTTAAAAACAGAAGCTACATTTGCTATTCTCCAGTCATATGGTACCACCCCTGATTAAATAGATTTATTAAAATACTTGCTACTGGACTTCCAATTTCATGTGCCAATTCTTTTTGTATTCTGGGAATACTGTATTCTGTGTATTGACTGTCATACACACTATCTCCAAAAACTTTAGAAAGTTCAGTAATACATGGCACTATGACAGAGTTTTTGGAAAATGTTACACTGATTCCATAAAGTGGGGGGAAGTAATATAATTGGTAGAGGCACAGACCTGCCCTCCCCCACCCCCCCCAAGGGAAGGTGGGCTCTGAGGACAGTATACTCAGAAGGATCCTTTTGGAAAGATTTGAAGAGATTGTTCTGGTTCCTGAGACCACCCCTATCTCTCCACCCCAGGGAGCAGCTAAAGGTTCCACCTCCTGAAACCACAGATGAATCTAATCTCAGGGATCCATGGAAGGCCAGGCTTGGGTATAGGTTCTGTGTAGCCATGCTTGCTCCTGGACCTCCCACCACTTAGATTAATAAAATGATGCCAGAGGAAAGAATCCTCAGCTTGTAGCTGCTTGGAAGGCCTGAATTAAAAAGGATGTTACACATCAAGGGTGCTACTAAAGAGTTAATGCAATTTTGATTCATTTTAATGTTCTACTGTGTTTTCCTAGTGCCCTCCCAGGCTCTTCCCCTCCTCCTCTTCCCGACCTTATGAGATATCTAACACATTCCAGTGATAGTATGTCAAATCTACACCTTTAATACTATGTAGATAATTTGGATGAGTACTTCATCAACACATGCAGCTCTCAAATAAATGCAGCGGGGAAATGATCTGAGTAATTACAGGCCTGTTAGTTTGACCTTACCATGCAAAGTGTCGGGAAAAAATTTGAAGGAAAAAGTAGTTAAGGACATCCAGGTTAACAGTAATTGAGACAAAATACAACATGATTTTACAAAAGTCAGAGGTAGATCATGCCAGACCAGCCTGATCTCTTTTTTTGAGAAGAAAACAGATTTTTTTAGACAAAGGGAGTGCAGTGAATCTAATTTACCTAGATTTCAGTAAGGCATTTGATATGGTTCCACATGGGGATTATTAGCTGAACTGGAAAAGATGGGGATTAATATGAAAATTGGAAGATAGATAAGTAACTGGTTAAAGGGAAGACTACAACAGGTCATACTGAAAGTTGTA
Source organism: Pelusios castaneus (assembly GCA_007922175.1). Classification (NCBI taxonomy): domain Eukaryota; kingdom Metazoa; phylum Chordata; order Testudines; family Pelomedusidae; genus Pelusios; species Pelusios castaneus. The sequence continues at coordinate 17,296,212 of ML685798.1, read as the reverse complement.
CGGACCTTGGCATAAAAAGTGGGAGTATACTAATAAAGTTAGTGTGTGACATAAAATTGGGAGGTATTGCTAACGCAGAGAAAGACCAGGATATCATACCATAAGATCTGGATGACCTTTTAAACTAGAGTAATAGAAATAGGATTAAATTTAATAATGGAAAATGCAAGGTCATGCACTTAGGGACTAATAACAAGAACTTTTGCTATAAGCTGGTGACACATTGGAAGTGACTGTGGCCTGGTCTACACTGTGAAGTTTGACATAATGCTGCTTACCTCGACCTTCTGCAGCCTGCATCTTCACTGTTAGAGCCGTAAATTCGAAATAGATGGAGTGGTAATTCGATCTGCTACCATCAACCCTGCAAGTGGCATAGCACTGAGGTCGAAATCTACAATTCCAATTTAGATCTGTGTAACCAGAGAGCAGCTTTTCTGATTTTTCCTGTCTCTTTACCGTGGCAACATGGCTCCTCCCCTGCCTGCAGCCCTGGGAAGTTTTCAATTAATTCCTCTCTCTACATGAAGCACTGTGCCTCTCTGTCCCGCCGGCAGGAAAGAAAGAGCAAGGAAAGCTTTTCCTGCTTTTTTTTTTTCTTTAAAGAAGAGGGGAGGGAGAGTGAACAGAGGACAACTGCCTTCCCGCATGCTCCTATGCCTATTACCCACAGTGCAATGCATTTCAGGAAGTAATGTGAGCAGTGGGGACGTGAGACCCCAAGCAAGCAATTTAGTGCGATAACTCACCTTCACCTTCTGTAATTCAACAGCCTAAAATCTAATTACAGCCCCGCCCCCAATGTAGCCAAACCCTGAAAAAGAGAAGGATCTCAGCATACTGGTTGATCATAGACGACTATGAGTTGCCAATATGATGTGGTCATGAAAAAAGTAAATGCGGTCCTAGTATGCGTCAGCAAGGTAGTTCCAGTAGAGATACAGAGGTGTTTAATACCATTATACGAGGCGTTAGTCAGACCTCATCTGGAATACTGTGTGCAGTTTTGGTCTCCCATGTTTAAGAAAGATGAATTCAAACTAAAATAGGTGCAGAGAAGGGCTATTACGATGATCCAAGGAACAGAAAATCTGCCTTATGAGAGGAGATTCAAAGAGCTGGACCTCTTAAGCCTAACCAAAGGAAGGCAGAGGGGAGATATGATTGCTTTCTATGAAGACATCATAGGGATAAATATCAGGAAGGGAGAGGAGCTATTTAAGTTCAGCACCAGTGTGGACACAAGAACAAATGGATATAAACTGGCCATCAGGAAGTTTAGACTTGAGCTTAGGGCAGGTCTATGCCATAGCGGGATTTCGGAGGCAGTCAAAGAGAGATACGCCAGATACTTAAACCACTTTGCATATCTCCCTTCAACTGCCTACCACCTACTTACCGCGGTGTCTTCAGTCTGCTGAGTTGAAGGGAAATGCCCTCCCTTCAATTCAGTGCTACTATAGTTGCTGGGGTGGTCTTCAGCAATCGATTTCCTGATCAACTAAGTGGGTCTTCAGAGACCTGATCAGTCAATTGGGAAGATCGATCTGCCAGTGACGAATTTTCCTCAGTCAGAGAAGACTAGCCCTAAGACGAAGGTTTCTGACCATCAGAGGAGTGAAGTTCTGGAACAGCCTTATAGGGGGAGCAGTGGGGACAAGACACCTGGCTGCCTTCAAGACTGAACTTGATGAGTTTATGAAGGGAATGGTATTATTGGACAGTCTAATATGGCAATTGATTGATTTTTAACTACTAGCAATAAATATGCCCAATGGTTTGTGATATGGTGTTAGATGGGTTCTGAGTTATTACAGATGATTCTTTCTAGGTGTCAATTCGATTCTGTCTAATTTGGCGCCCCTCAATCCCTGGCACCCTAGGCAACCGCCTAGTTCACCTATATGGTTGGGCGGCTCTGTTCATGGACTTCAGTAACACTGGCATAGTTAAGCGTCTATTACAGGAGTAGATGTGAGAAGTGTTTTGGCCTGCATTTTGCAAGATCTCAGACAAGATGATCATAATGGTCCCTTCTCACCTTACAGTCTATAATTCTATAATTGTGAGAAATATCTAACTGTTCCTTGTCCTGACTTCCCTCTGTGTGTGTATGTGTGTCTCTCTCTCTCATATTCAAGATTAATGTGTGAATGTAGGTATTAATATATGTAATACTGATATCCATCTGGTAAATCAAATTTATCATGCATCTTTAACTGTTCTCTTTGCACGTTACCCAATAATTTATTTTAATGCTAACGTTCCAAGCCTCTGAGTAGCTTCAAACAGTTGTTTTAAACAGCTTGCCAGAAAAAACTTGCTCCTTTACTTCCAGAGATGCCGTTTCCCCTCAAAATTTTAGACTAGAGTCTTTCTCAACCTTTCAAGTAGCAAGTACCTCTTAACTTCTGAAACGTTTAATAAGTACCCCATGCTCAATTGCCTCCCAGCTGGGATCAGGGGAAGCAGATGGCTGCCATGAGTATCCCTAGCCTGTGTTTGGCGTACCCCCCAGGAATACACATACAGGCTGAGAAACTATGAGGCCTAAGACAGGCAATATCCAGTCTGACAGGCATTATTCAGTCCCCTGCATGAATGGGTGGTTTAAATTCTGATAATGCATGATCTCTTAAGGAGAAACATAGTAAAGAGAATATTCCTCGCTTTCCAGGGGAGCACATGATACTTGTTGCTAGATCTGGAAAACCTCAGATTATAGAATTTTAACTCATGACTTTATTATTCATAAAAAAAAGTTGTATTAGGTTTTAAAACCTGTAAAAATGACATATCTATATTCTCTTACTCAGATGTCTGTACAGCAAACTCATGGTATTAGGAGCAAAGCTTGAGCAACAAAATGGAAAAGTACGGGCAAAATAGCACAGAGATATTTTTAACACTAATGTTATTTAGGCTGCAAAGATAAGAATGTGACAAATATATGTGGTTTCCAGGCTGTGCTACCATAATTCTGCTAACCTGTGTAACAGTTCTGTGCACTGAATGCAGTAGAGGTTCTATGAAAAATATAGTATGTGATCAGGTGATTAAAGACTCTGTCACAATGATTTTGCAGCCTAAATAGCATTCTTTAACTTGTGTAACTTCCTCATTCTGGAGGTGGATGGGGTGTTAAGAAAAACATGTAAGCATATTCTTTTATGTGCAGCTGTAACAACTCCCCAATTCATGAATCAACATCAGCTTCAGAACCCTGAAACTACATTGCAGCACAAACGGCTTCTGTTCAAGCCACAAAACTAACACCTAGCAGCAGGAGATAAATCTGCTGGGTGTGAGGGAGTCTGGCCCAGCCTAACTCACTTATTCTTCTCTTCCAATCCCCCCTTCCTCCCCGTTCTCTCTCTCCTTTTCTCCCACCACACCCCACGTGCTCCCCAAACTACCGCCGCTCCAGGAGCTCCCTGTTGTTCCCACTGTCCTTTGTGGGTCATGATGTTCTTGGTGCTTTAGCGGTGGTGTGAGCACAGAACCCAACTGTTCAGCCATTTCAGCAGGCTGTCAAAATTTTCTGGAGGAACACAGTAAATTTTTTTTTAAGAAAGGTTGCCAGAATCCTTTCTTAGGCAATGTTCATATGGGGTTGCCTCCAGCTCCTCCTAGAATATATGATGGGTTTGTGCCATTTTAACTGTGTTTTATGGGCACTTACTTGGCATCCAAAACACATGCCAATAAAACCCTAACACCATGACTTCATGTATTTTGTACATTTGTGAATGTAAAACACTTTTCTGTGTTTCTAAGAAGGCACTTTCATTAAAGATTGAGTTAAATTATTCTGGATAGTTTCTGTTTACAAAGTCCCATTCTTTGCAAGTAAACTGATGGAACTGGGAGTTAGTCAGCTCTTGGTCAGAAAAGATCCCTGTGCCTGCGTTTAAAGCAAATATGATATAATGAATGCTTTTGATGGAAGAAATTAATTACATGACCTATTCATTTCTGAAATATATGATTATATTTCACCAGACACATTTTGGATGGGCCGAATATACTTAAGTGGTCAACTCTAATCTTTGTACTTCATTTTCTTTAGGCTTTTTTTAAGAAACTGTAATATGCAGAAATATTTTCAAAAATAGATGAGAACTGAAGGACTTTGATTTCATATTTAAGCATTCCAGTATTGATGATTTTGATAGAAAACCGTGGTGAAGAGAGGATAACCCTTTGTGTGAACATTTCTCCCTGGAAGGAATAATTTTGCGCTTTTTCCAAGACTTAGGTTTCTGTATCAATTCCTTTGAAAAACTTTTCTGTCTGGAGGTGCCTTCTCTTGTGCGGTGAACTTCAGTTTGTTTGTGTAATGTTTGGAGTACTTGGCGTATGATTTGTTGGAAAAAATGAGAAATCTAGATTTATTTAAATTTTTAACAGCATGTGTCATGAGTTAGTGCCACCTATTCAAAGTTCACAGAAAAAATTGCACAAGTGTTATGGTTCCCAGAGTCTCTTATTGAAAATGCATGGGAAGCACACAAAATCCCACAGCCTCTCTAAACTTTCCCATGATGTCCTGTATGTTTTGAATGAATTGCACTGTGTTCAGCTCAGGAAGTGTTTTTTTTAAAAAAGAAGTTAATTTGCTAAACTTGTACATAAAACACTGAGAAGTTTGTAGTTTAACATAAGTAGGTTAACCATGTCATTGTCCATAGACTGTTGGGTTCAATTGTGATGGTCACTAAGAAAGTAGCACGCGATTACAGTATTCCGTTTTCTTTTGATTTCAGCTTTATGACAAAATTAACACAAAATCTTCACCACAAATCAGGAATCCTCCCAGTGATGCTGTACAGAGAGCCAAAGAGGTAAGTGGTTTTGAAATGTATTTCAGACTTTTATTTTGCTTGTTTAATATGAAACTCATCATGATTATCAAGCTGATGCTGTAATCTGCCTCCTAAATTTAACTCTCTGTGAAAATATTTTTCCTCTTGGTTATACTGAGTAAATTTATTATTTTCCAGACTGTAAGGAATGTTTCCATTATTCAGCATCATCATAAAACCTCTGATTTGTGCTGTCCTTGGGCAAGTGCCACCATTTGCATATATTTTATATTTAGTTGGTTTTCACACAGCAAAAGTTCAAAGCTTGTATAATTTCTCAGATAACATTTTTCTTTAGAAATGTTTATTAATCCAATCAGGCTTTGTTTGCTTGTCATTGTTTCTACAACAAAAAATTACCTTAATTCCAAAAGGGGGTGGGGGGAGAGAATAGAGGAAGATCATATAGAGAAGTAGGACCTCTGGCTCAAAATGGCCAAAATTAGTAAAAACAGGGTTACTTAATTCTTATGCCTATTAAATATAGGGCAAATGGTAAATAGAGAATTGTGATGTATAATGCCAATCAAAAATAAGTAGTGTTTGTTTAGTGTACAATGGCTGAAAAAGATTGCTTGCAATAATATTAAAAATCAAAAGAGCAGATATTTTACTCACAATATTTATTTAATAACTGAAGTCACACTGACATTTCCCCTGAAGATTTTTCTTCTGTTTCCCTAACTCCTTTTTCGTGACCTGACTTCCAGACTTTAACAATTGAGGCAATACCTTCTGAGCAGCCCACACAATTTTACCCATTGAGATGTTTGAAGGATGCCATATATGTCTGTGTCCATTCAAATCTATTCCTTCTCCCACTTTCCCACAGCAGTCCGAGAGGACTGGATATCAGTCCATGAAGTTACTCTTATCCAGTCACACACTGGAACCCTATGGAGGCGGCTGTTGTTTCCTGGCCCCAATAAGCATCAGCATCGCAGAGCCAAATCTGGACACCTGATCCCCTGGCCACCACAGACCAGGAGCCTCATACAGGCGCCTGCGCTTTCCATTACAGGGGAGGGAGAAGAAGGGCCCACAAAGGCGAATGACCACCAGCTCTGTAGGGAACATTACTCAGCCTCCCTACAGTCAGAGAGGAGAGAGGAGCATTATTCCTTCAGGAGGATGGACAGAGCACTCCAGTGTAGGAGGAGCTGGCCATACAGTAGAAAGCAGGCACAGCGATTCTCTCTGTGTCAGAGGAAGCAGACAGGTCCACTGACACATGCCTCAGAGCCCTACAGTACATTCTGTACCTGAAAGCTTTTAAATACCTGTAGTGACCCAGTTCAGGTTTTCAGTATTTCCCCTACAAAACCAATACAGCTTTGCAAAAACGTCCTATGCAACCAACACATGATGGCAGTAAAGTATGCACTGCAGAAATCTGATGGTTGGGGAAATTACTAGTTGTTCAAAGATAGATAGGAGTGCCAAGTCAGGAAAGTAATTGGAGTAAGCTGATGTAATAATAAAGCAAAACAGTATGAGCTTCACAGGTGGTACTTGTGCGCATACCATCATCTGCTGACATAAGGGTTGCCACCTCTCAGTTTTGCAAAAACCAACATGCAGACCCAGCAAATGCACAACTCATATGCAGCCACGCTGCCTGGCACCTGTTGCATACATGATACAAATGACAGCAGAGGAAGTCTTCCATATCATCTTTCCTGGTGGCCAGCAAGGAGAATCCTCTCTCCCCTACACCTCACTGCACTCCACCCTCCATTTGCTGGGTTGATGAATCTCCACTTGTGCTCTCTATTCCCAAACCACCTCTCTTCCCTTCAGCAGCTGCTGAGAGGAGGAGTGCTCTTTCTTTCTGGTAGCTGAGAGGGATGGTTTCCCTTCCTTTCTTCTCTCCACCTGTGAGCAAGGAAGAGAAGCTCTTTTCTTTCTTTCTCAGCTACCAAGCAGCAGACAGCTGCCTATAATGATTGTCTCGTCTCACTTTCTTAGCCCTCAAGACTGTCCTTTTTCCCTTTACATGCTGGACTGGGATCCAAGAGATATGGTTTCAGACCCTGCTTTTGCCACAATCTTCCTGTATGTCCTAGGACTTGCTGCCTCAAGCCCCACATAATAAAATCAGGTGCCCGACCCAAGCTCCGTGTCACAAGTGGGGCAGGCTGGTCTGCTGGGCACCAGTGCCGCCCCTCTCACGCAGCTGGCCAGTTTGCAGACTCCTCAGCCCCAAAGCTGGCCACTCTGTGGGCCCAAGTGCCAGTGCGTCAGAGTGCCGCCCTGCCCCCAGGCTGGGTATCGCTGCAGTGGGGGAGGAGGGAGGGCAACAAGGGCAGGCAGCCCCAGACCCCAGGAGGCTTAATCCAACCCTGCCAGGGCCCATTTTGGTAGGCACTGACCAGGCATGTATTAAGACCCCTTCCCTACCCCAAAGAATTGAGTCTAAAAATAAGTAAGACAAAGGTGTGGGAGAAAAGAAATAATATCCTTATTTTACAAATGGGAAATGAAGGTTCAGAAAGTGGAAGTTGACTTGAACAAGAATTAAATAAACAAGTGTTAGGTAGTAACGATGGCAGATGTTAAGTATATAAACTGTCAAATAACTCCTGGGTACTAGAAAACTTACTATGCTTGTAGATACTGTGCCATCAAAAAATTGTTCAGATAAAGTGTTACGGTTCTGATTTTGTAGTGTTAATAGAGTCGATATTGGAGGAATTAAGGATTATTCTGTAACATATATTTTACTATAAAGAAACAGAGTTTCAAAACTTAGCTTTCCTTTTTCCAATATCATTTGTTGGGTAAACATAACTGTAGGTGCAGTTTTGTGTGTATTATTTTTGGCCCCGAATTATAGTCAACAAAACATTTAAGTAACAACTTGCAAGTGTAATTAAATACTAGAGATGGTCAAGTGTTGTAAATCGCATACACAGAGAACTGCTGATGTAAAGTTCTGCCTGCAAGTATTTGCACTTTTGCAGATATAGTAAATGTGAGGCTGAAGATTTAGCCCAAAATGAATGTTTTAAATAGATGGTTGCCACAAGATGAAGGTTTTAAAATAATATAAAATATATTACGTGAAAGAATTCCAGCATTCCTTTCCTATCTTATGTTATGTTTTACCAGTTTGCGTTCCTTAAAAATAAGCAAATTATCTATTACCTGGCACGAGAAGGATCTCTGCAGGCACCAAATTAATCATTTCACAATCACTTTAAAAAAGAATGCGAAGCTCATCCATATCTCAATTCTTTTATTTTTGTTAATTCCAGGATGGCACATACATCCACTTTTAACACAGGAAAATAAGCATACTCAAAGGTTTAAGAAAGCAACAAGTCCAGTGCACAAATAAGACTCGAGTGTGCATTTCAGAAGCTCTTGCAGAGTACGGAATCTATTCTCCTTTTAAGTCTAGCGTTGTTCATACATTAGCTACAACCTACAGTGTCACCAGGAAGGGAGAGTAGATACAGAAATGTGCTAGAAGGGTGTAAGAATAACTTATTCTGTCCACAGTAAGTATAGTGACTCATGCCCACTTGACAAAATGTAGTTGTGCATCTTGTGCGTACAACCACAAGAGCTAAAATGCAGCTTCAGCGGGATGCTGGAGTTTAAAAATGCACTCTGTTTACCAGTCTGTGGAAAAATGAGACAGAATGATTTGATAAGGAGATCCTACCCTGGATGGCAAGAGGAAGTGTTTGTGTGCCAACCACATTGCTCTGCAAGCTTTCCTAGCAATGAACCCCTGGAGTGCTGCCAGAAGCGGAATGCTCTGTTTCCACCAACCAAACAGCTGAATGTTGAGAATAAAATTGAAAATGTCAGACTTCAAGGAACTGAGATAATTCACTTTTTTTCCCCAGTCATGAGATGAAATACTCTTTTCTTTTTTATAGAATCTTGAGTTTTCTGCTGGTAAACAGACAGACCATCTACAGTTCATGATTTTTAACTATTGGATTTCCAGAAATAATGCCTTAATCTGGATAATTCAAGCTTTTAGACATGATTTAAATTCTGTTTTAAGGTTTCTTAGTTCACATTCAGGCATAGAAGCAGAGTTCAATGTAATTACAGAGATTTATATAGTTGATGGTTAACGCTACTTCGTAGCTGAGATAAATGACCTTTTAAGGAATATTTTCAGTCTGAAAAGAGAGAGTCTTTCAAGAGAAAGAGGCTTTCTTTAAATCTCTTTTTTCATTTAGCAAAGAGAGTCATCCATACACGGTATTTCATTCTGTTTCAAAAAAGTCCCCATTCTTGGAGACCCTTTACTATCATAACCTATTGATTGTGTGTGTGCTAACGGGTCCATGACCAACCAGAGTAAAGTATGCTTTTTACAGTTTTGTGACAGAATAGAGAGCAGTTGGCTTTATTGACATTTGTGCTGTTTGTTCTGCAGGTATTGGAAGAAATTTCATGTTACCCAGAGAACAATGATGCAAAAGAGCTAAAGCGTATTTTAACACAACCTCATTTCATGGTAAGCAAATACTACTCTGGCTGTTCTTAAACACGTTCCTTGTGGGAGAGAATGTACTATCAAAAGCCTATAAGCGGCAAAACAAACGTATAGTTAGCTGCACGCCAATATCTATTTAATCAGCATTTCTAATGTGCCTAGCTAGCACAGCAGCTTATCTTGTTACGGGGCTAATGCATGGTGCTGGCTACACCATTGTTAGTTGCTGCCTGTCATGATGAGAATTGCAGTTTGCAGGCACAGCTCTTTTGTGGGTCTGAGCTCATCAGATGAGGGAGTTACTCTGTAAAATGTTTGGTTTTTAAGAGAAAGTAATATGAAAGACTAGTAAGAAAGATCTAAAGATGCTGACAATCTGGTAGCACAAATCTATCAGACATCAGTAGCACAAGGTGAACCTTTTGTGACACAGTCACAGAGCAATGGAATTGTTCATTACAAAATCTTAGAATAATACAGTAGAATGGAGACTTTTTAAAACAGAATCAGCCCATGTTGTTAAGAGTGACGTTCTTCAGCTCGGGTTCCAGAAGGGTAGCCGTTTTAGTGTACAGCAGAAAAACAACAGAGTCCTGTGGCACTTTTAAAGACTAACAGATTTATTTATTGCATGAGCTTTCGTGGGAGAAAATCCCACTTCGTCAGACGCTTTGAAGATGGGAAATTTACAGAATGGGAGGAAATTAAATGCAGGGGAGTGTATGACATAGGATCAGGTCAGGCTTTAACAGCAGATCAAAGTAGGTGTTAGAATTCAAACACTGGGAACAGCACGTAGAGGAGGGTGAGGTCAAATCACCTGTTGTAATGAGAGAAAAATCCATAGTCCCTGTTTAACCCCAAGGCAACTGAGTCAAATTTGCATATAAATTTGAGTTCCGCAGTTTCTCTTTGAAGATGTGATTTGTTATTCATCTGTTTCAACACAGCTATTAGCAAGTCGTCAATGGAGTGAGCAGAGAGATTGAAGTGTTTCCCTGTTGGTTTTTTAGTGTTGCGATTTCTGATGTCAGATTTGTGTCCATTTATTTGTTCTTCAGCTCAGTAGCCTGTTAAATCTCTGCTTCCCCAGTCTAGTAGCTTTGTGCTTTCGTGCTGCATACTACCATGTGAGCAATCTAGGTTAGATTCCAAATTCCAGGGACTTGTTTTGGGAGCTAAGAAGATGTAAAAAGGAGAAAGGAACATGTGTATCCTAGGAAGACAGAGGGAAGATCCTCCTTTCTTTCAAACCTGTGTCAGACAAAGAAGTATTTATTCGCTTTTGAAATGTTTTCTATGTTTAAATCTAGATTGGGGTGAGTCAAGAGACTTGGACCTAAGACAAACAATCTTGTATATGTCACAATTTTTTTTGATGGGGACAGTGATGGACCTGAGCATCAAAAACTCTCACTGAAACACAGAATCTCTTAAAATCAGGCAATGAATTTCTTTTGTTTTACGTTGTGGACGAACCCTATAAAACTCTAGAAAAGAAATATTGTTGCTTGATATTGTTGTACACAAGCTGAGTGAGGAATAATTAAAAGTGTGAGTTTCTAAGGAGCTCCCTGATTTTGCCCCATTGAGAAATGAATTGGCAGTTTGCAAAACAACAGAAAACTGCACCTAATTTCCATAAAATATAACAAATTACAGCCACATTCATTCAATAGGCAGCTTAAACTTGCAGAGCCTACAATTCCCAGCATGCAGCATTGCTGCTGGATTCTTCAAAGATCAGAGTACGTCAACTGCTTGGTGTGTCATTGACCTAGAGGCCATGTCAGCTAATAATGGTGGCAAAACCATCTCTACTGTAGTAGAGGCAATAGAAAAAAATGAGACGTTCTGACACTCAAGCTTTCTGTGGGGAGAGGGAAGAAAGCAGTGAAAATAAGAAATGGTACTGATTGGTGCTCAATTTTTTTGTTATGTGGCTTATCCCTGATTCAACTTTTTCCAGTGTAATGTAGCCTGGATTTACTCTAAAGACATTAGACCTTATGGGAATAGTCTGTCAGTTCTGTGTTAATTGACTGCTACATTTTGAATTTTATAAGTAAAAGCAAACAGTAATGTCAGTAACTTATGCAATTAGATAGCAGTTTGGAAATCTAGCTTATCAGCTTTTATGTGCATATGTTTTATGTGTTTTCAATGTAACCACCAAATAATTACAATAATTTATTAAAGATTTGCATATTGAGTCAAAAGACAGGCAAAGTGTGATGCATCAAAAAACTGCTTTTATATATAAAGCAATTAGGCTAATGTGCTTACACATGTTTTTTAAGACCAGCTGTCAGACAGAAAACTCTTGCAACAATTCTTTTAAAAATATTTTTTATGCAGAATAAAAGACTGGTTTCCCTTTTAAAGTGTTTAAATTATATTGATGAGGGTTCATTTCTAAGCAAAAAAAGGGCTACAAAAAATCTTTATTGCTGAAATGAAATACTGACTTTTCATTTGTGAGAAATGTAAATCCTTTTCTCACAGCTTAGAGTGTCATGGGTGAATGAGCTTAAACCCTTAGCAACCTCATCTATGGCCTCGTGGTCATAAGTCAGTAGACCTCACAGGGCAGTGAGGAGAAATTATATTTAAATATTTAAACTAGCTATAATTCTTAAATAGCTAGAATTTGTCATTTGAGTCCTTATCTTATAGCTTTAAATCTGCCTTTTGGTTTTAATATATAGATAATTCCCTATACTCTGAGACTTTTAAGGAGCTACTATAAATAAATACGGTACACTCTCTGACTAATCATATTAAAACACTTTAACAAAAACCCAAGTTATTAATCCTTGAAAATGCAATTCAGTGAATCTTTTTTGGGCTTCTAACCTTATAAAATAAATCATTTTAAAAATAACTGGCACTCCATCATGCGTCACTGGCCCTTCAAAACTCCATTAGGTAATGGTGGAGTGAGAGAACAAAATATCTGAAAATATATTAATTATTAACACTGTATGTGAGCAAGGTAAGTAGAAACAGCAGTACTAAATATTATACTGACAGCCTATTGTCAGTATGTCTTTAGGCGGCAGAGTAAGATAAAATATATTTTAGTTGCTACATCGTTTGTTTAATTATTTGAGTTAGGGCATATGGCACATTCAGCAGGTTTGCATGTCTTAAAGTAGTGTGTATCTAGGTTGTAAGCTTTAGACTTGTAAATTTCATTATCTTAGGAACATGATACCAGAATCAATCATTTTTAACAGAAGCCAAAAACTAAGCCAACAAAGAGGATCAAAACAGCATCGATGATGTTGATCTTGAGTGCCCCTAGTTAAACCAAGTATGTTTCTAACTTATGGCAATCAGTCATACAGTAAAGTAGTAGGGTTTTTTTTTAACATGATACTCAAGAAGGCCTCAATCCTGCAAAGACTTATTTATGTCCATGCTTAATTTTAAACATTGCATTTTAAATGTTGCATCTGACAAAGTGGGTTGCAGCCCACGAAAGCTTATGCCCGAAGAAATTTATTTGTCTTTAAAGTGCCACAGGACTTTTGTTGTTTAAACAATGAGTATTCCATGTGGGCCATTCATTTTAAAGAATCTTTTATTTCAACCAAGAGCCACAGCAAAGAGCAAAAATCCCAAAATAGAAGTTGCTGCACTTCACAATATCATGTTCTCTTTGTTTTTCTGAGAGAGAACAGTTATTTTAGGTACCTAAGAGAGACATCTGGCTTTTGCTGGCTACTATATCCAACTTAAGTCAAAAGTTAACAAAAATGTTGTCTAAAACTCTTTAAAATACATTTCCCCACTCATTGCCGTGGACTACCTCCCATGGGCCTGCTCAAAAATAATCTATCTGAAAAGAATCTCCAGCCAGGCAGATACCTGCTGATCTGTGAAATGGTCCCTAAACTAATCACTCCCAGGAATGCATACATTTAAACACAAAGTTTGCCTCCTTGTGTTTTTTACAGGGTCTATATATGCCATGTGTTTCTAAGAGCATCATTACCTGGGGGATCCTCAGGCTCAAAGTTAACCTTTCATATTTCTCATTCGGAAAGTTTTTTAAATGTTTATCTAACCTTTCAGGTCTAATGATTGCAGTATTGAATTACCTTATTTATATCATTGCAGTCTATTTGTATATTCTTTAACTATGGATATACATTTTTAAAATACAATCATGTAAATGTTTTGAGGGTTTTTTGTACTGCTATAACAGTAAGTGTGAAGAGCAGTCATATTTGGAAAGTGTACCGTTGTTTCCATCTACGCAAGTGACAACATTTGAAATGTTTTCCTGCATAAAAGAACGTTGCATTTTATCTGTTTAGGTATTTATAATGCATCTGTCACCATTTTTCTCACAGTAAATGATACAGAAATAAACATTTATAACTGCTGTCAAAAGTATTTAGAATCCCTTCAGGAACCATGTGGTCCACAAGGGAAAAAGAGCCAGAAAAACATGACCATACCGTAATAGAGGAAACTGTGTAGTTTAAAGGAAAAACTATGCTGTAGATTAACTATTTCAGTGAAATTCAGTTTACTTCAGTATAAAATAGGTGCTCTCACATTGGTATAATCTGTGTGTGTTTACGTAGGCATAGATGTAGCTCATCAAATATAGTAATAAACCTTGAAAATATTAATCATCATTTATTTTGCCTAGACACACATGTTGTATTAATCTGATCATTAAAAGATGATTGATCAAATAAAATACAGCTATGTTACGATGTTTTAGTTTAATGTTTCTTTATAAGACAGAAATATAACATTGGGAATCTTGTTATGAAAAGGCATTGTTAAAGGGCAGGGCATATAATGAATATAATCAGGTGTGCTGAGACTTGACTATGTTTTCAAATTTGCTTGGACAAACATTTTGTCCTTAGAACAAAGGATAGAAAGCATTAATTGCTGTTCAGGAAAGCATAGTAGACTATTCTGTTAAAAGCCATCTATGTACAATGCCAAGACCATCCCCTAAAAACACATACTCTAAGACAGGAGTGTCAAACATGCGGCCCATGGGCCGAACCTCTTCCATGTGGCCCGTGATTGCACTCAGCAGGACCACGCTCTCTCCCTAACAGAGAGAGAAAGAGAGTGTGTGGTCTTGCATACCCAGCACCCTGCAATGCCACAAGAGTGTCAGGTCTCGCGACATCACGGAGCTCTGGGTAGGAGAGACTGCATTCTGTGAGACCACACTCTCTTCCTAACACAGAGAGAGAGGGGTGTTGTGGAGTGCAGTTTCATATATACAGCACGCTGCAAGAGTGCCGTAGTATTTTGATTTATGGTATGTATGGCCCAGTTGAAGTACATTTAAGTCAAATCTGGCCCGCCATAGCAAATGAGTTTGACACCCCTGCTGTAAGAGAACAGCCAGAACAAATGCCTAAAGTACATAAGATATGTTTTTGTCTAGGGCTCTTTTTCTGCCAGTATGCACCAGTACTGCGTACCGGCACCTATTTTTCCCAGGCCGACCCCGTTGCCCAGCTGAGGGCCGGGGTCAGCAGGGCAGGGAAAAGAGCGAGTCTCCTTTCCCCTGCTGACTCCGGCCCCCAGCTGGGCAGTGGAGCCGACGGGAGCCAGGAGGGGTGGCCGTGGGCCAGGATGCAGCCCATCAGGGACTGGAATCCAGCCTGCGGACGCCTGGGAGCTCTGGCCAGGCTACAGCTTTTTCAAATCTCCCGCCCTGAGTATGCTCAGGTGCATGGCTCAGGGCGGGACCAACTTGGCCAGGGAGCAACTCTGGCCAGGTAATGGGGGAGGTGGCCAGGAGGGTCAGGGAACCACTGGGGGGGCCAGAGGAGTGGGAGCCAGAGGGGGAGTGGAGAAGGGGCTCAGGGGGGTGAGAGGAGTGGGGAAGGGGCTGGGGGGGGCAAGAGGAGCAGGGAACCGCAGGGGAGGCCCGGGGGGCGTGAGGAGCGGGGAAGGGGCTGGGAGGGGAGAAAGCGGGGAAGGGACAGGCGGGGGG
>ML685798.1:17251127-17280799 GCA_007922175.1 Pelusios castaneus | reverse complement strand
TAAGCTAAATTGATATGTCACTTGCAAGGCCGTTGAAGAATGGCCACACACTTGGTTTACCCTAATTTAAATACGTCAGTTTAAAATTTGATTTTAAGTAAACTGATCCAACTTGTGTGTAGTCAAGATGTATGTATTAAAAAAAAATCTAGATAAAATAAATAGTCATGAAAGGAATGGAGCACTCAGAGGGAATATCTGGAATTACTAGTTCATTGTTGAAATTTTAAAAGTTAATAATAAAACAAATGCCATTAAATATTTAATTAACAGTGTTTGGACTGCAGCACATTTGAAATGTTAGAAAATTTGAGGCCTGTCTACACTCGTGGTGGTGGTCAATAGTGATATGTAGGCTACATAATGGAGCTTGCACATCCTTCATCAATGTATTTACATTGACATACCATGGAATCTTCACTGCGCTTTGTCTATAGGAGTCGCCCTCTGGTTGATGCAGCCTCTCTCTTTTTGGGGAGGTAGTTTTATTGCATTGACTGGAGAGCACTTCTGGGATCAAGTGGGTCTACAAGACTGATCAATCGATCCCAAGAAGCCATCAGTGTAGACAAAACCCTGAGAAAATTAGGATGTTCCTGTTTTGAGTATCTGGAAAGATAGGGGCTGCATGCCCCTGTCTCTCCAGATACTCAAAATGGGACAGCACCAGCTCTATAGAAATTCAAATTCCCAAATTTAGTTTTGAAACTAAGAAAGGTGCATTAAAAGTGCATAGATGCACTATAAAAGAGCATGTTAAAAGTGGTGTGGTCTTTTGGGAGCAAGTGCAGGATTTTGTAGGTAGCCATAAAAGCCCAGCCACTGTCTTGGATTCACTCCTGAGAAACAAGTTTTGCACAGATGCTTTTGAAAATTCATTTTCAATTTTAAAATCCTGTTTAAAAAATAATAATCTGAGATGCCAAGCTCAAGCAGTTGGGATTCATGGGTTTTTCAACATGCTAGCCATGGGTCTACGCATTTTTTAAAATTGGTAGCACTACATGCTTTACTGGAGAGTAGTGTAGCCAGTCCAATATGGTGTGTGGTACTCTCTGCATCTTTGCAAGGACCAGGCTTTTTTTTTTCCCCACCTTGATCCCGATGGCACAAGCCCTGTGGATAACTTTCTTCAACAACCATTGGGATAATATAGGAGAAGCACTGACTGGTTCAGTGGTAATTCCTGTCCCATCTTTCGATAGGGAAAAAAAAGCCTGTCCATAATACAGGTTTGTAAAGGGAGGTAAAGTTAAAAAGGCGTATGTAACAAGGCCTCTTCAAGGCCCTGAAAGATCCCTGTGGGAGAAAATAGGGAGAAGACAGATGTCAAGCAGTACAAAAATTTTATACTCAACGTTCTGCAAGTACTTGGGAAATATTTACATTTAATCTAAATTATATGTCCTAGTAACATATTATACTTTTCACAGTTTGATATGCTAAATGTCTTTGATGCTGCATTTATGAGTAATTAGAGAGTAATTGTCATGCTTATCAAGTATATTTAGATAAGTTTAAATAGCTATATTTGACTATACATGACAGCAGAAAACGTAGAGAGAAACTGAAGAAATAGTGCTTGAAGATTTCATGGTCTTGGGCTGTGATTTTGTCAGATGTCTCAAGCTAATCAGGATTGTGCTGGATCAATTTTCTATGGGAGATGAATAGAAGAACATGGTGCTTATGGAAGTAGTGATGTTGGCGATTGAGAAAAGCCATGTGTTCTCCCTGTCAGTATTTAAAAGTTCCTCAGCATAGGAGGACACTGTGCAGGATATTGGAGGAGTTGTCCTCAGAACATATATAAAATGGAGATGGAGAAAACTTGTAATCATCAAACATCTCATGGTTTTCTTCTCAAGAGAAAGGGTGCCAAAGTCATATGTCCTGGCTAAATTCCATCTTGCATTATTATTTTCAGTACCATTTGTCTTGTGATTTCAAATGAATATACTGGTGGTATTCATGTCATATCCTAATCATTTCGTAATGTGGTGTAGTCAGGTGTTGCCTCTTCTAAAAACTCACTTTCATTCCAGAGTTGGAAGAAGTAATACCTGTACAGGTGTGTGGTGTGTGGTTAAGCTTTTCAGACTTGTGTGCCTAAAGTAAGGTGCCCACACATGGATTTAGAAGCCCAAATAAATAAAAGGGAGCTGATTTTAAAAATTGCTGAATACCTGCACTTCTTGTTGATTTCAGTGAGACTTTTGGGTGCTGAGGACTTGTGAAAATCAAGTCATTTACCTTTAGTTAGATGAGTTTCAGAGCCTAACTTAAGCACTCGGTTTTACAAATGTATATGTACTGCAGAATTGGAACTTATACGTAAATTCGACTCCATTGCCTCAGGATTAAACAGTGACTAAGGATTTTTTTCTCATTACAACAGGTGATTTAACCTCACCTTCCTCTATATGCTGTTCCCCAGTGAATGAATCCCAACACCTGTTTTGACTTGTTGTTACATCTGACCTGATCCTGTGTCATACATTTTTCTTATTTAATTTCCTCCCATTGTGTAAGTTCCCCATCTTCAAAGCATCTGACAAAGTGGGATTTTCTCCCGCGAAAACTCATGCGATAAATAAATGTGTTAGTCTTTAAAAGTGTCACAGGGCTCGTTGTTTGTTTTACTCTTGTTTTACACTGTACTCTTATAAAATGTATATTGCATCTAGAAATCCTTGAAGAGAAAAGGCCCTATGATAAATGTAAGAAAGTAATATCACAGGCATGCTCTAGCTTCTGGGGAAGATCTGAAATCTTCTGTCAAGAATGAGGAAAGGTACCAAAGATTAAGGAAATCTGACTACTTCTGTAACCTCCTGTAGGCCTTACTTCAAACTCATGATGTAGTGGCACATGAAGTTTACAGTGACGAAGCATTAAGAGTTACACCTCCTCCCACCTCTCCATATTTAAACGGAGATTCTCCAGAGAGCGCCAACGGTGACATGGATATGGAGAATGTAACACGAGTCCGGCTGGTACAGTTCCAGAAGAACACAGATGAGCCAATGGTATGTAGGCAAAAGTACTGTTCTCTTGACTCTGTAAAAAGGAAGTGGTGACAAACTGTCCACCTTAGTAGTTTCAAACGCTGGTGTATACATACAAAAATTATAACTGCTTTAACTGTGAGTATAGCCGAAGTGCGGGACAACCAACCTAAAGTAGACACAGCGATATCAGTTTAAAAATGCTTATATCAGCATAGCTTATTCCCATATGGAAAGGGTAACAAACAGTAGTGAGTATAACTGCATAAACGTTAGAGGCTGTACATACTGGCATAACTATTCTGATACAAACAAATCACACCTCTTATTCAAATAGTTGTGGCAGCACAAAAACAATAAAATGTAAAGTAGTGCCGGATAGTTTACAGTTTAATAAATTATTTTATTGTAATAAACTAATGGGTCTTATGGATTGTTTGTACAGCAGCAACAATCTTGAAGAACTATAAAAACAAGATAAAAAAGAGCCATGTATGGGGAGTTGCACAGTTTGGTGTTCCAATTATATCATTCAAAAATAGATGCCCTGTTAAGATTTTATTTGGATGGCTGTATTTGAATACACTGCTCCAAAACACTGTTATAGTCTATACAATTGTTATTGATTAGCATAGACAGACTATAAAATACATAAGGATTTTTATGGATTTACAACAGCCTGCATACTAAATGACTATCTTCATCTTAGAAAGTATCACTCTCTTTATTGGTAGCTAAAAGTGCATCTGTGTTGTAACCAAATGTTACAACTTTTTTATAATGGGAAATAAGTTCAAATGTAAATGGAAAGACCAGTAAAAGGAATATTCCATCGCTGGAAAACAAGTGGATACTTTGATTTTTGATGGTGTTTGAAAAATAGCAAAAGAGGAAACAGTGCATATGTTCAGCATCTGGAGTGTTTCCATAACATGTTTTATGGTGGCAACTTGATCTCATAAGAGCAACAGTGTTTACATTCATAATCTAAAGGTGGAATTCTAGCCTCTTTGAAGTCAATGGCAAAACTCTGATTGATTTTTACAGGGCCAAAATTTCCCCCTAAAACATAGCTTCATCTTAAGCTTGTAGCAGAAGTTACCATTCTTAGTAATAGTAGAAGCAGGTTGCTGAATGTTTTTTTCTTAATGATTTCGCAATTTCTTTTACTAGGGAATCACTTTAAAAATGAATGAGCTGAACCATTGCATTGTTGCAAGAATTATGCATGGAGGAATGATTCACAGGCAAGGTAATCTTAGGACATAAATGGTTTTGTCTCAGATTGGATTACTCCCATACTCAAATATATTTTGTGTAAGAAGTGAGGCCCTGATCCTAAAACTTGCTGTTGCACTTCTGTGGACCGCTGTGTCTGCATGGAGCTCCATTATCTTCTGGGATCACCACTCGGATGCAGGGGTATGTCCACTGGGAACAAGTTTCAGGATGGGGGCCAGCATGTTAAATTTTGGCTTTAAGAGGTAATAATGCAGGTCTTCTCAAACTGCTTCTATAGAATATCAGTTCTAAAATGTGTGTAATTTGAAACATCCTATTTATCTACTTCTTTTTGAAAATTCTTAGAGTAAGCATAATATTTTTTCTTGATACGTCTCTGTTCAACAGAAATGCCACATTTCTCCATGTCTTGTCACAGAACTTCTTTCAGAGACCCATGGCAGTTTGACTGCTGAGGTACCTAAATGTGAATCCGGAACCAAACTTTTCTCACCCATGCAGCTTGTATCTTTGGTTTTGGCTTTCACTGCTCTGAGCTATTGTCAAACCGTTAGACATGTGCCTGTTCCTCTTTTCCTTCCACTCCCATCCTGTGTGCCCAGATACATGTCAAAAGTAATTAAATGGCCGAGCTGAGAGCTACCTACTCCATTATGAACTAACCCTGGCAGTTTGAGTTGTCTCTAGGGGGATTTCTTGAAGCTTTGCAATTTGAAAACTGCCATTTTGTGACAGTTAGCAAACTTTTCATAAAAGTGGCAGATTTGATTTTGTGTGAATTTGTACAGTTTCGTAAAGGGATACCATCAACTTGGAACCTAGACAGTTTTTTGAAATGAGTAGAAAAGGAGATTGAGTCACAGTTTTCTGTCATTGCCTTCCTTTGGGCCCATTTAGAATGATGGTAGTCACCTTCCATGGAGTAGATAGCCCATTACTTTGTAAGACAGCCACAGCTGCTTCCAAAATCAGCCAGATAGATCCTTTTGAAGTCTTTATGGAATTTTCCACTAGACCCCATTAGAGCATGGTGTCTTGCTATTTTTAAATTATTGTACATCATCCTGTATTTCTGAAGTATTTGGGAATTATTTAAGCTTTTCTACTTGTGCTGTATTTAACTCTGGAATGTTTCTGAGTATATTCAGAAGTCTTGAGATGATGTGAGTCTTATCTGGGTCTTCTGCATATAAGTTTAGGCAAAATACAGTAAATGCTTTAGCATTTTCATTTCACATTCATTTTGCTTAAATGACTTTCAGTGTTTTAATTTGATTACCACTTTAGGTGCCTGCTGGCTGCTTTCTTAATTGGTATTCTAGGAGTCTGCTGACTTTCTGTTGATTGGTTTATTCAAAATTTCTTTTTTTGTCACATCTAAGTTGTCCAGTTTAGTAACTAAATTCAAGTTGGCCATTGTTTCAGGTGCAACAGTGGCCCCTGAATCCCCCTATCAATTTTTGTGAGTTTACCATCACATTTTCTCATTTTTTAAAATTTTCTTGTCTTCTGTTACTGTGAGGAAATCCAGTGGGCTTCCCGACTAAACAGGAAAACCGACAGTACACAAAAGGTTGTCAAATAACCCAAAGTAAACAAACCGGAAAAACAGCAAAGTGTAATTATCCCCATTTTAAAGATAGGGAGGCAGAGGTTGGAAGCTGAAGTGATGGTGGAATTAGCTCTCAGGACTTTTGAAAATTCTAAATAATATATTGGATTCAGATTCTTAAATTTCAAGGGGAATTAAAAGGTTAAATAGCTTCTTAGAAATGCTATATGAATTTGTATAGATTTGAGCACTCTCTTAAAGGGACACCGTCAACTGGAAATCTAGATGGTTTTGACATAAAAAATTAAAGGGACATTGCACTTCTATTTAAACTATTATTTACCTACTATTGATACAAGGATCTGCTAAAATTACTAGGCATGAAAGAGATTAGAAAAACTGTTTATTAAACTCTAAAGGGATTTGCAGCATCTACAGTGCTTTGAACAAGAAAATCATTATATAAGTGTTCACTAAGGGTAGTTCTAAAATAAAAGATAATTCTTTATAAAATATATTTAATTACCAAAATGTCTTTTGTGCTCTCAGGGACAACTTTTAATGATAATTAGGTGTATGGTTCTGTATTCCCCATAGAACTGTTTTTTAATCAGAAGTAAATGTTATCTCATAGTGGAGACTTTTCATTATGTGTTGCAGCAGTAGCAAATTATTAACCAAATATAACAGAAAAAATATTTAACTTCCTTGTGCTGTTTTTTGAGACTGACTAAGCTTTGGTGCTAGTTTTCATTTCTAGCAGACTTAGGCAATCAGTGATCAAATATAATGCATGTGATTGGATCATTTCATGTTCTGTCCCTTATATGTCTTCTTAGCTTCATCAAAATATCATTTCCTATATTCAGTATTCAGCCAAATGCTATAAATTATATATTCAATACATTCTTAATTTCCACCTGGAGCTCTCAATGGCTGCATACCAGTCTTCTTTTGTTCATGGGCTGGCACTGTGGCAGAGCTGATTTTTGTACTCTCATCTTTGCCTTTCTCCTTCACAATCAGTTTCCCTAACAGGGTCAACCTGGGCAAAGACTTTTTCGTCCTTGCTCCATCTGAACTGGTAATAAGACCTCAGTTTCAGTCTTTAGGAATTGTCCCTTCACTGAAATCTCCACTTTCTGGGAGAAGTACACAGATTGTATTTTATATTCTGCCACAGTGGCTTATTTACATTTGAGTTTTTGCCCTTGTATCAGTGCTTTAACACAGAGTACTTGTGGGTTTTCTTCGTCCAAAAACTATGTTTAGACTCTAAATGGTGTTAATGCATTTTTTTCATGCTTTTTGCTGCAGTTCAGCTAGACTTCCTGTCAGCTTCAAGTGTCCCAAACCCAAATGTCTTTGTTTTCTGCTGTTAAAGATTTTGTTTTATTTATTTGTTCAACACATTGGTGTTAACAGATATATTGATTTCAAATAAGGATGAGGCAGGAGTATTCTACTGCCCCCCTTGGACACAGACTTCCTGAAGGAAGACACGGCACTACAGGTTGCCCATTCATATCCATAAAAAAAAGGGGTGGCCTTGTTACACGTGTAAATGACTTAATTTGAAGCTCCCAGATAGTTAAGCCATGAATCTGTAAACACCCAGACCCTAGGACAACTGAACAAAGCATTTTGTGAGCAAAGGTGGTGATGTTATAACAGCATAAATGTTTTTGTGGCAAAAAGAGAGGTTACTGTAATGTACATGAACTTCCTCCAGCAGCAGAATTTGCTTCCTCAGAGGAAACTGTTCCCTGCTCTGTGTAGCAGGGTGAGAGGATAGCTCATACTTCTTTTACTTAACAAGAGTGTATACAGGCTGATGTGTGCTGTTTGAATTAGGTGAAGGAGCTTGCCAACCCTTGGCATCCCATCCTTTATTATTATAGATTTATTTATATATTGCCATAAATACAGAAAAATATAAAATACAGCTGGTAAAATACAAAATACAGAAAAGCCCTTACCCAAAGAGCTTGCAATCCAAAGTCTGAATAGATACAATACATATAATAGACAAGGAGGCAGAATAAGGAATGTTGAGTAAAAGTATATCATGGCATGGGAGCCATTAGGCTCAGGAAAAGGCACCCATGGAGCTGCCAGGAACACCTCCTTCCAAAAGAAAAATGGAGAGAGGAAAGGCTTCCTAAAATAAGTCTCAAACATCCCTCTCCTTCCCAGTGACCCACTCTGACCCCTTTTTCCTTGCTATTAGCCAGGCCATGCCTCCACCAAGACAAAAAGAGAGGAGTCTTCAAATCCCCATCTCAGCCAACCTTCTGCACACACCAGCTGCGACCATCCAGCTGTAGATTGTCAGTACTGGCTTCTGCCACAATGTTAAATAAATGAAAAATATTCAAAAGACGGGGTTGTATTTAACTGCATTATTAAAATGACTATTCATGACTTTGATATTTATGTAAATTTTTTATTGAGTCAGAATTTGTTTGACTATTTCCCAACAATGTTTTTACACGATGGCAGACAATATAGCCTGCCAGGAAATACTGTGCGTTATTGTGCCATAACCAATGAAGGTGACTGCGTGCAGAGCTCTGATTATTTAGAATTAAATGTTGTTTTTTAGGAGGTGTGAAGTGCTGAGAAAGTTTGCCTGTCCTGAGCCTTGTATCTTTTTCTTAAAGTGCTAAGTCATCAATCCTCCAGCTCTGAGCTGTTTTCATTTGAAATTCAAATACAGAGCTGCTGCATTCACATACAGTAAACTACTAAGTATGATGAATCTTGATAAATGTTCCACGAAGGCACGACAGAGGAATTGCACAGGAGATTTTTTGCTGTCAGTAGGAAGCTCCTGTGGAATTAATTAAAACATTTTCTGTGGCACAGAGGACCTTTCTCCTCCACAGATTAAAAGTTTGAGTAATCCTGTCGTGTAGCCTCCTGGGTGCTTTAGTGGCCACAGAGCTGTGTAGCAGTCACAGAATAGAGCACAGAGGGTTCTCGGGCATTGTGGTTCATGAATCGATAGTGCCCCCTGAGACAGCTCCAGTTAAGTCAGGCTCTCTTTCTGTTAAAAAGCACATGGTTTTGGAGTTCACTATTTTTGCGATTTCAAATTATGCTGAAATTTAAAACTGAGATTGTTAACATGAACGTGGTTTTGTTTTCTTTTGTTTTCTTCAATCAGTATGGTCATTTTAGATTTAACAATCAGCAAAAACACCATTTCTGGTGGCTAAAGTGATTTATTTCCAAAGTCTGTTTCCATAATAGCCTCATTTTGAAAATAGATTGCCAGTTGTTGGTCATTCAAGTAAGACTAATTGTGTTTAGTAGAGTATTTGGAAAAGGGTACTTGAACAAACGAATTTATTTCATTCACAAAACAAAAAATAATAGAGTAAGCGTATAGTGAATAGACTACCTATATAGAATGATGGCCTTCATATTTAACAACCATTAGCAGCCACATTATTTTATTATGTAATCTCACATAACATGAATATTTTTCTTAACATCCAAAGTTGCATTGGAATGAGCAGTACACTTGCATCATTGGCTTCAATAGTTGTATAGTAAAAATGTATACAGTCATGCTCTGTAAAGAAAGAAAAAATATATATTTAATAACAATAAAAAATTCATAGTTGATGGCATGGTTCATGTCTTTGTACTGCCAAACTGTATTTGAGTTTTCATATTGTTTCACAATTTTATTATAAATGTACATATTAACTATTTGTTTTGTTAATTCTGCAGGTACACTCCATGTAGGGGATGAAATCCGAGAAATAAATGGAATCAGTGTAGCAAATCAAACAGTGGAACAACTACAAAAAATGCTTGTAAGTGC
The DNA here is from genome assembly GCA_007922175.1 of Pelusios castaneus. Lineage (NCBI taxonomy): Eukaryota > Metazoa > Chordata > Testudines > Pelomedusidae > Pelusios > Pelusios castaneus. Next base: position 17,271,162 of record ML685798.1, on the reverse strand, counting down.
CTAAAAGCTTGCTGACATTGGTTGTCTAATGTTTTTTAAATAAACCAAAAAATTGATCCTTTTTTCCCCCCCTTTTAACAAAGCCTCCCTAAATCCCAGCGTTCTCCATTGTCCTTCCTTTCTTGGTAGCTTACCTGATCCTCCAGCACTATCTCTTTTTCCACCCTATTTCCGCCACCCCAAAAAAGCACATAACCCAGGGATGTCAAACATGCAGGTGGCATCCAGCCCATAAACTTCTTCTATCTGGCCAATGACTGCGCTTCATGGGACCAAACACTCTCCCTAACAGAGAGAGAGAGAGTGGTTTCGCATACCCAGCGCTCTGCAATGTCACAAGAGTGTCAGGTCTTGCAACGTTGCAGAGCTCTGAGATATGCAAGACTGCGCTCCGCAAGACCGCACTCTCTCCCTAATGGAGAGAGACAGTGTACTCTCACAGGCTATGTCTACACTAGAAAAGTTGTCGACTTTATGAAGTCGACTTAATAAGGTCGATTTTAAGTCGACTTAAATTCGACCTTATTAATTTGACTTAACAAAAGTCGACTGAACTTTTCTAGTGTAGACATAGCCCCTTTTCAACCTTATTAAGTCGACTTAATACTTTGTCAACTTAATAAGGTGGATTTAGGCGCTAATCCCCGTCCATACTGGCTTAAGTCAACCTAATAAGGTTGACTTAAGCGTTAAGTCGACCTAAATCTAGGTGTAATTAAGTCGACTTAAGCCTCTTTAGGTCGACTTAATTTGTAAGTGTAGATGCACCCACAGAGTGCAGTCTTGCATACACAGTGTTCCGCAGTGCCACGAGTGTGCTCTGGTATTTCGATTTATGGTATGAACGGCCCATTTGAAGGATGTGTAAGTCAAATCTGGCCCACCATAGCAAATGAGTTTGACACCCCTGTGTAACCAATTAATCAGTGCTCTAGCAAACGTAAGACATCTCCAGGTTTTCTTCCATGATGCTCTTTGTTCTTGAAATACCCTCCCTGAAGTAATCCATAAGACCACTACCCTCTCTTCCTTCAGATATTCTATCAAGACCCACTTTTGTGATGCCTTCAAATAATCCCCAAGTGTTTAGATAAATAGGACCTGGGACAAGTGGTTGAAAAGCATTTGGCATATATCTATAAATACTTCCCACTGTATTTACAATCCAGTACAATACGAAGAAAAGAGCATGTTTTAAAATTGTATCAGATTGTCTTAATCTCCTTCACCATCTACAATATGTATGTTACATATCAGCTAAGATTCTAAATTCTTCAGAAGAAGGGACCATGTCTATATGTGTACCACACCAACCACAAAGGCAATCTTCCTTATTTTTTAACCTTTTTACATTATGATAATTTGAAAACCCTGTAGTAAGCAGCGTATTGTATAAAGCATAAGATTTCATTATCTTTATTATTATATTTGCCTTCATACCTAGAGATGTAATTAATGATCATAAAAGGAACCAAGCTTTTTTAAATACCACCACAGTATTTGACTCAAAGACTTTTTTCAACTCCTGGATCTCTTTCAACAGTGAACATCACAAGCTTGACTCTAATTAGTATAGAATAATATTTTATTTGTTTTAAATATCTTGCCCATCGATTTAATCAAGAGTCCCTTTGGTCTCATTATTGGGCAAGATAAAGAAAAAGGAATGATAGATTCTCACTATGCCCTTGATAGTTTTCAGTGTGTCATTCATCTTGTTCCTGTTAAAGATGTATTTCTTGTTCTTTCCACCATTAGTAGATTGAAAAGCATCTATTATTATAATTGTGAATATTCCTTCTTTTGGAAGCATCTGTCCATATGAGTACTTCAACATAGGATGTGCGCACACATATGTACTCTCAACAGAAATTTTGAATTAAACGTGTTCATGAGTCCATGTTTGCACATCACACATAGCCTTCTGCTTCAGAACAAACACATATAGGACGGAGAGGACCTGCTGTTACTACACTTCATTCTCAGCAGTCTGTGACTCGAGATGGAGCAACTGTATGATTGCTGCTTTCTAGCTGCTGTTACTAGTTCTTTTACATGTTCACTTTATTCTTTATTTTCTCTAGTGTTTAGTTTACATTTAGATTAATTTTTTCTCCTTTTTTGAACAAATCTATTACATTTTAGGAGGGATTCCACTCATCCTCTCCATCCCAATTCAGGACTGATTCCTTGGCCTTTCCACCAGCCTTACTCTGGGAGTAGCACAAAAGTCTCAGAATTCATAGCCTGCTAGACCTGCAATAGATGTTTCCCCCTCAACACCAGGCATTCTAATTAGCTATAATGTCTTAGAGACTCTCACATCCCATTGAAGTGCAAAGTTTGCACAGGATTTAAGAACAAGTCTTGCAAGAAAAGGCAGATAATATGGAAGCTTCTTATGGAACATTCCTGAAGACTTCCAGAGTCTGAGTCCCCTCCTTTGCCTCCCATGCCTCAGCAGCTATCAAGGTTGGGTCAGAGACAAAGGAATCAAAGAACACTTCCTTCCCCTAACAGAACCTCCAGCAAAAATGGTAGATTACCTCTTGGAACTAAACCACAGGAAACTTAGTATTCCAGAATGGGTAACTCCAAGGCTCCAATAGGGACTGGCACCAGGGCTTTCGTACCATCAAAACAGATGACTTAGAAAGGCAGACCTGCTAATTAGCACCATACATAGCCAACTTCTGAAACATCATCTGAGTATCAAGATCCCTTGAAGCCTAAAGACTTGAGGCAGCCCTAGACACCAGCATCTCCTTCTTCTCCAATGCCATCTTCAGACAGTCTGCACCCCAGATCATAAAGATGCCAGCCATCTCAATGATCATGGCAACACCATCCTCATTGGCAACTCATTTTCCATCTCCAGTTAGGGCCCTAGTACCACCTCAGTCCTGTGTACCTATTCCTACAGCTCTGTGGCACCCTTAGGGTTCCTGTCACGGAAGGACTTATCTGTATCAGGGGAACTGGAATCCCCCCTCTTTCAGGGTACCAAGAAGCGTTCCCCTGGCATTTCTAGTACTGCCTTTTTCCAGTCATCTGGGACCTCCACGATCACCATGAGTTTTCAAAATAATGGCCAATGGCTCTGCAATCACAATGATCTACTCCCTCAGCACCTTTAGATGCAGTTCATCCAGCCCCATAGACTTGTGCATGTCCAACTTCTCCAAGTAGTCCCTAACCTTACCTTCCATCACCAAGAGCTGCTCTCCTCCCCATTCTGTGTTGCCCAGTGCAGTAGCCTGGGAGCTGATCCTGCCTGTGAAGACTAAGGTAAAAATAGTATTGAGTACTTCTGCCTTTTCTGCATCATCTGCCACTAGATTGCCTGGCCCATTCAGCAAGGACCTACACCATCCCTGATCCTCTTCTTGTTACTGAAGGTAGAACCCCTTCCTGTTACCCTTCACATCCTTTGCTAGCTGCCACTCCAGTTGCCCTTTGGCCTTCCTGATTTTATCCCTGCAGGCTCAAGCAGTATCTTTATATTCCTCACTAGTCATCTGTCCAAGCTTCTACTTCTTGTAAGCTTCCCTTTGGTGTTTCAGTTCACTGCAGAGTTCTGCTGTGAAAGAATAAAGGTGTTCAGGTTCCTGAGGTCTAGGATCAGTCTCCAATGCCATTTCTTTTGAGAACTAGAAAATATTTGGACTAGGACCTTCTTCCCACAAATCGTGGGAGGACTGACTCTATAATTCTCATACTGAGGAAGGACTGGACTTCCTGTTTTATGAGATCCTCATGAGTGGGGTCCCTGAAGAGAGAGGGGAAGGAGGTAGAGTATTCCATAGCCACTACTTCTAAAATCCATTTGTCTGTGGTGATAAGTTCCCAAGCAAGTTGAAACTGTGATAGGCAGTCACCTAGAATTCTTTTGTGGGTAATCCACCCACCCCACCCTCCTTCCCCTCTGTTGCAGAGTCTCTGGCTCTGCTTTTCAGAAGAACCTGGAGCTGCAGTGGTCTGCTTCTCCCTTTATGCCCTCACACGGAAGCATGAGGCCATGAAATATTCAGGTGCATATCTGTGGACACTGCTAATTCACATCTCTGGATAAGAGCTTACAGTCTTGCATGCATCCTACCTTGAATAACTCAAAATTACACGAAGGTAAGAAACCTCTCCTTCTACACATAATATGTACATTGAATTGGAAGAAAATGTCATTTCTTTTACAGCAAAGACACAGTGTAAATCAAAAGAAAATAGATGAGAAAGTATTGATGTGTACACAGTTCTCCTCTAAAAACACAGCTGTAATTGCTAGACATCTGAAGGCCTATCATGCTAATTCACTAATGGCATATGTTTGGTTTTATGTTAGTAAGAGACAGTCTGAGTGAAACCACATGCTTGTCACAGCTTTCCAGTTTATTCTGACTGTTTATTTTAGAATGAACTGCTGCTGCTCGCAGAAAGGCTGTGCTGGTTTCCTTACAGATATTAGAGAGGCTTCTTACATTTTATCTGCCAGTGTTGTATTTTAAAGAAATAATTTTCCTTCTGCAGAGGGAAATGCGAGGGAGTATCACGTTCAAGATTGTGCCAAGTTATCGCACTCAGTCTTCATCCTGTGAGGTAATGAATTTAAAGAACTATTCCCATCCTTTCTCAGTTCTGTAACTAACTGCCTGCTGATGGCTGAATGTTATTGCTTTCTGGGAAATTGTTTCTGCCTGTGCTGTTAGATCACGCACACCAATTTTACAACAAAGATAACGGAACAGGAGTAGGCCCCACCCACCTACTCAGTCCTGCCTTCATATTCATCTCATCAGCACCTTAACTAACCCTTTACAGCCTATAAAAGAGGAAAATCTCTGAAGTGGAAGTATGGAGTCCCCTATTTTAAAATTCATGATTTAAAATACTTTCTCCAGGAAGTCTATTAGAGTTCCTGATTTAAGGAGCTTGAATAAATATTTCTTCTTTGTTTTAACATGAAAAATGCATTGATTGGTTTGGGCTGTTGAGGGTTAATTGAAGATCCTGTTTCTATATAAACCTGTTCAGATAAATCTCTATTGATTAAGTGTCTGTAACAGTTACATGTTTCTATGCGGAATTTGTAATGTCATTAGTCAAGGAAAACAGGTTTGGAATTCAGTACTTTTTCAATTAGCAACCTGATGCTATGGTGTTGCGCAGTCATTTCCAAGTTGTATAGCTCTTGCACGCACAGCTATTTTTCTTGTGTAACTGCCAGCAATTAAAACATTGAAAATGGTTTTTAGGGAAGGATATTTTTCCTATTTGGGCTTACAGATTGGCATAAGCACTGTGTAAGCAATGTTGTTCTTTCCATGGTGTATGCTTAACTGTACAAATCATTCCCAAATATGAATTCAGAGGTCTTCAGGTGAAATCCTGACCCATTGAAGTCAAAGGCAGAACTTGCATTGACTTCATTAGAGCTGGAATTTTACCCTTGTTGTCCTGCTTATTACAGATTTCCAGCATACTGAAGCTAACATTTTGATTGTCACTTTGATTGTTATTTGAAGAAAGCAGCTATGCTGTTTTTCTACATTTCAGTTATCCTCTTTACTTTTAAGAAAAACTAAAAGACCTTGAGCCAAAAATTTCCAATCCTTCTCTCTTATAAAGAGGTGTTGGCTTTTTTTAAAAAAACCTTCCAGTTATAACCAATTTTGCACCAAGCACAAAGCAAAAATGAAGGAAAAGAGGAAATGTTGCCAGGGAGATACAAAAATAATCCTAATTCCAATAATTCCAATTGGGGAAGAAATACTAGAATCGTACTAAGGAATACCCATCACCTCTTGTGCTGTTACTAGTATCAGTGATAAAGGAAGAGGTTTTACTTCCCAATATTAAAGTGATATATACTAATAAATTATAAACTTATTGAGAACATTATAAATCAGGACAAAATAAACCAAACATAGAAATCCAAATTCAAGTCTTAATACACGTTCACAGAATGAGATGTTGTCTGAAGCTTATAGTAATAATAGGATATCTCTTTTGCTTAGTCTTCTTACCTAGGTTCTTTGAAGCCACCTGTTCTGACAGAAGAAGAAAAGGTAGAATTTTATCTTCATTCAGGCAAAACAGCAGAATTAGGAATGTGAGATTAAAAGACTGGGAAAAATTAAAACCAGAAATATTTACCACATATGGTGATGTCAGGCACATGGTAAATTGTATTTATCATACCTTTGTCTATCTTATCTGACCAGTGCCCACATCTCCACTAGGTTTACTTGTAGCATCCTAAACCTTGGAGCTGCCTCAGAGAGTCACTATTAAAAATCATACTGCTCTCTAAATGGTACTTTTCTCCTTCCTCCTCTTTTCCCCATAAATATAGAATTTCTCCCTCAAAATTTGGCAAGTGCGAGACACAGATCAGGTAATATTTTGTTCATGGCTAGTGACGGGCTTTCAGTCTAGCCTGTTTCAAAAACAGAGAGCTAGAAATGAGAGTACTGTGTGCCATTAGAAAGCCATGACTCCCTCATTCTTAATGATGTAAAACTTAGCTCAGAGGAGATCAAGAGATGTATGTATCACAGTCCAGGGTGCAATCCAGACTTGTTAAGGAATTGTGTCACCATCTGCATTGCCTCTTTGGGTGCCTCACAATGCTGTGCTGCTGTATCTCCCAACCTACACCCCTCAGACAGTACACAGTTTAGACCCTGATTGTCCATGTACAATTGCAGCCTGCCAGCAACACTCCAGTCATCACTTCAGCTTCCATCAGCCTTGGGTATCACGTGCAGGGTGACCTCAATACACTCTCAGTCCCATATTTTCCCCCAAAAAAAGTTCTGCACTGTCCCAGCCCCTCTCCTGATTAGTTCAGATATTAGAAGTCCACTGCCCCTGAAAGGGATCAATATACAACCGTTTGCTACTTTAATTGGCGTTATCAAACCATTCAGTTTGAACACAACAGTGGATTAGTTCTGACTAAAGAATAAAACCAAGTTATTTAATCACAAAGAGATTTTTAAGTGAGTACACATATAAGGTGTTAAAATTAGAAATAGTTATGAGAAATAAAGTTAAAATGCTTCCTAGTAGCCAAGACTTAACAAACTAAACTTGGTTCCAGATAAATCCTTACCATATGTTCCCAGCAACACAGCTGACCAAATTCTCAAGTCAGGCTCTGCCCCAAAAGTCCAAAGGGCAGGTTCCTTTGTCATCTTAGGTGAAGGAGAGAAAGAGAATACCCATAGGTATTTGCCCCTCACTTTTATAATCCAGTCATCCTTTGAATGCATCTTCCTGAGGGTTACCCCTACGTGAAGTTCCTACCAACTGCGAGGATGGAGATATGGAGTTTCATTATGAAAGAGGTTCCATGCTGCTAAAATGCAGATCGATTTTTGTCCTGTCCCGCTTAGCATCCAAAGAATGGCCACTTGACCAGTGATTGCCAGTCAGTTTTGATGATGAATGGGTAGATGACATCAGTGTGTCCTCCTTCTCTGAAGAACAGCTTTATCCATCCTTAGTCCCCACTTCTTGGGCATGTGTGGTAAATATTTTTAAGTCATAATTTGTTTCTTCTTTGAGTGCCGGACGCTGTATTCCACATGTGGAAACGTGTGTTCCTGCATGCTTCTTTCTGAGCAAAAAAGGGGCAGTGCAGGTTGACTCCCCTCCAATTCTTTCTTACCACCATATGGCCTTAGTCAGAATCATGTCCTACCTCACTTTTGCACCATCTATAAAGTTGTTATAAAATTGTTGATAGTTCAGTATAGAATAGAATTCCTGCCATTCTCTCCCTTCCCCCACAGAGGGGGAAATTCCTCCCCAGTGCCCAAGATTATGCTCAGGGTCATAGAATCATAGAATCTTAGGGCTGGAAGGGACCTCATGAGCTCATCTAGTCCAACCCCCTACTAAAAGCAGGACCACTCCCACTAAGTCATCCTAGCCAGGGTATTGTCTAACTGGACCTTAAATGTTTCTAAAGATGGAGATTCCACCACCTTCCTAGGTAACCCATTCCAATGCTTCACCACCCTCCTAGTGAGAAAGTTTTTCCTAATATTCAATCTCAACCTCCCCAGCTGCAACTTGGAACCATTGCTCCTTGTTCTGTCCTCTGTTACTACTGAGAACAGCCTAAATCCCTCCTCTTTGGAGCATCCCTTCAAGTAGTTGAAGGTTGCTATCAAACCCCCCCTCAATCTTCTCTTCTGCAGACTAAGTAAACCTAGTTCCTTCAGTCTCTCCTCGTAATTCATGTGCCCCAGTCCTCTAATCATTTTCGTTGCCCTCGGCTGGACTCTTTCTAATTTTTCAACATCCTTCCTATAGTGGAGAGCCCAAAATTGGACACAATATTCCAGATGTTGCCTCACCAGTGCTGAATAAAGGGGAATAATCACATCCCTCGATCTGCTGGCAGCAGTCCTACTGTTGCAGCCCAATATGCCATTGGCCTTTTTGGCAGCAAGAGCACACTGTTGACTCGTATCCAGCTTCCCATCCACCATGACCCCCAGGTCCTTTTCTACAGTGCTGCTACCTAGCCAATTGGTCTCCAGCCTGTAGCAGACCATGGGATTTTTCCATCCTAAGTGCAGGACTTTGCACTTGTCCTTGTTGAACCTCATGAGATTTCTTTTGGCCCAATGCTCCAATTTGTCCCTGAATCCTATCCCTGCCCTCCAGCGTGTCTACCATTTCCCCCAGCTCGGTGTCATCCACGAACTTACTGAGCATGCAGTACATCCCATCATCCAGATCATTAATGAAGATGTTGAACAGAACAGGCCCCAGGACCAACCCCTGGGGCACTCTGCTCATTACTGGTTGCCAACTAGACATCAAGCCATTGATCCCTACCCATTTAGCCCGATGATCAACCCAGGTTTTTTCTATCCATCTTACACTCATTCATCCAACCATACACTCCATTCATCCAACCCACACTTCCTTAACTTGCCGACAAGAATGCTGTGGGAAACAGTATCAAAAGCTTTCTAAAGTTGAGGTATATTACATCGATGGCTATTCCCGCATCCACATATCCAGTCATCTCCACCATAGAAGGCAATCCAGTTGGTCAGGCACGATTTGCTCTTGGTGAATCCATGCTGACTAGGCTTCAAGAACTGCGGATCTTGCCTTCGCTCCTTTTCCATCAGAAATGGATATCAACAGTGTCTCCCTGTCGTCTGAGTAAGGAACATCTCTGCAAAGTGCAGTATCAGCAAGTCCTTCCTGCCCAGAACCAGAGAGTACTGTCTGAAGAACAAACAAGGAGTCCTGAACATTTTTAAAGACTAACAAATTTATTTATTGCATGAGGTTCCATGGGAGAAAATCCCACTTCGTCAGACACATCTGAGAGCACCCTTTGTTCCATGCCTGGGAGACCCCCTCCTTACCTTGGCCTCAGCCAATCAGCAGTACATCTTCAACCATAACCCATGGAGTAGAGCTACCAGCACAGAAACCGCCAGCACCAAAGCCCAAAGACTTAGTACACAGCTCTCCCATAAGAGTAAGAAAATTTTCCCACAATGTACTGCCCAAAAGAAACTCATTTTTTCCCCGAATCATTCCACGTCAGGTGAGATGTCATGTATGGAACCAGTGGAACTGTTGCCAAAATTTCCCACACTGGAGGATAAGTGTGAAAAAAGAAGGATTTGACTCCAATAGAGATATGTTCACTGGCTCCTGTTCGAACGCTTAGTACCACCTCATCAGTACAGAGGCGACCTGGTCACATGAAAGAAGTGGGCCCTTTTGGTATGTCTGTCAGTACCTTGTGAACCAAGCTTCACAGAGACTTTTGCAAAACTAGTTTATTTCTTCTTCCCCTGCCCACAGTTTCCACTGCCATCAGGCCCAGCTTGACAATAAGATGTTCTTGCCTGAGGAAGAACAGCGATGGCTGTCACAGGAGAAGTGCCATCCCTATCCATCGGACAGGAGTGTAAATGTACCAACAGTACTGCTCCTGCTTGACAGAACTTTCCTCAGAATCAGAGGAATCCAAGGAGCTGTCTCCAGCAGCATCTTGGAGAAGGCATGGAAGCCCAGAGGGACAGCCGAGACAGTTCTATCTCCCCAGTTATAAATCACCTTCAGGCACCTGGTAAAAATTCCTGTAGAGACCATCACAACTGACAGATCCCTTCTTTTGGCTGTACTGGGACTCCCCCTTATGACAGGCTCCCAAAACCTTAACAGGAGTCGTAGTGCTCTTCCTCCTCTTGACAGCTAGTTCCTTCAGTGTATGAGGAAAAAGAGACTGTGTTCCTGTCAGAGCCTGTTCATCATCAGACAACACATTCTGTTGCTGCCCTCTCTACAGATGACCACCGACATGTTTGGGAATCCTTCAGAGAGCTTATGACTTAAAGATTCCATTGGAATAGATCCAAAACCCCCAGCACCAACTCCTGCATATATTGCAGCCACAGGGTTACCCTTCCAATAAATGAGGCCATACTAGAACTGACCGGAACAGTCTAGCATACACCAGCATCTTGGGAACCTACCTCAAAGCAGACTAAAAGATGCTACTTTATGCCAATAAAGGGAGCTGACTTTTTTTTTTTTTTTTTTTTTTTTTTAATTTTCTTACTCTCCTCCTAATTCTCTGGTAGTGCAGGTGTCTGCAGAAAGAGCTCAACAGCACTTTCAGTTACTTTGCTGGAGAAAGGATCAAAGATATTGGTTCTCCTGAATAAAATGTCTGCTCATCAGGGCTTTGGTTTTGTATAGCCAATTATCGGGCTCTGTTGACTAAATATGATTTTAACACCTACTCCAGACAAAGTCCTCATGCAGGCTCAAACCCAGTTCCAGTCCCTTTTGGATGAATGAAGGTTGGTGGCAAATGTAGCTCTCCAGGTTGTGGTAAATGCTGCAGATACTGCATCCAGATTTTTAGCCGCAGGACTGGTCATGCACAGGGAATTGTGGCTCCAGTCATCGGGCTTCCCAAGAAAGTCCAAAATACTATTCAGGACCTCCCTCCCCTTCAACATGTCCAACCTGTATAATGAAAAGACAGATGTGTCTCTGCATTCCTTAAAAGATTCAAGATCCACCTGATGGTCCCTGGGGATCTATACTCCAGTCCCCAGACAGAAACACCATAAACAGTCCCTTAGATTATAGCCACATCCTTTGTATCCCCTGTACCACCAGTGTCCACTTGAATCCCCTTGCAACTGAAGACTCAAAACCTGTTTCGAGGTCTTCTCTGCTGCCATACCCTCCAGATACGCCCAGCCACAGGCCAAAGGTTGCTTTTGAAGATCAAGACTGCGTACCACAGGTGCCTCATGATCTTTGGAGGCAATCTTACTTTTTTCACCCACCGTTGGAACAAGATTACAATGGACAGTTAGATTCTGGAGATTGTTCATCATGGGTACTCCATAGAATTCCACTCCTCCCCTCACCTCCTTTGGGGACCCTCTAACCAAATGATACTTCAGTCGGAGGCAGACTTCCTATTACACCAGGAAGCAATAAGGAGTTTCGCACCTCAGTACCAAGGGAGATTTCCTAAACCCAAAAAAGGCACAGAGTGGGAGGGGATGGAGACCCATTTTTGGCTTTCAACAGCTCAACATCCTTACATGGAAATTGAAATTCAAGATGGTTATACTGGCATCTGTAATCTCCTCCCTGCAGTGTGGAGTGTGTTTACAGTTCTCAACACGAAGAACGCACATTTCCATGTGGACGTTCATCCATCACACAGGAAGTTCTTGCAGTTCATAGTTGGCCGGTGTCACTACCAGTTCTACATCCTCCCCATTGGGCTTGCGATGGCACCCAGGGTGTTTATGATAGTTTTTGCAGCAGTAGTGGCCCAGATGAGATTCCAGGGGTTCATGGTGTTCCCATACTTAATTGACTGTCTCCTGATAGGACAATCTGTGTCCTGATAGGACAATCTCGCCAAATAGTTGGCTCAGCAATAGGCACTTCAGCAACTCCTTGCAACCCATGGAGTCTGTGTAAAGGAAGACTAGTCCATTTTGTCACCCACAAATACAATACATTTGATAGGGGAATGGTTGGATTCCATCTCTGCATGAGCTTTCCTCCCTGTAGCCTGATCTCTTCCACTATCCATAAGCCTCGAACAATGATGCATCAGTGCCTATTGCTGTTAGGCCATATAACCATGTGCACCTACATGATACCCATCGTCTACCTCTACTTGCAGTGCCTACAAGCCTGGTTCCACTCAACCTACTGGCCAACCAGCATCCACATCGATTCCAGATCACTGTTCCCTTTGAAGTTCTTAGCTCCCTTTCTTGGTGGTCGAACCTGCACAAAGTGACAGTGGGACTCCCTACAGCCCTCCCACACTGAGGGCCGCCATCTTGAAAGATGCCTCCTTCATAGGATCCAATGCTTATTTAGACTCTCATACAGCACAAGATACATGGACCTCACAGGAGGCTGGGCTCCATATAATCCTTCTGAAGCTCAGAGCAGTCTGTCTAGCCTGCAAGGACTTCCTCCACCTCATGTGCTCACTTCATGTACAAATACTGTCGGACAGTATCACCACAGTAGTCTACATAAACAAACAGGGAGGAGCAAAATCTCCTCTCTGCATAGAGACAGTTGGACTGTGAAACAAGAGTGTCAGGACTCAGATTGGCATATAGGCTGCTTACCTTCCAGAACTCCCTGGCAGACACACTGAGCAGGAGCTTCTTTACAAACCACAAATGGGAAGTGCATGACACAGTTCTAACCAGCATCCTCACACAATGGGTCCTTCCCTATGGAACTTCTTCATATCACAGTCAGACAGAAAAATCCCCTTGTATTGATGGCAAGGAAGTCACACGCAAAGATTTCCAGATCGATGCTCTCCTCCTCCCTTGGATAGACTGTCTCAGATACCCTTTCCCCCATTCCCCTCATTCCTCAGGTTATATGGAAAGTCCTCTGCGATGGACCCACTATCATCCTCCTAGCACTCCACTCACCCACACAGTTCTAGGTCATAGATCTCTTAAGAAGGTCTGTTTGCCTGCCCACCAGGATACACCCATTTCTGGGTCCCCTATCCTGAACATTCAAGCACCCCAGCCTGGGCTCCATGGCCCATTATTAGGATAGGCATCTGAGGGAATACTCCTGCTCTGCCCTTGTCCAGGAAATCCTTAATCAAAGTAGGAAATACTTTACTAGAGCCTGCTACCAGGCTAAGTGGCACCACTTTTCAGCCTGGGCATAATGCCACCAGCATTCCCTCAACACAGTGGGCATTCCAGTTATTATCAACTACCGCCTCACTTTAAAGAAGTCACATCTAGCTCTTAGTTCACTGTGGGTACACCTAGCAGCGATCAGCACATTCTTTCCTCCAGTGGATCCTCATGTATCCACCCACACAGTGTGACTTATCAGGGCCTTCCCACCAATCATCAAACCTGTGCCTCTGTGAGATCTTATTGTCATCCTGTCAACACTCACGGCCCACTCTTTGAACTTGTGGTGACGTGTGCCATGACATATCTCTCTGTGCAGGTGGCATTCATATTAGCAATCATGTCAGCCAAAGAAGGGTCAGCAAGCTGGCGACCAAGATGGCAGACTGCCCCCTGGCACGGTATTCCCCAAAGAGAAGGTCTCCTTCTGATTGAACCCCGAATTTCTTCCCAAGATTGTTTCTGCATTCTATGTCAATCAATCTATGTCAGTGTATGTTGCATCTGATGAAGTGGGTTACGGCCCACAAAAGCTTAAGCTCAAAGAAATTTGTTAGTCTTTTAAGGTGCCACAGAACTTTTGTTGTGTTTGCTATAAACAGACTAACACAGCTACCCTTATGAAACTTAACGTTAATCAAGCGATCTACTTACTGGTATTTTTTCTCAAACCTTATGCTTCTCTTGAAGACAAGAGGCTGCACTCACTCATATTCACCCTTCCTTTCTAGCTGCAAGGAACCAACCCCATTAAGAAATCGCCAAGGTTTTTTGTTGCCAGAGCAAAAAAGTCATATGAACAAGCCATATTCTTAAATAGAATCTCTTAAGTGAGTCTCAGAATGTATATTAGATAGCTACAAAATAGCAAAGCTACCCCCGGGGTGGAATATGAGGTTGGTTTTTCAGCCTACTCCGTACAAGCATCCTTCAGACATCCTGCTATAGGACATTTGGAAAGTGGCAACTTGGCGCTCTGACCACCTATACCCTGATTCAAGTGGCAGCTGCAGATGCAGTATAGCTGCTTCCAGCTTCCTTATACCTTCCTACAGACTGAACACTGCTTGCAAGTCATCCACATTTGCAATATACATAGGAAGTAGCACTCAAAGAAGAAATGGAGGTTACTTAGTGTAACTGGAGGTTCTTTGAGATGCATGGTCATCCCTTATCGTATTCCGCTACCTGCCCCCTTCCCTTCAGCTTCAGACTCTACTACATTGTTGTAAAAGGGAACTGAAGAGGCACCAACCTACCCTCGTATGGAAGCGCACAGGAAGACACTGCGCATGTGTGGGTCAATGAACATGGCTTTGAAGACTTTCTGGACTCGAAACATTGCACGCATGTTCTCACATATGGAATACAGATAGGGATCCTGCATCTCAAAGAACCTCCAGTTACAGCACGTAACCTCCATTTATGTTCATAACTTTATATGTAATGTTTCTCCTTTCATTTCCTCATGATGTCATTGATCAGCAAGCTATTCGTTTTCAAATGATATCTCAGAAGGCATATTTTCTACAATTATTATACAGGTGTGTAGGGTGTAAATACAGGGGTGCTTTCACTCACAATCTGGTTTTAAAATAGTAGCACTGTAATATATGGAAAAGCTATTTTACTAAATTTTTAGCAGTTGATAGAATTTATTATTTTTCTTCCTCCTTGTCTTGGACAGTTAAAAGCACCAGAGTACAATAGTCTAGCTTTATAGCTGGAGAAATACAAAGGTAGTGCCACTGAACTATTTTTTAAACTCTAAACCGTTGATCATATGATTGAGATTTTTATCTATCCATTAATTACCCTCAAATAAACAGAATTGACTGTTCTTAAAGTCAAAGGTAATATGCTAGTATACCTTTAGATATAAAGGCGCATTACTTTTCTACATTTGGAAGATATCATTTGTGAATACCTGAGACTTTGCAGCTGTCCAGTTATATCTGTCCTAATTTGTGGCTCTTTAGTAATGTTTAATGGAGTTCTCTGTGGAGAATACCGTACCCCTTCATCACTGTTGCTGTTAAAGATTGATTTATTGTGTAGACTCTCCAGAGTTAATCACTTCTGAGTCAATGGTACTTTTGAGATTCAGTCCAGATTGTTATATTTGATTGAGATTTTTCAAAGGCAGGTAGGGAATTTAACTACACAAGTCATGTTCATTTCAGTGGGTCAGCTTTGAAAAAGCTCAACCTGAGATTTATTTCAAACTTGTTCAGATTTTTGGCTGTCATATACTGTATATGCTTTGCTGTCTTTTAGCAGATCTCTCCATGCATTTCTTGTGGCATGAGGAACACAGCCTCCTAAATCTTGCTCCTCTGTGATAAGATAAAGTGAAGTAGGTTTGCAATCTGAGTTTTATTCCACTTGGGCAGAAGGCTGTCATATTCCTTCAGATTTTTCTTCACCCAAAGCTCATTAGTTTCTAGAAGAATTAGTTGAGTTGCCTTAGAAGGACCAACACAGGACTGAAAGGCAAGTCAATTTAGTAGCCAATCCCTGATTCCTACAAGAGTAGTTACCAATTAAGGCTAAACTTTGTAGTGAGACATTAATATCTCAGAAGGATATTTTGGGACATTTCCGTGATTTCATTCTGGTAATAGACGCTATAAAAAATCAAAGACAAAGAAATCATATTTAGCATTACTGGATAAACTAGAAAGGTAGCTCTGACTAACATGCCAAATTCCATATTTCTAGTTACTCCAGGGAAAACAGAAGTCAAAGACATTGGTTTCAAGAGTAGCAGTAGACTGGCAATCTGCCATTTTGCCGGCATATATTTGAGGATTAGATACTTAGCTTCTAAGAGGAAATTTTTATTTCCTGGTTTAGACTTCGCTGACAATACACTGTTCCTATAATCATTCTTGTGTAAACTACTGATTGTTCACCTACTGAGTGCATCTGCCATCCAGTTAATAGGGTGGTACACAGTCTGAGTCCTACAGATACTCATGTGGTGCAGTGTACAAAAACATCTTTCTTCTTCTTTTGGCTAGCCAGGAAAATATGCCATTTGCTCTTGGACACAGACCCTAGCCACAGTGATGACTGCAATTGTCTCTGCCAAGGGCTGATTTGAATGCCATGCAGAAGTTTCAGCTCATGCAGTTTGTAGTATCCCAACCAAAATAAGACATGGAGAGATTTTATGTTCGGTCATGGCTCCCTGTCTAATTCTTTATCTATTTCAAGGTCCTGATGCAAGCCTCTCCTTGGGATTTTTCACTCATGTATACCTAAGGAAGCTACCATTCCTAAGGAAGGACAGTGACTGACAGCTGATTAAAACTTTTTTGGTAGAAGTACTTGTGTTGTGGAGCTTTAGCACAGAAGATCAGGAGAAGGTTGAGCTGTGCCTTTTTCAGAACACAATGCCAGACTCAAAATCTTTACATAAGTCTTTCCTCAGTAAAGACATCTCTTGTTTTTCTCCTGAAAAATCAACCAACAAAAATGATCTTTAGAAATTCAATAGCTTGGCCAAGGATTGAAAGAACAATTGTTAATTTGACTTCTTTTACTTGGCAACTGGACTAGACTGTGATTGTAGGTTATACTTGTGGAGTGATATACAGGCCAAACATTCTTACCTTCCATTGATACAAAAACTTGAAGAATGATTTTCGGAGAGTACTGACAGAGGTATATATCTGCAGGTAAATCTTCCCTGAAAAGGAAAACTTAATAAATCTTTGAAACTGTCTATGTGAGACACAGGCTGTCATTAAAAATGGAATTGAATGGTAATCTTTAATGGACTCAGAAACACTAAATATAAAATAAATAAATAGCCCCCACCTCTG
This sequence comes from Pelusios castaneus, assembly GCA_007922175.1. NCBI lineage: Eukaryota > Metazoa > Chordata > Testudines > Pelomedusidae > Pelusios > Pelusios castaneus. The sequence goes on along the minus strand of ML685798.1, from coordinate 17,254,121 downwards.
GAATGTACCCTTTTGATGCCATTTCTAAAGCATGCACCTCTAGGCCTTCCCAGGTTCCTTCCTTTAGTTACCAAAATATCTTCCTAAATTTACCCATGAAAACTGGATACCTTGCACCAGATTGGAATTGAAATATGTTTGTAGATTCTGACACTCATCTTAACATACTTTGTGGGTTTAGTCTTAGCTGGTGTGAAAATAGAACCATAACATGGCTACTGTTGCCTGGGTCTGGTTTGACAAGGAATGAATCCAGTAGCTTTAATGGTGATTGCTGAAGGATTGCCTTAAAAGGGCTGAGGCTTAAACCTCTTAGCTTTAAATCACTAACCAACCTATTGCCTCTGCCAGCACTTGTAATTGGTGGAGGTTGTCCCAGCTAATGATGTAAGATATGGTGATACTGATTTTATTAGAACACTTCCACTTTCTGTGCCAAGATTATTAATGAAAATGTTAAATAAGATTGGTCCCAGACCCATCCCTGATGAACTCCTCTAGTAACCTCCGTCCACCCTAACAGTTTACCTTTCAGTATGAACAATTTTAGTCTTCCCTTTAACCACTTCTTGATCCACCTTTCAATTTTCATACTAATCCCAGTCTTCTCAAATTAACTAATAATTTTCCATGTGGAACTGTATCAAATGCCTTACTGAAATCCAGGTAGATTAGATCTACTTCATTTCTTTAATCTAAAAAAATCAGTTTTCTGCTCAGAGAAGGAGATCAGATTGATTTCGCACAAGCTGTCTTTTGTAAAACCATGTTTTATTGTATCCCAGTTACTTCTGTGTCTTAACTACTTTCTCTTTCAAAATTTGTTCCAAGACCTTACATACAACTGAGCTGAAACAAATGAGCCTTTAGTTTCCCAAATCACATTTTTCACTTTCTTACAAACAGGAACTATATTAGTAATCTCCAGTCAAAGGGTACAACTCTCAACTTTGCAGATTCATTAAAAATCCTTGCTATTGGGCTTGCAGTTTCATGTACCAGTTCCTTTCCTATTCTTGTGATGCTTCACCACTGAGTTGTGGAAATGGCAATCAGGAGCCTAAATGCAGATCACATTAGTTCTTAATTGTGTTTCTTTGATCCCAATGTTGGGGAGCAGGGCACTTTTCAAACAGGTATCAAATTTACTTAAGATGTTCTTTTTAAATTTTGCTTGGGTTTTTGGTAATTTTCAATCAGTTAGCTGTTCAAGGGGCTTATATAGATTCCATAGAGTCACACATAGCTCCTGAACTGTTACCTATCTAATGCCACCAGGAAAGTCAGAACAAGACATGATCCCCCAGAGTTTCTCAGAAGTAATAGCTGGTCAGCAAAGCACTACACTAAGGCTGATATGCAGATTTCCTCAGATCCCAGAACTTCGTCGTAGGCCTAGAAATCTTACATGGGGAAGAGATGCAGTCAAAGGAAAATGTGCAGATATATGGTGCCCTTTACCTTCATTTGTGCTTTTTCTTACCCAGTTTAAGCACATAAGCTGTGTCTGCTTGCAGTACTCCCCATAGTTTGCTGCTTGTGAGTCCATCATGTAATAAGCAAATAAATCAAAGGTATCAAAATCAGGCTTATCTTCCATCTCTTCTAGACAGTCAGTGAGATGGGCAGAGCCAGCAGGAGATGATCACCTCTGAGGAGACGAATGACTCCTCATGTAACTAGCATAGTCTAGTGCTACTTGAAAAAAATATTCTCTGTGGGAGGAAGTTCTATATGTAGGGAAAGGAAATTGCAGCTTTTTTGAAGGAAGCGTCTTTTATTGACCATCTAAAGCTACTTAAAGGTACAGATAATAACCCAAATACAGAAAAATGAGGAATGATTCCTTGAAGCATAGATTTTTTTTTTTTTTTTTTTTTTAATTTATATAATGTAGCTGATTTGGTCTCCCTTGGATAATTGGAAATGGTTATGCTTGAGAATTATTGGGAAAAAAAGTGTTTCTGTCAATCTGTGAAGTACTCCAAATGACTGTATTTTCTCCAAGGCCATCTAGTAGAAATATACAGAGATATTTGATCTTTATGGTGGATTTTATTGCGATATAGAGATCTTAAAAGTGATAAGACTAGCAAACTTGCACTCTGCTACCTCAAGTCTGGAGCTCCTCTAGGTGGCAACTCATGGAACTTCATTTTAAACCAAACCCAGCAAATGAAAACTCAGAAGTCCTGAATGCTGTGTTGAGTTTATACAGCACATCAAATAGTACAGGCAACAACAATGTATAGTGCCTGTTATTTTAACTACTAGTTGTCACTTTGGGATAGTTATGAGTGCTGTTATGTAACTTTCTTGTATATGTTAATATATTACTAATGGTGAAATATGTTAATTGTGAAGTCTAATCAGATAAATGTTGTCTCATGAGCAGTGTAGGTGGGGTCCTGGCTCCTAAATGCACTGTCATTTGATAAAATATACCCAAAGGATTTCTAATTTTTTTTTAAATAAAATCATAGGGGTGGAAGGGCAGTTGTTGTCCATTATATTATGACACTAACAATCGAATACCTAACAGGATTTTAGTCATGGAATGTTACATTCCAGCACTCCTGATTTTTATACAATGTGTGAATGAATTGTTCTGTTTACTAAATAAGTATTCAATTAGCACTTGAGATTTCTTTGATGATGATCTCATATTGTATTGTGCTGTGTATTACAAATAGTAAGAGTAAACAGGAGGTTCAGCTGTTATCCCTTTTTTTAATCCCTCTTCAGGACTCAAAATCATCACAGATTCCCATTTCCCATTCCATAATATGTCCCAACATGCACTTTGCAGATAATGTCTCAACCACCATGGAACTCCAGTAGAGCATAAAGTCAGCCTGCAAGGCTTGGACAATTGGTGGCTTTTTTTGTTACATAGAGTCACAGAATAATAGAAATTCAGAGCTGGATGAAATCTTGAGAGGTCATCTGTGACAGTCTGCTCCCCAAATCCAGTCTGGTGTGCTGCTATGACCG
>ML685798.1:17181917-17251117 GCA_007922175.1 Pelusios castaneus | reverse complement strand
ATAACACAATTATACTGCAAAACTGAACAGAGAGATTATACAGGTCATGCCCAAGGGCTGCACAGATGTGCATCCCGTCACATCATCTAATCAAGCTCCCTGCACTTGGTTCTAAAGTAAACCTAGACCATCCCAGACAGGGTTTCTTTTCTAACTTGTTCTTAAAACACCTCCAGTGATGAGGATTCCACAGCATCCCTTGTGTCACTGGGGCCTCCTGGGATACCTTCCTGGACGTGCAAAAATCAGGGCAAGCTGCAAAACCAGGAGCCAAACTCCCCAAACACTGATGGGCAGTATACAAACCAATTTTCCTATCAGTCACAAACGGGCTTCTGGTCCCCCACACCGGGTACCAAGAAATCTGCCCAAAATAGAAACAGCCCCCTTTATTGCACTCCAGCTCCTCTGGCTCCCACCTAGCCACACGGTCCCTTAAAGAAGTAGGTTCTCCTGACCCCAAAGGGCCAGCCACAGCACACAGAACAATATAGGTTTGGATCTTAACCAAAATATCACACTGATAGCCAATCCTTTAGCAACTACAACTAAAGGTTTAATATAAAATGAAAAGAAGCAAAATATGAGAGATGTTAAAGGGTCAAAGTGAATCACATACATACAAATGATTTAAAGTTCATGTAAAGCAGTTTGCAGGCTTGTTCCTCTGGTAAACACCCAGCACCCGGGTGGGCCTCAATCCTTTGTCCAGTCTCAGAGGAATAGTTCCAGAGATGGATGTTGGCTGTAGACTGGGGACTTGAGACCAGAAGAAGTCGGGGCTGCTGCCTTTTATAACCTTTGGCCTTCTCCATGCTGTGTGCAGTTCTTTCCAATCAAAATGGAGTTGAGTCACATGTTCAAGTCCTAGTGGCTCAACAGGTTTCTCCCTGGGCCCATTGTATGTGGGAGTTTCCTTAATGGGCCATTAAGAAGACAATGGCTGTAGACATCCTGTCTGGGGAGTTTCCCCAGAATCACACAAGTTAAAGTATAGATATAACAACCATATTCCTAACTTCTAATACAAATACAATTCCTACACGTAAACTATATAATCATTCCCAGCAAATTATTACCTTTCTATTGATACCAAACACGGCATAGTTCCTATGGATTATAGCAATTATGAGATATTAATATAAAATAATATCATAAATGTTCCCCTAAATCCAGATAGCGTCACACCTTGAAATCATATTCCAGTGCTTAACAATCCATATAGTTGGAAAGTTTTCCCTAATATCTAACCTAAATCTCCCTTGCTGCAGATTAAGCCCATTACTTCGTGTCTTGCCTTCAGTGGACATGAAGAATAATTTGATCACCATCTTCTTTATCACAGTCTTTAATATATTTGAAGGCCATTATCTGTTCCCCTCCGGTCTCTCCTCCCCCCCACCCCCCCGCCCAAAGACTAAACATGCCAAGTTTTTAACATTTTGTAGTAGGTCAAGTTTTCTAAATCTTATCTCACCATTGTTGTTTTCCTCTGGACTCTCTCCAGTTTGCCCACATGTAGTGTTATCTCCATGCCTTAGTTTACCTGACTGTTTATATTAAATTTATTAAAAACACTATTTTGAGGTAACTTTAATGTGGTTTGCTTGCTTAATGGTCTAATACCTGGGAAAATATAACTACAGCCAGTCGATCAAGAACAGACATAGAGCAAAAAATTCTTCGAAAACAAATCTCAACATTTATTTGACATTAATATGATAAAATTGAAGTATTGAGTATATTTTTGACAGAAATCATATCAGCAGAGCGTCAAATGTTAATTTAACAGCCAAATGGAATGTTGTGGCTCCGCTGATCATACGACCATATAAACATATAAACCATATAAAGGAATTACATAACATTAATACTTATCACTAATTTACACTCTATACCTTATAATTACTAAAAATCCTAATCTCCTATGTCATTCAACAAATGGTGATCAATCATTTGTGGAATGGGTTGGAGATGAGCCCTTCTCCTTCAAGCCACATTCATCCAGCTTTATTAACACAGAGACCTTACAAACGCAGCACTTTTTACTTACAAATCCCTCTGGCTCGTCTTTATGGATCCTGTTCTGTTCTGTCACAGGCAAAAGGTGGCCTCAGAACTGAATATGGAGCTGGAACTTAGTTAGCCAGGTTATTCAGACTCTTTAGCAAACCAATGCCTTACCAAAGATTTCAGGGTCCATTGGACTCTTTCTGTGCTGTCTGGATCTGCTCGGGTCCATCCATGAGGGTCTTCTGTCCGCAGCAGCACTTGGGGGTCTTGCCAGCAAAGTCTCTGGTCCGGAACTGGAACAGCTTCCTGGGTCGCTGTCCCTGCCTGGTCTTCCTGTGAGAGCAGTATGCCTGCCTGCCAGCAGTTGCTAGGCAGATCGCTGCTTCAGGCTTGGAGCCCTTTCCATGGGGCTGCCAATCCCTTTTGCAGCAGTGTGCTTGCCTATCAGCAGTCGCTAGGCAGATCTCAGGCACACCCTAGGGCTTTCAATCTTTCAATGAACCTTCCCTGTAGTTGGCTGACCTTTTATAGCCTATGGGAGGGGGCGGAGAGTGTGCGCTCTGGCGTATGGGAGGGACTGGGAGCAAAACCATGCAGAACGTCAAAGTAGAGAAGGGAGGGGGAGTGGAGAGATCACTAGACCATTAGATCATCCCTAGAGGGGAGGAGGAGTGAAGGGAAGAGGAATGTACCAAAGCGGAAAAAGGGGGAAGAGAAAGATTATTTAAAGGCTGGAAAAGAAAGAAAAGAGAGTTAAAGATTAGTTCAGTAAAGAGATATAAAGTTTATTGAATGAAGTATTGACAGTATTTAGGAAAAATGGAGGTATATAAGGCTTCCTAATGAGCAGGGAAAAGGGCTAAACCACTGATCATGCATAAGTTGAAAAGACTTTATCTACACTTCTCTCTAGGTGTTAACTATCCTAATTGCTTAACACAAAATGTTCCTCATTACTCTTGCTACTTTATAATTGTTTCCAATTATCACCTATTATCTTGCAACTGACCCTAATTACTGTTGATACTTTTTAACTGTACAGAACCCTATGGTACTGCTGTCCTGCTGGAATTTAAACCCATTCTTAGGCTTTTCTGTCAATTGCATCCTTACATATAACTTATAGTTTAGGTATCTTGGGACAAAAATCTCTAGTCACACTAGGTGCCACGTATTAAGAAAGGATTGAACATAGTACACCAGCTAAGGTCTCCCCAGTGCTAGGTAGAGCAGGACAGTTACTTAGGGTGTCTTTTAATACATCTTAAAATACTAGCTTTTTTCTCAATAGCATATTGTTGTTCACTAGTATTTAATTTGTGATCCTTTATAACTTCCAGATTCTTTTCAGTAGTTCTATAACTTAGTCACTTATTACCCATTTTCTAGTTATTCATTTGATTTTTCCTTCCTAAATGTAGTACTTCACATTTGTATTTATTGATTTCATCTTCTTGTTTTTCAGACCAATTCTCCAATTTGCCAGAATTGTTTTAAATTCTAATCTTGTCCTCCAAAGTGCTTGCAACCTCTTCCAATTTGGGGTCATCTGCAAATTTTAAGAGCATACGCTCCACTCAATTATCCAAATCAATAGTGAAAATATTGAATAGTATTGGACCCAGGACTGATCTCTTTGAGGTTCCTCTAAATACATCCTCCCAGTTTGTCAGTGAACGGTTGATAATTACTCTTTGAGTATGGTCTTTCAACTAGCAGCCACCTTATTGTAATTTCATTTAGACCACATTTCCCTAGTTGGCTTCTGAGAATGTCATGGTGGGACTGTGTCAAAAACTGCCATTTGGCAGAATTTTACTCTGAATGTATTTATTTATTAGAAATATTTTTATTTTGGCAAAATTTTATTTTTATGCCAATTAGAATATAAAATAATAATAATAAAACCTTGAAATTATTCAAAGCCATAGCTTAAGATGCAGAAGGAAAGAATGCAAAAGGAAAAAAACGCCTGTTACTATACCTCACCACACCAGCCAGCTCTAGGTTTCAGCTGGGGTGCTCCAGGATGGTTGAGACAATGCTCATGGGGACATTACATGGAGGAGGAACAGATCATCCCCAATATTAACACGGAAAAGATAAGAAAGTTTGTTGAAAATCAGTTATATGCTGAAACTGCTCTTGTGCCTATCCTATTTAAATTGTTCAGCATATAATATTTAATTTTTTTGTTAAAGACCACTGCTAATGTCCTAGCTCACCTCTAACATTCTGAGACAAATTCCAAAGGGGTAGCTGTGTTAGTCTATTGTAGAAAGACAACAGAGTCCTGTGGCACTTTTAAAGACTAACAGTCTGTTAGTCTTTAAAAGTGCCACAGGACTCTGTTGTCATTCTGAGACAAGTCTTAAGAAGTGGTCCCAAATATTGAGAAACTGAGAAAACTGACTGACTGCTGAGATAGTAATAATATTTAATTGATAGGGTAATAAGCAAATCAATCAATTTGTGGAAAACTATTCAAAATTTTAGGAAACTTATGCAGCGTATAGTTTAGAAACTTTCTCCAAAGAAACAGCTAAAGAAATCATAAAGCTGTGTATATAACTCTTCATTTAACTATATCTGTGTTCCTGTGATAGTGTTGTGTGTTAATGAACCTTGTGTCTTATTTCAGAGAGATTCCCCCTCTACATCCAGACAGTCCCCAGCTAATGGTCATAGCAGCACTAACAATTCTGTTTCGGTAAGACCTCCAGTTCCAGACAGAGAAAGTGTGCAAATTTTGTTGGTGCTCATCTCCCATTACTGTTATAATTACATGTGTTCAGTGGAAAATTGTGGTCTGCTGATATAATCAAGGCTACTACAATGATAACTCCCCGTTTTCTCCTTTTAAGGTTTTTTTTTTCAACAACATATTCTTCTCGTTAACATTAATTTAATTAATTAAATATTACTAGTGTAACCTAGTACTTCTCTCATCCCTAAAATGTTCTTAGGAGTCCCCTCGTCCTACTTTCCTCAAAACTAAGCAAGGATTTAAAGTGGAAGCATTAATTCCATTCTAAACTTTTGAAACAGTGTTTCAAGGAAGAATAATTGCATAGCACGTATTTCAGGGTTTTTCCAGCCTTGAAGTTTGGAGAGATCTCTGGAGTATGTATTGGTTTCCGCTATCTGAGTTAAGGAATTGGTGTGCCCTCTGCTGTTGTGGTACGTGCACATACTTTGTGAAATATGAGCCTTGCCTGGGTCTGAAAAGCAAAAGGAAGTGGCTTTAAACTGCACTACAAACCCAGCTAGTATCATCACATCTTTAACACAAAGTACTTCCAGTTTGGCATGTATTCAGGTAGAAGGGTGCTCTGGATTTGAAACATTTCTGAATAGATGTTGAAACTTATATTGTTTATCATTTCTCATTGTCCTGATTTATATGGCAAAACGTTACAAAGCATCTGTATCTGCAAGTTCCTCAGTAAGATTTCTGTAAAAGTGCACTTGACATTCTGTTTTGTACACTGTGATAACTTCAACAATGCCATCACCTCATGGGATTTGATATCCACTTAAAAACCTAGAGCAAAGCAGCTATTCCATCACCTATTAAGAGTAAATAACAATTTAGAAATGATTAGCTGCAAGGTAAAGTATTTTAATTATAACAGTGAAAGATAATTCCATGGATGGAGAGCTACAATAAATTTCTGTGACAAATACTGAACTTGCAACATAATAGACACACTTATGAATTTATTCCTGGTCACAATTTAACATTTAATATCTTTCCAAGATAAAATTTAATATTTATTTTAACTCTTTCTTCTTTTCTAGAAATATATCTAATTTAAGTATCTATTAAGTTGGAAAAGGCATTCTTATAAAAAGCCTCTTTCACATGCAGGTGCTTTTGTGTTGAAGATGCTGAATCGTTTATTTAAAAAGCACATTTTCTATCTGCTTAAACTTTTACCTGCTTTCTTCAGCTTGCTGCTAAACAGCCTGGGTTTGATTTTCTTTAAGAAATAAGCACTTCTAAGAAATGGGTTAATGTTTTATGCATATGTGCAACATAACATTTTGCTTTCGTGTAATAAAGTACACTAACAAATGATATTGTATACTCTAAAAAAGTAAAATGAAAATTTCTTTTCCTGGGTTGGCTTTGTTCTGCAGGACTTGCCATCGACAACACAACCAAAAGGACGACAGGTGAATAGATATCCTCCTTAGGAACTTTTCTAAACTTAACTGCTAGAAACCAACCCCTTCTTACCTTTTTCCATTCATATTCTGTATGTGCTGGACTATAACACTTAAGCTTGAAGAATGCATCCCATTTTGTTTTTAACTCATTGTATATGGCTAATTCAGAATAATGTTTTTTTCCCCATCCATTTATGTGTGTGTATATGACTGAGAAGTCAATTATATAACTTCAATCTGTGAGGTTTTTTAATGAGCAAGAATACATTAATAGACAAGTACAGCACTGTTCAAGTTTGAAATCTGGACAGGTTTTCACTTTGAAGTAAAGTACAGCTTTGTGCGATGCCAGGAATTTAGATCCAACTGAGTCAAATAAAGAAAGTTTAAATAGCTTAAAATATTCCAAGGAAACTTTAGAAGTTGCTAATTATTAACATTTATTAAATGGTAATGATTACTTTTATGAAGCACCACTAAATCTGCGATTAGCATCCAATTAAAAGACTGATTTTCAACCCCATACTTTAGCTTCCCCAAAACCAGCACACTGCAAATTTCATGCACAGCATTTCATTCCAGATTTCTTCTGGAGACTTTTGAGCAAATCTCACAAGGTGTTTAAGAGGAAAAGATTACAAATTTTGTTTCTGATCACTTTTCAAAGATTTTAATAATGTTTAGGTCATATCTCTGTAAACTGAATTACAATCTAGCTTTATTTTTCCTGTGTGGCTTACCAAGCAGTTCGTTTTAGTAAAAAATGTGAAGGTTTGTAAATATCCAAACACAGATAATTATGTATATGCCTGGGTTAATGAGTATTATGCACATGCATCTATTTGAAATACATATTGCAACATTTGCAGCACTTTGTCCTCAGTGGCAAGTGTTTTCTTTGGGCCAGTACTTTTCCCTCTCAAGAAGATTCCAAGAAAGCCCTTTAAGGGTTCTGTAAATGCTTCCTAATCATTCTCCTCTACAGTTTCAAGGAATTTTGTTTCAGCTGCTATACCATCATGTCATATCAAAAAGTCCCAGATCCATCTTCATCAATGGCTCCTTGCAAGCCTAACCTTTCCAAGTTCTTTCTCTGAAGAAGGGCTTCCTGTGAATCTAAATGAGAAATGTAGCCCCTTGCTCTACAGGACTAAGAGCTGGGAATAATTTACAAGGAGTATCATTACAGCCAAAACATTCAAGGAACTCCAGGATGAGCACATTTTGTAAAGCTCCTTTTTTTTTTTAGCCACACTCAGGCTCAGTCAGCAGAGGGACCTGTTCGAGCACTGACTGGTTACTCTCCTTTGGTTTTCCATTTTTGAAATATATACATGTCCTGCAGCTTCTTTTTCTTAGAGATTCCAGGTAGCCTGAGTCTAGTCAGACCATGCTCTATGAAACACTTTAAGACTGTGTTGAGCTGACTTTTGCTTTCCTTCCCTAAAGTATTTTTCTTAGTGGCCATCAGTTTGGCCAGGAGAGTGGAAGAATCATCTTTTCTTTCATGGTTTCCCTCATACCATTTTTCTACCAGTTGCAGTAATTCCATTTTCCTTCGCAAGGTTACTATCTCCTTTTCACTTGAACCAGAATGTTACCCAGCTAAGCTCTTTGCTTCACCCTGGGACCAGAAGGGAGTTGGACCCATTCTTCATTTTTGTAGATATCCCAAGATATATTTTTTAAAAGTCGAAACTTTTGTATAAAGGACTATGGTAGTCTCTGCATGGGGACAGAGTGCATAGGGAAAAATCACACTGGGAAAGAGGGGAAAGAATGGAGGAGCTTCTAGGGGTACAAAATATTGGTCACTCTTCTAGTCTGCCTGTACCAGAGAGTGGGGAACACAAGAGTGAGTGCATTATTAATCAAATCACAAACAAAACAAAAAAAAGTAAGTAAAAGCAATTAGTGTTTTTAAATCCCTGTTTTACAGATGTGTCCATTGAGAAAAGGTTAGGTGACTTGTCCAAGACCATGAAAGAGTCAATGGTGAATTGAGAATAAGATTTTAAAATATTGAAAATCAGACCCTCTATTCTGGCACCTTTCATCAGGTCCTATCGTTTTAAAGAAAACAAAATATAGTTCAGGTATGAAGAGTAGTAACTGACTATGTTAAGATTCTTTCTACCATATGCGAGTCTGCAGTGTTGAGAAAAAGAATTGGGTTAGTTCCGTAGTCCAATAAACATTAGCATCCAAGTGCTAGTACTAAATTGTTGCAGCTTTACAGGAGCTGAATTTGAAAGGAAGTATGGTGGTTAAATGTTTCTTATAAAGTAAAGTAAAGTATATTATGCTGTGTCACAATGATATATTTTAAAATAAATGTGATTTAACGTAAGCAGAGCAAACTGTGGTCAGAAAAGTGTCTGTGTACAAAGAACTCCTCCTTACTGTGGGTATTCAGAGATGTGTCTGCTTACTTTTCTGACCAAAATCATTGATAACTTCTTTACACTTCTTTTGTACTACAGAGCCAGGATAGCTATTGCAGAGTGAGCAGTGTTCTTTTCTGGGTTATATAGCACCAGAAGAATTGTTCACTAAGTTCCAATTACAGACTTTCCTACTAGTGAGTCTGCAGGAGCCATAAATATCCCAGGTTGAATCTTCCGAGCTGTCAGTTAGAGAAAACAAATCTTACTGGCAAGCCTAGCAGATGTGATACTGAAGGTGTTACAGCAAACAAGAGGATTTTCAGAATAACTTCATATAAAACACACACTCTTTATTCCTTGAGAAGGCGTAGAGACTTCCAGATCCATACACAAATAGCAAATCATCCTCACCATTGCAAATCCCCAAAGAGACACGGCCTCCTTACATATTGAGCACCAACCAGATTGCTCTCTAGTGCGCAAGTGCTTAAGATGATCCAGCTGGGTGTTGCGTCTGTGGCCATCACTGGCAATCTCATCGTACCACTGAAGCTTTTAACGACCGCATAATCGTCAATGGTGTAGCAGCATTCCTTAGTAAGCGATTCATAATTCATTGATCTTCCATCCTACTAATATGTCCGTCCCAAGGAAACTGCCAAAAGTAACCAGTGGTGATGGAAGTGGTTGCTGGCTTCACCTATGAATATTCTCATTGCTGATGTTGTTCTGCCACTTAATATGGAACAGCTGATGAAGACGACAAGAAGTGCAAACATCTGACCACCACTCTTCAGCCTTCCTCTTTTCCCATGTTTCATTGCCATACAATACAGTGGGTATAACAGTAATCCTATAGATCTGCAGCTTCGTAATAAGCTTGATGTCCCAGCTTCTCCACAGAGAGGCCTGCAACGTGGTAGCGGCTGCTGCTGTACAAGAATCCACTTCTTTTAAACCACAGCAAACACTGCATGCAAAATCCCTGAGGTTTCCTTGCCACTCCAAGAACCCTTTGGGTTTTGGTTAATCCTTTTGGGGTCCTAAGGTTCTCCTTTGCCCCGGCTCAGGTTTTTTTCTCTCTGACTTATGACTAGTGTGCTCAGGTCTGACAGTCAAATTGTTTTCCTGAGCTCAGAGAGCATGTGTCTTTTTTTAAGAGCAGCTTCTAACACCACTTCTCTTGTTCTGCCACTCTCCTGGGGAATTTCCCCTCAATACAGTCAGTCAGTTTCCTTTAGCTTGGCCTATCTCGGTAGCATATTCTGTGTTCCATCAAAGCAAAATCATTCCTTGTTAATAACTTCTTTGATTGTCTGTCTTGACAGTGTGCATGATATTTGACATGGTCCCTGTCAACAAGAGACTGCTTCAATACATGCTGAGGATTAGTTATATATAGAATTCATAAAATCAGTCAAAATTCACAGTGGTGTACATTGACAGATTTCCCAAGCCATCACGTCTGGTCTTGTAACAGTGACATAACTGTGGGAGTTACAACATAGGTTTTTTATTCTCAGGTCTTTCACGGATGTTCTGTTTGACCTTAGTAAGGTCATTTAACCGCTGAGATTCTATGATTCCTGGCACTAAATAAATGCAAAGCATTATTATTTTATTTAAAATAGAACAGTTAAAAGCTTCATTTCTACAGTTTGTGCTCCTGAGAGCATACCTTCTTCAGACTATTCATTTTATTTCCATTGTTCTGCGTTGACACACCCAGTAAGAAACTGGAATTGGAAGAACTGCATTGCCTACAATTATTGCTACTTACGAGTATTTATACAACTGAGACTGGATTTGCACTAATTTAATCTATGCAGAAATTGCCTAGATCCACCCAAGCAAATATATTTAATACGTGCTACATTGGGTTTCTCGTTAGATCTAGTGAGAATGTGATGTAGTCTAAAAGAGTACTGATAAGACACTCTAAGTCCATTAGACAGTAATAATTCTTACCATCAAAATCACTGAGATATAGTCCAATGTGAAAATGTTCTGTAGCTTTTTTTTGAAGGTAAAATACAGTTCACGCCATGAAATGTGGTTTTGACCTTCAACCTGTAATTTTGGATGACTGCTAATAATATGCAGATTTAGATTTCAGTTTTCAGTAACTCCAATAATCTCTATTAAAGATTTGCAGATAAGCGCCACACAGAATGAGAACATTTGCTGTTACTGTTAGACTTTAAAATATGTAGAAGTCAGAAGTATTAAAGGTAACATCACATTGTCTCCATTGTTTTCAACTGTCACTTATGTTTTCATCATTGTTTCTTCCTCTGCTTGTAAGCATTCAGTATGTGGTAGTTAGATGTGCAGATCAAATTTTCACTTACCATACTAGATATCAATAAATGTTAATATGGCAATGTCTCTTACAAACTCCTGTTTTATAGATATATGTAAGAGCACAATTTGAATATGATCCAGCAAAGGATGACCTCATCCCCTGCAAAGAAGCTGGCATCAGATTTAGAGTTGGAGACATTATCCAGATCATTAGCAAAGATGATCACAATTGGTGGCAGGGTAAACTGGAGAACTCCAAAAATGGAACCGCAGGTCTCATTCCTTCTCCCGAGCTTCAAGAATGGTATTTTTTGGTTTGGTTTGGTTTCTATAAAAATGAATTTATCCTCATCATATTCATCTCTTTCGTAATTCCTTATTGTTAAGTAGCTAGTATTTTTATGTACTCTTCCTTTCCTCCCAAAGTGTGTATAGTTAGTCAGATTCTGCAACCTTGATTGTCTCTCTTATTTATGTACTGCTTGCAAGAGTTTTCCTGCATATGGACTGTAGAATCAAGTGTAGGAATGAACTAATTTTTTTTTCAATAAAATACAAAATCTCTTTAAGATCTATATTAATTGAGACCCATATTTTAGAAATCTAGGTAATAAATAAAATCAATAAGTAGGCTGGAAAATTACATCTCAGTACATTTTAATACAGAAGAGTCAAATCATTCGTATAGACTTGATCTCTCCTTATGCACGTGGGTCAGTGGGATTACTCACATGCTTATGTACGTTGCTGAATCAGGGCCTTAATAATTAAGCTCCCAAGACTTAAGTTTGGGGTGTGGGTTTGAGGTCTTTTTACCAGCAGGAGTTGATGACCCCACTAATACAAAAAGCATAAAGAAATTCAGGTGCCTTTGAAATGTATTGGGGCACACTCTACAAATGAATCCTCCTGTGCAGAATCCCATTGATAAAAAAGGGTCTACAGTCATGACTAAATATGAACATGTGTACATATCTGTTTGCAAGATCAGGCCCTAAATATCTCAGTGGAGTTTATAATCCTGCTTCTGGCCCCTTTATGTCAGGTAAAAAGACTAGAGTAACATAAAGGGATCCTAAAAGCTCCATTTCCAGCTGTATTCTCCCAATACAGGCACTGAGACAGACAGCCATATGGTTGCCATCCCAGGACTTCTTTGCAAGCCCTGGCAAACAGGACATGCTGGGGTAGGAGGAGTGTGTTTCAGTGGGGGCGCTGCAACATGCATCACTCTGGAGATTTTGGCCAGCGCTCTAGCCTATAGGGAAAGCAGAGGAGACTGCTGTGATTTATCTAGGTCTGCAACCCTGTCTAAGATGCCAGGAGCATCTTCAGCCCCTGAAACAGCCTATCAGCAGGGAACAATAAATGTGGCTTAAAGCCATATTTTCCTCCTGGACTTCACCTCTAAAAAAAGTCCTTACAGCATTGTACCTGTAAATATACATATTAACATTCATCTCAGTAACTGAATATCTTTAATTTAATAAAGGACAGTTTTGAAAAGTTCTGCTGTATGCCTGAAAGGTAAAGCAGCCTCCTTTTTCAAAGTAGCCTGTGTCCTTTTAAATACGTGTTTCTGATAGCAAAGTTAATGCTTCAGGAAGGATGGACACTGCACTAGGGTATTGGTAACAAGCTAATTAAGTATTTTTTCCCCTTCAGGCGAGTAGCTTGTATTGCCATGGAGAAGACCAAACAGGAGCAGCAGGCCAGCTGTACTTGGTTTGGGAAGAAGAAGAAGCAGTACAAAGACAAATACTTGGCAAAGCACAATGCAGGTATGAAAAATGCAAGGGTCTTTGAAACAGAGCTAAAAATTGCTTTGTCAGCCAAACTTCATTTTTGTTGGCTAGCTGGCACTGCCATGAACCTATCGAGTTGTATAGGAAAAGTTAAGTAAAGCTATAGCTGTATCAGCATTTCTAGAGTGATCCTCTGTCTAGTCCAGGGTATAAATGTATAGTGTAACCAATAAGACTGAATCCAAGGAATCTGCAACAAGATAAATGCACCGTAACATATCCAACAGTAGCATTGTGCTGCTTTGGTTTCAGTATTTAAAGGAACTGTCGAAGCCAACAAGGTATAACTTTAGTAATCCTTTTAAAGTGCTTTATGCCATCTTATACTTCCTGCCTACAGAACACTCTGCAGCTGCAGCAGCCAGACATTCTTTTCAATATGTGAGCTGTTTTTATTTTAAAAAATGTAAATCAAAATATGATTTGCAAAATAGCATTTTTCTTGAAACTTTTACAGTTGAAATAAGAATGGCACTATGATGTTAAAATTAGGGCTGTCAACTGCAGTTAACTCAAAACCAATTAATCACTTGAGTTAAAAAATTAATTGTGATTAGTAACCATTTTAATCACACTATTAAACAATAACAGAATAAGGATTTAAATTTATTATGAATATGTTGGATATTTTTCTACATTTTCAAATACATAGCTTTAAATTACAGCTCAGAATACAAATTGTACAGTGCTCACTTTATATTATTACTTTTGATTAAAAATATTTGTTCTATGGAAAAGATAAACAAAAGAAACAGTATTTTTCAATCTACCTCATACAAGTACTGTAGTACAATCTCTATCATAAAAGTGCAACATAAAAATGTAGAATTTTTTTTATGTAACTGCACTCAAAAATAAAACAATGTAAATCTTTAGAGTCTATAAGTCTACTCAATCCTAATTCTTGGTCAGTGAATCACTAAGACAAACAAGTTTGTTCACATTTATGGGAAATATGCTGTTCATTTCTTATTTACAGTGATACCTGAAAGTGAGAACAGGCATTCATACAGCACTGTGGTAGCTGGCACGGAAAGGTGTTTACATGTCAAATATGCTAAACATTTGTATGCCTCTTCATGCTTCAGCCACCATTCCAGAGGACATGTTTCCATGCTGATGATACTCATTAAGAAAAAGAATGTGTTAATTAAATTTGTGATTGAACTCCTTAGGAGAGAATTGTATGTGCATTGTATGTGGTTTTACCCACATGTTACGGAAGACTCCATTAATGACCCAGCACATGTTGTTTAAGAACATTTTCACTGCAGATTTGCAAAATGCAAAGATGATACCAATGTGAGATTTCTAAAGGTTTAAGAATCCAAGGTATCTTCCAAAATCTGAGAAGGGCGAGGCGTGGAACATGCAGTGAGAAGTCTTAAAAGAGAAACACTCCGATGCAGAAACTACAGAACCCAACCCACCCAAAAAGAAAATGAATCTTATGTTGGTGGCATCTGACTCAGATGATGAAAATGAGTGTACGTCAGTCCGCACTGCTTGGATTGTTATCAAGTAGAACCTGTCATCAGCATGAAAGCATGTCCTCTGAAGTGGTGGTCAAGACATAAAAGGGCAGATGAGCATTTAGGATATCTAACATGCAAATACTTTGCAATGCTGGCCACCACAGTGCCATGCATACCTGTTCCCACTTTCAGTGTAAACAAGAAGTAGGAAGCATTAGCTGCTGTAAATGTAAACAAACTCGTTTGTCTGTGTGATTGACTGAACAAGAGGTAAGACTGAGTGGACTTGTCGACTCTAAAGTTTTACACTGTTGTATTTTTGAGTGCAGTTTTATGTTTACACAATTCAACATTTGTAAGTTAAGCTTTCATGATAAGAGATTGCACTACAGCACTTGTTTGAGGTGAATTGAAATACTATTTCTTTTGAGGGTTTTCCACACTGCAAATATTTGTTTATAAATATTTATTTACCTATAAAATGAGTAATTGCAATTAATATTTTTGAAAATGTAGATAACACCTAAAATATATAAATATATGGTATTCTGTTGTTGTTTAACATCACAATTAATTGCAATTAGTTTTCTATTCATTTGACAGCCCTTGTTAAAACGTGATTTTCCAGTTGAACTTCAATAGAATAACATGTAACTTCTGCTGGTCTGAAGTTATACCGTAGATTAAGCTTTAAATTTATATAATCTTGATTTCATTTAACTGAAATTAGACAAACTATTAGAGTTATTCCCCTAATGCCTGCAGTTGATTGAGTTCTGAGGACTGTGTCCTTTCTAGAATGCTAAAAATATGAAAAGTGTTTTGGTAGGCTTTGAAAACTGAAATTTTACAGGCACAAGGTCTGATCCAGCACATTTTTCACTAATTACAGTGGGAGTTGGATAGAGCCCGTAGTTCTTTATGTGGATTTGAAGTGACTTACTATTTTTTTTTTTTAATTTTAAATAGTCAGGATATTGAATCTGTTTTTTACTGCATTTTTATTTATGTTGCAAACTATGATGGTAATACATTGTGATGCTCTTGTCATTAGAGCTATTAAGAATTTATCAAAACCACGAGAGGGAGGGGAATATTGAGCCAACATTTTATAGTGAAGTGTCTTTACGTGTTGCGTAAACTGCAACTTTTCCTGTTGTGACCTCTGGTGCACAAAGTATAAAAAGTCCATTAGAGTGTTAGTGGAGGGTTTGGGGGGGGGAAAGGGTTCCTCCTAGCTCTCGCAATACATTAGTCAAAGTGTAATGTCAATTGCCATGTCAGGACAGCTGATGTCCTACTGGCCCTCTAGTAGAACATATGAAACTAAATATAAAATCACTCATTTGTTCCAAAATCCTTGCTGAACAATATCTAAGTATGAAAGGGAAAAAATGAATGGAGATGAAAAATCTTAACTTTTAATTGCATTTCTTTTATTGGTTTGAGGTACTTTTAAAATAGTGTTGCAACCATCTTACAGAAATTGCTAATATTAAAGAAAACTAGCGAGAATGAGGTATGCACACCAGACTTTCCTGGTGACTTGATATAGCAGGAATATTTCAGGGTAGGATTGGGATGTACTGGCTTGCACAGTACTTGCCTATATTCCTAATTATGGCCAATGCTGCTAGTCTCATCTCCAAGAGTGCCATATTTCTCACAAAATTAATGAACAAAAATAACAGATCAACATAACAAGTACAGGTAAAATAAATGGTATCGTTGACATAGTAGCATCTAGTGCATATGTCCAGAACTAATCAGGGTGTAGATTCTAATTAGGGTTTATTTCGAAAATATTTATTTGGTCTTAAGGGTCTTTGATTTAGAGGAATTAATTGTCTAATGCAGGAGATTACAGGGCATCAAGAGGTTAACTAAAATAATGCTATTGCTACAGAACATAATTAAGTTTGGTTAATGCAGTACTGAATAAAGCTACCCTAAAATATTACAGTATTCTTTTCCTTTTACATAATTAGATTGATTTCTGGAGGGTGGATTATAACCTTGTGAAAATGAGCAGAGCCATAATATTTTGTATTTAGCCTATGGTCCTACTCATATCTTCTGAGTACCAATGGTCACCTTCAGAATAAGATTAGGCTGTAGTATGGGGCTAACAAACAATAAAGCTTTGATGTGAGGGTGCCAGAATCTTCTGAGCAGTTCTTCCCAGAGATGGTCCCCAAATGAAGATCATGATCCTATGAAAGCGTTCATCTCAAAAGATAGAAATTTTACAAGATCATCTGTTGTTTTGAGATTTCCATCATCTTGAGTCATGATGTCACAAACTGGCTGTTCACACAAGATTTGAGCAACATCTGCTCCAGAACAGAAAAATAGGTTCTTTCTTGTTTTGGATGGTACTAGGAACAAAAACCAGCAGGATTAGTTTGAATCTGGGGAATCTAATTCAAATTCTAGAGAGGGAGTCATGCGAAGGCATCAGAAGGTAGAATTTGCTCCTTTTAGTTGCAAGGATGTTCACAGGAAAATTTTAACATAGATATTTTTAAGTCTTGAGACATATTTAAGGGCCCCATTCTGAGTGTTTTTGCATACTACCATTTTATCGAGGAGAAGAAAAGAATGCTGGAATGTAGTTGGTAAAATAAACTTAACAGCCAACTAAAGACATATAGTTTGCTAAACATTTTAGGGAAATAGCTTATATTTTGGTGTGATTTGTCAGCATATCAGTGGAGCTTGTCACCTGATTGCTTTGCAAATCAAATAAATTTTATGAAGAGCTGGGGAAATAGTGTAATTACTACTTATAGCCAAAGACAGAATTTTCTCCTTTGCTGCAAAGATAATTACTATTGCACCTCACTTTTGTCCTAATCATCTTCAAGTCTTGGGTTAAGTCCTCAAGCAGTGTATAGTAACATACCAGATCTTTCAAAAGTCTGTTTTAAACCAACCAAGTCATAGTTAACATTAATTAATAGCTTGTCTTTATTATATTCATGAACTGTTTTCAGATGTGTTATAAGATATGTTGCAGTGATATTTAAATGTATTTTTAAAACTTTTTTTACAGAAATGCTATTGCAGGATTTTGTAAAATATCATTCCTCAGATTTAACTTATGCTTCACAGTATGCATAAAATAATGACAATTCAAATACTGCCAAGCTTTTATAAAATGCCTTTATCATTTCTTAATGTGATTTATTTGCCTTGTGTTTAGAATATTGCATGGGAAAGTTTATTTTGTACATATACTTTTTATTTTACTAATCTATTACAAGCCATATCTCAATGACCCCTGTACATTTTTCATGCTGTCTTACTCCCAATGGCCTCTGTGCATGTAAGTAACCTGTCAAGTGACAAAGCCTCTTTATTTGCTTCTTACTGTTTCCTTTCGATAACTCCTTTTCTTTATTAGCTAGTTGCATAGAAACATTAAAAGTTCGGTCTTTAAACATGTCCCTCGTATCTTGTGAACAAAAAATCATTTTCCATTTGTGTATGGAAACCCTGCAGTCATTAGGTAATCCCATTTAGACCAAAGCATATCTTCACCATACTGCTAGTTTGTGGTTAAGACATTAATATGCACCATTTTTGCTGTTCGTTCGTTTTGTTTGTCACTAACATAATGTGTTTCAGTTTAGAAAGAATAAAGCTAGATTTTTTTGCAAATGAAAGGAGGAGTTATCTGAGGGTTGGAATTGGAAACTATGTGACTATAATGACCACTGGATTAAATAAAGCCATAATATAATAGGCTTCTTTCCTTCCTTCCTTTTAAGAGCACCGGGATTGTAATATTGGGCATTCTTCTTAGAATGGATCCCCCTTCTTTTTCATAATTGCTGATTGCCACAATCTTTACTCTAATTTTAAGCATTCTTCTTTATAATTAGCTGCTTCCTGCCTCATTCCTTCAATAGAATTTTACTGAAATGATTGTACTACCACAAAAATTCTGTTATTGGCCCTACGGAGGAATAGGCTGATTTTAAAGAAGGAAAATTGATTTGATGCACAAACTGTACCTTGGCAAGCGACAATGATCAGGTGGACACTGCAGAAAATATACATTGCAGTTAAATTAAGATTTTATTAAGATGAGATTTTTTTTTCAATACATTTTCCCTCAATATGTTGGAGGTTCTTTCTTGTGCAGACATGTCATTGCTTTTTGTTGCAAATCTTAATTCAAATGTCAAAAAATGTTTAAATGTGAGTAAAAATAGCACGTTTGACGAGAACGCTGCTTATATTTAACATAGTAGCTGTTTCAGGAGAAAACCACAAAACATGAATTCAAGCTACTCTTTTATAGATTTCTCATAATTCTCTAATGAAACATGATCACTAAAAGTAGCCTCTACCTTAAATTCAAATAGATGTTATCATAATGTATTCATGTGGTCACTGTCTATAGACTATTGCTAATAACCTAGGTATGCAAAAATGTGAATAGCATGTTGTTTAAGCTAATTTTTCTGATCTGCTGAACACTGCATGAAATTACATGCAAGCCTTTCAGTAGCTTTGAATGTTGAGTTTTTAACCATTTTTGTGGACTTAAAAATGAATGTTTTTATTACACTTGCAAAAATAAAATGTTTAACTAAAATATATTTATGTATTGTCATTTTAATTTTTTTCAAAAATGTCATTTTGGAATGCACCTTTAAAATTGTTGCTAACATCACAGTTTGGCATAAATGAAAAATCAGTTTCTTGACTTCGTACACTTTTTTCTCTTATCTTTGTATTTTGTTTTGTGTTTTAGTGTTTGATCAATTAGATCTTGTCACATATGAAGAAGTAGTAAAACTGCCAGCTTTCAAAAGGAAAACACTAGTCTTACTAGGTAATTCTGAGTATTCCTTATCCTTCTAAACAAAGTAGTAATTTTAACAGTATGTTTTGAATCTCTTAATGGTGGTGAATTATAATTTTGTTCTTGTGTTGTGAATTAGGTGCACATGGTGTTGGAAGAAGACACATAAAAAATACACTCATCACAAAACACCCAGACAGATTTGCATATCCTATTCCACGTAAGTATCGGTGTTAAATGTGGCACAAAATTGAATGCATTACCTATATGATGGAATGCAAAGTTCATTACTGCATAGGTAATTGCATTCTGTTAAAGCTTAAGTATAAGCTGGTTGAATCATAATACTAAGAGGAAGAGGAGGGTATGTTGTGAAAAAATACCATTGATTCTTGAACCTAAATATATACAGCAACCCTTTTACTTGGAACATTTTCATAGAGTCATGTGCAGGACTATTTTTAATCCCACTTCCATCCCCACCCTGCAATGCCCACTCCCACTACTTTGGCAGCAGGTCCTCGGGACTCATGGGATCCGGTCCTACTGCAGGGCTCTAAATTTTCATATTATTCACGTAAAACCTATATCTTTATTGAGGCATCCTGCCTCTCCTTTCCCCAAATGTTTGGCATTTTAAAGTGTATCTCTAATAATCACTTTAGTCACATATATTATCTTTTAAATATTTATTTTTACATGCCTGGTTCAGTCAAGCAGGAGAAGTCTTACAGTCAGCAAATTCTCATGAAAAGAAATATAAATTGAATTTAGATTAAACTTTTTTTTAAATTCACCTTATTTCAGTATTTTACATTACTTTACATACAGCCTTGAAGAGTGTTACTTTAAGTGCCTGTAGAAACCAGAGAGGAGGAAAAAAGTAAAGTGCAGGTCACTTTATTGTTTGCAAGTAAATTGCTACCAAAATCCCTGATTCTCCTTCATGACCTTGCTGACGCAGATCTCCATGACAGGATTTGCATGCCCTGCCATGAGCCATGGAGCCCTCTTCAATTTAAATATTGGGGAGCCCACGTTTATTCCTCAAATTCAGCACTCTGAAACCAGGGACATAAATGCTTCCAGCATTTAACCATCCCCAGTTCCATTCTCCTCAGAAATGTGAAGAACTACAGAACCCAAGAGATCCTCTTGCACAAGTGCTGAGATACCACAGTGATGGCTGTGGCATAGGAACCTGGGCAAGTTTATACCTTATTAGCTTTTTATTTCCTTATTAAATTTAGATGATTTGTAATTACAGGAAATCTGTTGCTTTCATAGTTAGCATAGCCCTCAGTGTTCATTTTTAGAACTTGGATATGCTGGCAGAGGTAGAAAAAAATCAAATGGGTTTAAGAAGAGTTCTTTACCCACAAACCCTTCGGTTGTGCTGTTTACTCTCACTGCCTCCACTGCTTCTCCACTAAACTCCCTCTTAGAACCCCTTCATTCTGGCTTCCACCCTCTCCTCTTCACTGAAATCGTTTATACTATGTTCACCAATCACCTTTACGGCGCCGGTTTTGTAGGGCTTCTCTCTATCTCTTTCCAGCACTCAGTTAATTCCCCTTCTGCCACTAACTCTCCACCTTTGGCTTTTGTGATTCTGTTTTCATGCCTGTAATTCTCTGACTACTCAACAAGCATCTCCTTGGGTAGCTCCTCTCTCTCTGCACTACAGTCATGCTAATGTCATTCAGGACTCTATCCCAGGTCCCCTCCTTTTCCTCTATCTGCTTTTGCTCTCTGGCAAATCGATCCATTGTGATGGTTTAAACTCCTACATATATGCTGATAACTTGTAAAAATCCCTGTATCGTGCTGTCTGGCGTGGTTCATGAGAATGAATGCCAGCTGAAGGACAGGCACCCCAAATGGGCAGTATGCTCTATTAATTAGATTTCACCAACCCAGTAATAAATGTGAACTCATGGATCACTGTAAAAGTCTTACTGCAAGGTCACAGGAAGTCCCTTGGGGCACTTCAGTCTATCTTGCCACCTAGGCAAGCTTCACTTAATGATAAATGGTCATTTACACCAAAAATCATAAAATATTCAGGTTGCTCCCAGTCCCAAAAGAACAGTCACTTACCCCCGATCAGTTTGTACCTTAGACCTCACACCGTAGACAATGCTGATAACTAATGCTACAGTAAACTAACTAAGGATTCATTAATGAGGAAAAAGAAATGAGTGTTATTTACAGGTTAAAGCAGGCGACATATAAGCACAAATGAGTTACAGTCTGTGTTCCAAAAGGTGACAGAGATGTAGTAATCTGTCCAGTGAATCTCTTTTAGCACTAACCTGCATTGACCCTGGGGATCTCTGCTTTTATTTCTTAGCTCCAGTCCTGTGAGAGGCCAAACAGCAAAGCAATAACCATTTCTTCTTGTGGGCATCTTTATATGCCTTTCCCCAGAGTTCAGACCCATGCGACAATCATTCCTGCATGTAACTTCATGCGTAGATGAGGCAATCAACAGTTTTTGTCCTATAATGGCCCATTTAGTTTTGATACTCCTTCTTGATGGGCAGGGGAACCACTTCTGCCTAGGCTCACAAGTTCAGAACAGGCCTTTTTATAAGTATGAAGCAAAACTTGAATATTACTTTCTAGCATGAGATACAGACATTACAAGTAAGATGAGTGTATTTAGCAACTTACAAGCGTTTTATAGAGGCTAAACATGTCTTTACAATTCTAATACTTGCCTTGAACAATATTGACATACCAGTGAGCTCTGGTTTCCAGTTATGAATTTTTCAGTGTCCAGGTCTTGGCAATTGCTGGCACCTGGTTCACCAGTATTACACTCTCCTCTGCCCACATTCCTTTGCCGAGCACCATAGCAACCCCTGGCAGGAGGGAGAAGAAATTACAGTGAAAGTCCTGCCTGGGCCCTGCAGCCCTGTGCTGTAACAAACTCTGGATAGATGGAATCTTTGGAGCTACCAGATACTTCTCTTCTGAGCCTATGTGAAGTGCGATTTTTCAGAGGTTTATAACTTGGCCATATTTGCATGAATGTTCATGAATACACTAAAAGACACATCCCTGACATTAGGGTGACCTCTCATCCTACCAAATTGTGTGTCCCTTTTGAAAGCATGGAGATACTAGCACTTCTCATCTAAATGATAGTTTAAAAGTTTGGCAAAGTTATAAGCAATTGAAAAAAAAAAATGTGTTATAATGGAAAGTGGTGGGCAGCCTTAAGTATCAGCTCTTCCTGTAGTTCATGAGGATACAAGGTTAAGGAAAGGGACTAGGAGGGGAGAGGAAGAGGAGAAATGGCGTGGGAATTTTAGGAGGATTGGACTAATGCCTATCAGGAGGGTGTGTTCACCAAGGAAGGTTTGAAGGACTTCAAAACCCCTTTCTCTTCTCTGTGCTCGAAGCCTTCACATAGTTTTGATGCAAGCGCCACAATCAGTTGAGCAAGTAGTATCTTCCCCCAAACTAGATCCCATTCTGTGTTAGCAATTATGCTATAGGAATGGCACACGTACCTTACAAAACACCCCTCTTCCTGCATCTCTGAAGTTAACGAATAATTGAGGCAAGCATAAGCCTTTGTCCAGCAGTAAATAAAACTAGGGAAATACACAAACAATAATCAAGATTTAGAAGAGTTTGGGCATTGGATGCATAGCGTCACTGGGCACAGGGGGCACACGCCCCGGGTCCCATAGGCAGTGCAGGCTCAGAGCCTGCATCTGAGCTCCTGCCCCATCCAGCCGCAACCCTGGCCGGGGACCTGGCCTGGACTGCTGTGGCAACAGCCCTATCTGGCCCTGGCTGGGAACCCAGAGCTGCCAGATCTGGCCAGGGACCTGGGGCCGCTGCCTGTGGCCACGGCAGGAGCTGGGGCTACCGGCGATAGGAACCGGATCCGGCCTCAGCCC
Source organism: Pelusios castaneus (assembly GCA_007922175.1). Lineage (NCBI taxonomy): Eukaryota > Metazoa > Chordata > Testudines > Pelomedusidae > Pelusios > Pelusios castaneus. Next base: position 17,228,227 of record ML685798.1, on the reverse strand, counting down.
CCAGCTGGGAAACAGGGCCAGTGTGGCAGGCGGTGGGGCTCTGAGCATTTTTGTGGGCCAGCAACGCCCCTGATTGGATGGTTATGTGAATAACTATTAAAGTGCCAACAAAAAATCCAAATTTAGATTCAATATCCTTTTTCTATTCCTTGACAATTGCAGACACAACAAGACCTCCCAAGAAAGATGAAGAAAATGGAAAGAATTATTACTTTGTATCACATGACCAAATGATGCAGGATATATCCAACAATGAATATTTGGAATACGGCAGCCATGAGGATGCAATGTATGGAACAAAACTGGAAACAATACGGAAGATTCATGAACAGGGACTAATTGCAATACTTGATGTAGAGCCTCAGGTACATCGAAATATATGAAAATGCAGAGCTTAGCAGAGAGCCTGAATTTTGTTTTGTTACATTCTGTCTCTAGTCATTTTTTGACCATAGAATTTAAGGCACATAACTCATGAATATGTTTAATGTGAAGAATTTTCAGTATATAGGGCAATGGTTTCAAAAACCACAGGGGCATCGGTATATGAAATCATCTTCTACTGATCATCATGGTAAAAGTATGAAGTAGAAATAACCTCACCATTTGGCTTGGCAAGAGACCAGTTCTGCCATGAAAATCTGCTTACTGCAAACTTTAATATAAGAAGGGAAATCATTCTTACATTACTGTTCACTGCACTTAGCTGTCTGTTGAAGCTGCTGATTGCCTGTGCCTGTGAAGTATTAATATGTTCAGCCCTAGATTTCTCTTTGATACCACGTACAGGAGGGAATTTGGTTCTGCACTGTCCTAAATGCCCCTCCTTCCCTGCTCTTACTGGGCCAGCACTCCCAAAAAAAGCATTCTCTGTCAATCACTGATGCTGTGTGAAGGTGCTGCCCGCAGAATGGCCATATCAGTACAGCTCTATTTATTAATGTCTCTATGTGCGTTATGATAGCATCTTTCAGTGAATAGGTTCATTCATGAACTAAGAATGTGAATACTTTCGTCAATGTCGCAAATTTGATATAAAATCTTAAGTGGAATATTTTAACTTATTTCCTTTGGAATCCCCCACGTTGATATGAATTTCAGTTTATGGACAAGTATTTTTATGTTTTATTCTTAATTGGGGTGTCTTTGAATTCATATCCAGGCAGATTAAAGGGCTTGGGGAAAGAAGAGACCAGTCTTGAAATAATTTGCAGGAACCAATTAAAAATAGAAGCAGTTTAACCCATTAAACAACAAGCCTGGCAGTTTTTTCCCTGGGTTATTCATTCTTTCTCATCCGCCACTGCTTTGGTTTGCAGGGCGCACCCCTGAGCACAATTAACTAGTTGTGACCAATATTGTCTATGTGCTACACTGGCTCTTCTCTTCTTGTGTGGCTGGCATCCCAGGTTTGGTTTTGGGCAGCACAGTTGATGGACTTTGTTTGACCTGACAAGAGGCTTCCAGGATGAATATAAGATATCTGCCTGTATTGTACAGTGCAACTCATCTGATTCACTACAGCAATAGTGGTACTTGTCCATGAGCCCACTCCTTGTTAATTACCTGCTTCCGTACAGGGCCGGATTATCACAGCAGCTTAAGCCCTGCGCCCCAGCCAAAAAGGGGGCCCCGGGCTCCAGCAATAATCCGGCACCCGCCTGGCTCAGCGCCAGCAGGACAGAAGCACTAAGAGCACTCCTACTGTGCTGGTGCTGGGGCGCGGGACCCTGGAGCCAAAGGCTGGGCTCTGCGCTCTGCCCCACCCCGAGCCAGCTCCCTGTTCAGAGGCTCCCACACCACATGCCAGCTGGTCCCCTCCACTTCCCAGGCAGTTGGCCAGAGCAGGGACAGGGCAGGAGAGCCCTCTGGCCCCAGCTTCCCACAGGGGAGCCCCACGGTCGGGGATGAGGAAGGCAGGGGGCCCAGCGGTGGGGGACAACCTGGGCCCCCGGGCCGGTTAATCCAGCCCTGCTTCTGTATTCCAAGTTCAGCGTTTCTTAGTTCTGTGAGCTTCCCTGACTCGTGTAACCATATTTGTAAGGTGACCTCTTTTTTCTGGAGAAACATTGCATAAACCAGTGATATCTGAAGGTGGATTTCAAGCAGCAGTGAGGGACATCAACTCAGCTGTCTCTCAGGCTGGTTTAAAAAGCGAAGGGGTCTCTTTGGATGGGAAGGAGAGAAAAACTGAGCCTGGGGCTTTTGCTGCTTCTCATTGGGATAGATGTATCTTTCACTATACCTTCTGCCCAAGCAGTTGAGATCATTTAGGCTGTTTGCTTGCTCCCCCATTTTTCAGTCTGGATCAGGTCGTGAGGAGGGCTTCCCTGTCCTGGATCCTCATTGGTGAAAATATCTGTCACTCATAAATCATTACTGTTTGAGTCAAGTTAAGCATAACCGTTGTCTTTATGTTTACCCTTGTGCATAGAGGTAGCTTGCATCCTCTATGCTGGACCTTTGGTCCCCATTTCCGATTATTGGATTGTTTGCGTGCTCAGTGCCCTCACGCTTTGAAAGCATCATCGTCTTCACATCAGAACGTTTTTGCTTTGGCAAAAAATAAAGTTTTTCTGTAGGCTGAACAATATTCTCAACCAGAAAATATGTTATGATATTTTAATCTCCATTTACTGTAAAATACAATTTACATTTTTATCTGTTTAGACCACAAAAGCAAAAGATTTTCTGGCTAATGCAAATTCTTCAGCCTAAATATAAATTGATTTTTAGTCTTTTCTGTAGGAAAAATATCCCGGCAATTCTTGGAAAACTTTGATGCTTTCAGTACTCTGACAATTCCTTATGACGGTGCACTTACAATTTGAGTCCAGTCGTCAAAGACTTAGTGGAGTAAATGGGACTAATCGTGATGTGTAAACTTAAGCACATCTGTAATTCTTTGTAGGATCAGGGTCTTAATTTGTAATGTTTCTTTAAAACCGATCTAGATTCATGTTAGTTTCTCCCTCTGTTTGTGTATTTAAACTTGTGTCCTGCAGATCAATACATTCCTCTTCTAAAGTATTTAATGTTTTTTACATAGGCACTGAAGGTTCTGAGAACTGCAGAGTTTGCTCCCTTTGTTGTTTTTATTGCTGCACCTACGATTACCCCAGGCATTAATGAGGTAAGGCTTATTACAGGTAAATGTTTTTTATTAGGAAGCACAGCTAAAGGGGTGATTCAGTATGCAAATAAGATCAACACTTTAACTGGCCTGTTTTCTTTTTGTAGCTTGGTGGGAACACCACTGGAGTTAGATTGAGATGATCATACTGTTTAACAGATGATTGTTCTAAATTTACATATAAACTTGAGCTGCAAGGATCCATGCACTGTCACTCACTAGAGAAGCACTTCATAGCACTTTTAGCTCTTCACATGACAACTTTTGCGGATATGTAGCTCAATATTGATTATTCGCTATCCTTTTAAAATATATTGCTCAGATTTATTCCCTCCCCATCCCAATGGATCCCTGCCTAAAAGAATTATTATGAAAATCTTGCTATGGCCTTTGTGCTGACTAATTGGTCAGCTGTCCATGAATTTCAAATTCTGAGTCATGCAACCTACTTTACTCTTTCCTCCCCAAGTAGGAGGAATAAGCTGCAACTAAGTTTCATCTTTGAGAAAAGAAATCCCAAAACCATGTATCAGAAACTGGCTTATTAAATTCAAATAACATTGTGGTGCTCAGAATAGTGAACAAAACTGAAATAGATATCTCCTTGTGAGAAAATGTTAAGTGTTCATGTTCAAAGAGAGTTTTTGTAAATAAAGACCTCAAGATTTAGCTCAAACCAGAACAAACAAAACATTTATATGAAAGCATTTTTACCTGCTCCTTCATTTTCTTTTTTCAGTTTAGTAAGAATCTTGCATATAAACAATGGGCCAGAAAGGATAAAGATGTTCAAACATAAGCACCATAAATAATTAGTAAAGGAGAGAGAAAATTATAGGGGGGAGGGGAGAATGAAAGACAAATCGGCTGTGATTTTAGTGCTAAGTTTAAATGAAGATGTCTCAGGAGATTCTGATTTTAGTTATGTTAAAATAATGCGATGATTGTTCCTGTGAGAGACTGCTGATGTTATCACTTACTGTAATGTTATATAAGAAAATATTAAAATGATGCAGCCTAGTCCCCTGTAATGGAAGATATTCTTTTGCACAGCAGATTGCATAGCTCCGTTTAAAACAAGCAAACAAAAAACCCTCAGGATTGCAAGAACCAGTCTTCGGTTGCTGTTTTATGTTTTATCTGATTATGCTATGTAGAGTTACTGTACAATTCACTGGAAATGCACAAAAACCCCTGAGGATCTTTGGTACTATTTTTGCCCTTTTTAGAAAAAAATCAGTCTTCTGGGCCAAAGTTTTTACAGAATTACTTGATTGCTCCATTGTTTTGTTTTATTTTTTCAAATCTCCTGCTCTGAAATACCAGTAGTACTTTTTTTTTTTTTTTTTTTTAAATCACTCAAAAGTTCATGCCAGGTGTGACTGTGAGGATTAATCTGAGGAAACAACTTGCTGTTTGGGGATGTACCGAGCTACAGTGAGGGCATGTGCAAGATTGATCTTTTTTCACCATCTCATTGGAAAGGAAGATGAAGAGGGAGTTAAACCAAGGAAAGTTAGGGTTCCAATATTTAGTTTCATTATTATGCTCTTGTTTTCTTAGAAGATTAGGATTGGAAGGGACTGCGGGAGGTTATAGTCCAACCCCAACTAAATCATCCCAGCCAGGGCTTTGTCAAGCAGGGCCTTAAAAACCTCCAAGGATGGAGATTCCATCACCTCCCTACGTAACCCATTCCAATGCTTCACCACCATCCTAATGAAAACGTTTTTCCTGATATCCAACCTCGACCTCCCCCATTGCAATTAGAGAACATTGCTCATTGCTCTGTCATCTCTGAGAACAGCCTGGCTCCATCTTCTTTGGAACCCTCCTTCCAGTAGTTGAAGGCCACTGTCAAATCGCCCATCACTCTTCTCTTCTGCAGATTAAACAAGCCTAGTTCCATCAGCCTATATCATACGGTCCAGCCCCCTAATCATTTTCAATAACCTCCATTGAATCCTGTCCAATTTGCCCAAATTCTTCCTCTACTGGAAGGGCCAAAATTCGGCACCGTGCTCCATATGTGGCCTCACCAGTGCCAAACAGAGGGGAATAATCACTTTCCCCAATCTGCTGGCAACGCTTGTACCAAGGCAATCCAATATGCCATTAGCTTTTTTGGTAATTAGGGCACAGGGTTGACTCATATCCAGCTTCTTGTCCGCTGTAACCCTCGTGTCCTTTTCTGCAGAGCTACTACCTAGCTAGTCAATCTCCGGTCTGTAGCAGTGCACGGGATTCTTCTGTCCTAAATATAGCACTCTGCATTTGTCCGTGTTGAACTACATCCCGTTTCTTTTGGCCCAATACTCCAGTTTGTCTAACTTACTCTGTTTTGTATTTCCTTTTAAGTTTTGTTTACTCTTTATGGCTCTGATCCTGCAATTCGATATCTATGGCACAAAAATTTACCAAAAATAGTGGACTCAATTGCAAAATCAGAGTCATGTTTTAAGGTTTTAAATATTTGCTAGAACTGTCATTGTCAGTGAATCACTAAAACTCACTTTAAAAAAACAAGTAGTAACAGTGGACATGAAAGCAATCGGTGGTCCCTCTCACCTGGATTTATTGTGCTACAGGAGTGGGAATGGAATATATACAAAAGCAGTGGTATTATCAAACTTAGCAAGCTGGATTTTAATATTCATCCTTCATATTTCTCATTTATTTTTTCTTTTACAAAATATTGGTTTGCATAAAAAATGCCCCTTTCTGTTGACCTGTTTATCCTATCTTGTTTCATTTTACAAACACCTTATGCGAATACATTTGTAAATGACTGTCTTTTTTTCCTCATGTTTTCTTCTTGAATGATCATCTTTGCCTTTCTTTTCATTTTCCTGCCCTCGCATTAATTTTGCATAGCTGCCAAAATGGTGCAGAAAATTGCCTGTAAGTACCAGCTAGGCCCTGATAATATACAACCCTGATTATTTTAATAGATTTAGAATGTAGTCATCCTTGTTCCCACTCAACATTACTTTTGCCATTAGAATAAAAGTATGAAGTAATAAAGACCTTGGACATCTGTGCTAAAGCTCATTCAAATAGAAGGATTGTTTACTGGCAAAAATAAAAGTTAAAAGGATAACCTCAAAAACAAGTGAACACAGAGACTTTTATTCCTACTCTAGGAAATGCACATTACGATTTGTGGTTGACACGGCCCAGATGGCCTTATCCTGCAATGCATGGCTGAGCCATTTCAACCTACTGTAGAATACATGTACTGTATCCCCAATTTATCAGGATCCCACTGTAACCGAGTAAGACACAAAAGTGCCTTTCTGGGTACATAATTTCATTGTTCTTGTGGTTTTATGAGGCACAAAGCCAAACATTGATGTCTTCAAGCACAAAACATGTAATAAATCCCAGAAATGCACAGCTTGTAATGTCTTACTGCCTGCCACAGTTGCAAATATAAATTTTAGGGATTTCAGGTGTCTTTTCAGAATTTTCTGTGATCTCTAGTTCTAAAATTTTAATTTAAAAACAAAAAAAAATCCCTTCTGGTTTCCAAGACAACCTTCACAATGTAAAGAGAGGTCTTAATGAGACGTTGGCATTGAAGTCTGATTTTGGCCTCGTAAATGCGAAGTAACAGAAATCCTTTAACTGGTAATCACCTTACCGGAAACACTTAGACAAAGCTGCTATCCAGTGTGGCTAGATACATCTCTTGCTTTCCGATATTAAAAGATTTTTGTTTTTTTTAAAGGATCTGTAAACAAATAATGCTGTAATTTAGAATAGTCAGAGAGATGAGAATTCAGTCATATATTTAAATTAGTGGTGGGCCCAGACCAAAAACCTTAATCTGGCTCTTCCTCCTCCAACTTTGAGGACGTTTGGACCCACTTCAAAACTTTGCAGCTCTGGCCAATCCCTAATTCAATAAAGTGAAAGACTTACTGTTATCCTCAAGAATGTAGAGTGAAAGTAACATTTTCCATTTCCTTGGGTGTAAGTAATGTATGTCTGCCAAAATGCAGTCTCCTTAGCTGTCTATAAAATATGATTTAGAACAGGGGCCAGCAACTCAAAAGATAAGACGACCCATTTTTTAAAAATTCCTGCAATAACCAAGTATTTTGAGAGCCGCAATGGGTGTAGTCTCCCCGCGCAGCTGGCTTTTCTGGCAGCCCTTCCGCCTGCCCACCCAATTCCATACACCGGCCCTCCCGGCAGCCCCAACACTTGTGCTGGAGCAGGGGAGTCTCCAGACCGCGGCTGAAGCTGATTTAGCTCTCCCACCCTGCTCCACCTGGGACCATGTGCCTGGGACCACAGCAGGGTGGGAGATTTAAAATGTCCCTGCCGGCCCAGTTCTCAGTAGCCACAAGGGGGCAGCCAAAGAGCCACGTGCAGCTCCGAAGCCACAGGTTACAGACCCCTGGTTTAGAAGCAACAATGACAGTTAAATGCTGTAATTTCATAGATATTTTTGAAATACCCTCTTTGCAAAATCTAGGGGCAGATCCAAATAGAAATAAAGATTTGAAAACAGTTCTTTTCAATGCCTACATGTTTTGCACATTCTCTACAGATTCCTGTTGTCTCTGCTAATTTGCTATTATAAAATAGGTAGTTTAGATTTAAAAGTTTACACCCATATGTTTAATGAGTATATCTGACACAGGCATGAAATTGACTAGCAATTGAAAACCTGTCCTGAGTTTTAAAACCTTTCGTATTATAACATACGGTCTTAGTGATTTCAGTTCTGTACTTACTGAAAATATACAGTGTCAAGTACTATATATTTTTTAATTACATTGGGGTTACAGACATAAAATATACCCTTAAATTAGATATCTTGAAAATGCTAAAAATATAGCACTTGAACAAATATACTTTTTCACTTTGTAGCTTGGTCTAAACACAGCTGGTAGAAATCAGTGTCTCTCTTTGAAGTCAATTGAACTATGATAATTTATGATGGCTGATGATTTATCCCATGATTGCTGTGCTATTTTAGATGTTCCAGTGATGTATTTAGCACAATCTGAGGTCTCTCTTTATCAGTAGGTAGTTGACTTAAGAAAAGCATAGAATAAATCTGCACACATCATTGTTTTTCAATCACAGAAGCCCTGAGTCTGTTTGGAGTGCATAATACTCCTTAAAAGAACATTCTCAGTTCATGTCCATATGAGGAGCACTTGGAGACTGTATAGTTGGCAACACTTCAGAAAAGTAGCAGCTCCTATCAGAATCTAGAACTGTACTCAGAGAAATGATTAGGTTTCGTGGTATAGAAAGGGAGAACTCCCTCACAACAGTTTATTCCCTCTGAGAGCTGATTCGCAGATGCTGCAAAACATCTTTATTTTATTTAGTGCAATCCCTGATTTGTGGTCAGTTGAGGAAAGTGAACCCTCTGAATACAAAGACTGTGAAAAATGAACAGTGCTACTGAACTGGCTTGATAACCCCAGGTTAGGTACTCACACTGCAATGTGCCCACACTGGCCATGTTGTTTGGGGTGTAGTTTGACCCCGTTTCTGTATTTGCATTGCCTTCTGTGTGCTATCCCACAGTTCCTAGGAGCAGTGGCTTGTTGAAGATTTCAAATGATCTGGTATCAAAGAGAATAGTGGGAAGAGAGTTAAAATTCCCATCATTCATTCTCACCACAAAACCCAGGCAGCAGGCCCACGGGGGGGCGAGTCATTGCTAACACAATCCTTCTGCTGCACCCCTCCTCCATTTGGAAGCCCAGTCCCAACCAGTGAAGCCCAGAAAGTGGATACTGCTGGCCTGGAGCAAAATATGATGATTCCAGAGGCCGTGTACGATAACCTGGTCGCGGTTTAAGGCAGTTCCCGGCACTACTGAAAGAGATGGAGATGATGGATCTGCTGCAACAAATCTTGGTTGGCTTGAATTGCACCAGTAGAGTTATACCATGAAATTCTGGGAGAGGGTTATACTGAAAGAAATTAGATAGTAATATAGAGTGAGAATTTCCCTAAACTGTTCATAATAAATACTTATGAAAGGAAGTGGAACTCATGCTAAATATTAAAATATTACAGAAACTGTCTGAAAAGAGTTGATAATTGAAAACAGATCTGTCATGCTTCCTGTGTCATTTGTCAGTATATGCCAAACAGCTTGTATTGGTGAACTGGGTACGTTTTTATTCATGGGCTGACACTCTTTCCATGTTTTTCCTGGTTCTTTCTTTTACCGTCATGCTCTATCCTCTGTCTGTGTAACCCTTCCCGCAAATAAGATAAGGCTCTGTTGTGTCTTGAGTAACCACTGTTGATGAATTGTGGTTTTGTGTAAAGTTGCAAGGGTGAAGCAAGTTACAATTTCTTCCTTGTAACATGCCTGCAATTTGATATTATGTAGGGGGCTTAAGGCATTCAGGAAACCTTAGATTAGGTTTGGTTTTGCATTTCCTTCTCTGTAACCAACAAACAGAAAGCTAAACAGGAATAACAAAAGAATCTAATCTCTCTCACTTGCTTTCTTTTCCAATCGCTGTGCAGGATGAATCTCTTCAGCGCCTGCAAAAGGAATCTGAAATCTTACAGAGAACATATGCACACTACTTTGATCTAACAATTATCAACAATGAAATTGATGAAACAATCAGGCATCTGGAGGAAGCCATTGAGCTTGTTTGTACAGCATCACAGTGGGTTCCAGTCTCCTGGGTCTATTAGGCCTTTCACCAGATAACTGAAGAATTTTATCAGTGCTGGGAACCACCTCATACATGGAAAAACCTCTTTGTTATTGACTTTGTGTCAACAGATCTTGGCCCCTAGAGACTACCTAGATGTAGTGTGACCTAAATTTATAATTATTGTCATGTCCTAATAGATAGGAGGAGAAAAAAAAATTAAACACTAATTTAAAGAGACAGTATCTTTTTTTATAATCAGTTCTCCTAAACTTTAATAAAATGTATGTTTCAATATGTGTATTACTCAATCCTTTGGAATGTTATATTTTTGAAAATCATAGCTTTTTATTTCAAAAGCCCCTAAAAACTGCACAAAATAGATGCTGCTTTCTATAATCTATTTTAATAATAATAAAAAATGATTCTGTTACCTTAACTTGGGGGTGGAACACTACATTCTATTTAGAGTCTGATTTTATGGATTGGAATACCTTGCTTTCCTCTATTTATTTGAAATGATTAGCCTAGTGATTACAAAACAAATTCATGAATTTTAAAGGCCTTTCTTCGCTTTTTTTTTTTTTTTTTTTTTAGAATAGTATTTTTAAGTACTTTTATGTAACATCCAGATAATGTGATACTGTCTCTTTGAAGAACTCTGTAAACCTTTTAGAGATTTGAAATTGGGTCTTGACTCTTAATGCATGTGGACAGTCGCAAGCGTTCATGCCGTTGGTGTATCTGTGTTGAAAAAAAAAACCTGTAATCTACAGCAAAATACATTCCGTTCATGGGAAAACATACCGAAGGGAATAAAATATTATTATGACTAAGTTGTAAACCTATGCACATCCCTTGCATTTTGGGCAACTTTATAAAAAAAAACTGATTTTTATTAATAATAATCATGTAGTGAAATGTGTTTGTAATTTTGTCTCAATTTAATTTGTTGTAAGGTGGGCGGGGGAAATTACTGGTTTCACCATTTCAGATCTGTGTTGTCTGAGAGTATTAACGTTTTAATTAAGTTGAAGCAAAGAAATGCTGATTTTTAATATGTATGTAATTGTTCAAAAAATGCACACATTTTAAGAGAAAATTCCGTGCAGTGAAGAAACCAGTTTAGGCAATGCGATAAACTGACTATTCCAAAAGACTCATCTACAACAGCCCTGTAAATTCCTTAAAAATGGTAACTGACGCTACAGTCTGACCAATTTTTTTTATTTTAAATATACTTCCTTTTATGTGTTCAACAATGAAATGCCTTTGGGTCCTTCATTTCATCACAGATTGCTTCAGGTACTTCTGAAAACAGTCCCCCTCACTAGCCTATTTTAAGAAACCTTTCTTGACCATGCTTAAGTTAATCAAAAGCTCTGAAGTGAATACAAATCTGTAACAGGACTCTGCTGAGCACATAATCTTCATAAACACAGCCTAGCCACTTTATGAACTAGAGCAGAGCCCAAGAAAGCAAGTTCAGTCATGTATTCACTTCAGGGCTCTGTAGCTTCTGTTTCTCCATCTCATGTCCCATGGTGCAGGTGGTTCCAATTTCCCATGGCGCAGCTGAGTGAAATGGAGCATCATCACCACGATTCATGACATCACAATTTCCCTGGTCACAGGTGAAAGAAGTATGATGATCTATAGTCTGATTTCTCTTAAGAATTCAGTTGTCTATTTTATTGTCTAACATGAACTTCAGCTTGTATGTTAAATCATAACAGAGCCATGAAAGGTTTATCCTCAAAGTTAAAATGTGATTGACCTGCCCATTTGTTTCAAGTGCTTTGATCACTCCATATAATCAAGATATGCTCTCACTGTAAAAGCTTTTCTCAAGAGGCTGAAAGCTTAAAGCATATAGGTTGTGATACTATCCTTCTCCCCATGCCCTGAAGCACCGACCATCCTGATTCTGCTCTCTTTTTCTCCGTGTAAAGTCCTTTAACAGCAATGGAGTCTCTTAGGGGGTCCACTTACACTTCAGATACAACCAGATCAGTGTGTTTGCAACATGGCTGTTCTGTGAACCAGTCACAGCACAGTTCCAGTTTGTTGTGTAGATGGAACCTTGATCCAAGGCTTTACCCCAGTTACAGGATCCATCTGTATACACTAGGGGTATGTCTACACTAGCGATTTAGGTCGACTTAAAGAGCCTTAAGTCGACCTAAATTACTCCATGTCTACACCTGACTTTCATTGTCGACTTAAGAAATTCCTTAAGTCGACTTAATGAAAGCTTAAGTCGACTTAATAACAACCACCCATTAGGTCGACTTAAGCCTTAAATTGACTCCTTAAGTCGACTTAAGGATGGTGTGGATGGGGAGTACGGCCAGTTAAGTCGACTTAACAAAGTGGGCTAAGTCGACTTAACTTTGTCGACTTAGTCCACTTTAAGTCGACTTAATAAGGTCAACTTGAAGTCAACCTTATTAACTCGACTTAACAAAGTTGACTTAACTTTTTGTAGTGTAGACATACTCTAGAATTTGTAAATATTTAGATACAAGAGAAAGGTGGGTCTAAAGGTTAATTCAAACAGATCTAGAGGGATCTGTTTGAATTAACCTTGTGACCCACCCTTCTCTGAATTTATATATTTACAGCAAACATACTATATTTTCCCTTTCATTCATCTGACAAAGTGAGATTGTACCCACGAAAGCTCATGTGAGAAATAAATTTGTTAGTCTTTAAAAGTGTCCTTGTTTGTTTTCCTGAAATAGACTAAGACGGTTACCCTTCTAGAACTAGAATTTGTGTTATGACTAGGTCACAGAACAAACATCATGTAACTGAGGTTCTTGACTTGATTATATTTGTAATGTTTGTACACAGGCTGTGGGAAATTTGCTAATAAGAAAGTTCTTAGGGACCCTCACCTATGTAGCCCTAACAAAAGCTTGACACTGATTGTTTAACCGGGGATGGCAAAAAGTGTATTAAATTGTTGGAATTTGTTCATCCGCTCTGGCCTTAGCATTTCCAGAATGCTGAAAAATGGACTATAAACCCAGTAGTAAGTAAAAATCCAGAAGCAATTGTCAGCATTCATTGGTGCGGTACCATTGTGATTATGGTCACATCTGAGCAGGCATTCTTGCAGATTAGCCATTCATAGGGTGGCACTAACCACAGCCCAGTTCAGTGATAGGTCCGTTCACTCTGACTCTTTCTTTTCCTGATAAATCAAAAGGATGACTAGATTACATGAAAAGCATCAATGGAGAATTCCTTTTCTTATAAACACAGTCTTCTGTGATAAGCCTCTATATCTCTGATTTCATTAACACCTTCCATCTTAAATGTTTGTAATGATAAACAGGTAACTTGGATGCTAATTAGGCCATAATCCCCAAAAAGAAAATTTGACTATGCAGTACATTCTAAATTACTTAAAGATTCTGTACAACCATTCTCCAGAAAGAAGAGTTTTGTACAACATGTGAAGATGTTACTACCTGATGCATTATTAATAAACAGTGATTTAATGCAATTGATTGGTGGGAGGAGTCCCTCCTTTAGGCTATGCAGTAGCCTCTGTCTCAGTCAACAGATTTTTAATAGATCTGTTTCTTGCGGAAATGTATCCATGCAAAATCAGCCTTCCTTTAAGGAATTCTAGACCAGATCTAGATACCTTCTCTGCTCCATTTATGCGACTCACATGGCAGAAAGAGAGCAGAAAGCTGCCACAGCTCCCAGAGGAGGATTTCCCCAGAATAGGAAAGACTTACAGGTAGAGAACTAGTGATGAAGGGATGCAGCACATTGTGTTTCAGCTATCCACAGCTGGAGGATGGCCCTTTACGGGGTGTGAGGGAAGGAGGGGGGCTGCAGCAGAGAGTCTCAGCCTCTAAGTCTACAGACTTGGGCTCACACTATGGCACTAAAAATAGCCATGTAAACTTCCTGCTCAGGTTCTGAAATGGGGAGCCCGAAGATGCTATTACCTTCCATGGTCAGACGTATGTGGAAAGAAATCCACTCCCTCTAGTCTCAGAAAGCCAGCCTGAGAGGGAGAGTTTACATGGCTGTGTTCAGCACGGTAATATGAGCCCAAGTCTGCCCCAGCTGGTTGGTTGGTTTGTTTTGGTTTGGTTTTTTTATTGGGGTTGGGGGATGTTGCAATTGAGTCATAACCCTTAGGGGCTGTAGCCAGTTAATGTAATTTCAAGCAGACATCAGGCTGCTCTGAATTATGACGGGACTGACTCCGAAGTGGCCCTGGAATAAGGGAGTTGTAAGAGTCTTCCTTCGGCTCTGAGCCTTTCTCAGTTGAGCCCTAGGACTCAACATCACACAGTTTATTAAGTAAATTTGATTCCCCCAGTATGCTGTATTTTCAGTCTCTCATGCCAGTGAACCTAAAGGTTTTCAGTTTCTCCATTAAATTTTCCTTAATGTCTGTTTCTATTTCCTTCATAAAAAGAACTCTTATTATTTTATGTTTCAGGTGATCCAATTGTAGCATTAGCCAGTTAGGGTGTTGTGGCAATTTATTCAAAGGTTTTCAGATCCTATTTCCCTCCCTTCTAGATTGAATCCTTGGACATTGGGTGGCTTTTTTTGGGTCAAGAGAGATGCAATGCCATATTATCTAAGTTCAAAAAAGGATAACTTGGGTTCACACAATGGCACTAAAAATACCGTGTTAAACTTTCTTAAATTTCATCATAAACATGGCTACTAAAAAAATCGCCATTGAAAAAAGACTTGCCTATTCAGGCTGTAACTTGTTTCTTTTTTCTTTCCCCAAAGAAAGTTGTCTGCCAAGCCCCGTATTGGAAGCTGAATCTTTGGAAAGGTTGCTGAACCTAAAGTTGACCTTTCAAATACAGATAAAAATAACCAGTCCAAGAGCTTTGTGGTCTTGTTCTACTCTAGTAAGATTAGGCTTAGATGTTCTTCCGTAATACAGTTAAAAACTTGTATCTGTGCAGTCATATATTATACACAATTGTCTAGAGGCCACAGGAAACCTACAAAAACCTTTTATTCTAATAGCTGTTAATAAACTCGAAGTCAAATATAGTGCAACTCTCCTGCTTACAAAATATTATCTTTGATCCAGTATGCTGGGTTTGGCACATGCGCATTGCTGCAGTACAGACTTGGTAGTGGGCTTGGCTAATGTGGGACTGCACGTGCATGATCCAGGACATGGAGACAAACCCAATGTAGACATGTCCTGAGCAGTGCTTCACATCATAACACCCAGACTCCATAGTGGTGCGCTCATCAGATTAACCAGGGAGAGCATATTTTTCCCCAAATTATACAGAAATATTCCAAGTAGATTACAAGCATAATTCTTGCCAAACTTTTTTGTTCTAGCTGTCAATTAAGAAGTATTAGTGCACCTGGCAACAATTTATGCTTTCTGCCTTTTAAATTATTCTTAAAGAATGAGGTACAGCAATCTACTCCAATCCTTTGTAAGAAGGGTTACAGTGCTAAGATAAGGAAAGAAGCTTTTAACCTCTTATGACCTAGCATTGGTGTAAAAGGCTTTTATAGCTCATTTCCCAAGCCTGTACATTACAGAGAACTTCAAGTCTTACTAGTGAAAGATGTTTCTTTTAGCAGTAACCTCAGACAAGCATCCTGGGGAGTCAGCATTAATCGTAGATAACATTTTCTTGGTTTTATGAAACACCATTCTCTTGATCCTCTAGTTCTAGAAACAAATCTTTTGTTTTTCTCCTGCCGTATCACTGGCAACTGATACAGAACGCAATATGAAGGCAATAAGGGTGTGAATTTTGGCAGTGTTTGAGTTGCCACCATTCCAACTGCAGTCAATGGGAGCTTTGGCGCTTCTATGAATGCCTGGCTCCGAGAGGCAAAGACATCTTTTCTTAAAGTTGTCCGTTTATTTTAAACTGTGAGATGAGGAAGTATGAAAAGGTTTCTGTCAGGAAAGACCCATCAAATATGTGAGGCGATCCCAGCATATGGGCTCATGTTGAACTAGCTGTTAGCATTGTTCAGGAGATTGAGCTAAGTGCAGCTGCTCATAGAACATTCTCCTGATGCTTTATGTTGCATTGGAGCAAAAACATGGCAGTTGCAAAAGTAACCTTTCCCTGGTAAGTAACCCTCACTAATTTTCTCACCTGTGCAGAAGAAATAAGCCAAAGGAAATGAAGGATCTTGTTTGTGTTTAAGTGTAACTCACCTTCAACTTCAGATTGAGAGAGAGCCTGCACCTTTACAGCTTTTAATTAACTAGTCCAGGCTAGTCAGGTGCGAGTCCCTTAAACAGGAAGGTAGACACGGTCCTATTGCTGCAGGAGTTACAGTGGATATATCTACACAAAGGCATGCTCTTAAATTAGCTACATTGTGTTAACTAATTCCGATGAAAACAGGGAGGACTTTGCAAGTCGGCTCTGAACTCTGGTTAGCCGGTCAAGTGACAGCGAACAGGGAAACTGGTATCAAACTTCAACTATTGCCCCACGCTAAATGCTGAGTTGCTGTCTTCACTGCTTTACATTAGCTATCACAAGTTAGCTAACCCTAGTTAAGAACATAGGGTTCTATGTTCTGGCTTTACGGATGCACCTCTACGCTGCACTCTTCATCCCCTTCCAAGATTAGTTAAGAACATAATCTTGGAGGGGGATGAAGAGTGCAGCGTAGAGGTGCATCCGTAAAGCCAGGGACACCACCACAGGGAGTGGCCAGACTTCTTTTAAAAAATACACATCCTGGCGGATTCCGTCAGGTCTGTTTAATTGTGGTGTGGCGACATCACCACGGCAACCCTGAGTTTAGGATGCGTTTTTTTTTCAGCAAATGTTGCCAGCCCTTTTTTACTCTATTACTGCCTTTGTATAAAAGGGTTTCAAAGCCACGATAACGGAGAGCTGTGAGCGGTGTGAAATTCATCATAACTGACTATGTAATAGAGTGCACAGCAATGTATTAGTATTGGTGCTAGTCGGCTGTGCTTTACCACCAAAACTATGCAGGATTTTGAAAGTTTCAGATTCTTTGTAAACTTCCTGTTTTCTCTATTTACGTGCCTTTGGAACACCTGAGCGCAGGCCTGTTTCGCTGGCCTCGTCAGAGTCAGCACAAAACTGATGTAAGTGCTACATGTCGAAAGCATACATAAATGAGTCAGTGAAGAACTATGACATCATTGCGTAGAGGGGATTAGAGAAACGCCGCCATATTATTTGTAGATTATCTGCAAATCTGCAGACGGCCGACCCATTTTTGCAGATTGTGGATTGCAGGTGGATGCCATTTTTTTATTTGTGCAGGGCTCTAATGATTTGTAAATTGAACAAAGGCTGCCATTATTGGCAACCTTAGAAAATGGGCTTTTGTCACTTTAAAGTTGGAGAAAATGGTCAATGTATAAAAGATGGAAAGGTCACTTGTCTGATCAGCTGGCTCACAGATAACTATGAGATGATGCCTAAAGCAGCATGTAAATATGTATATTTTGCTCTTTCCACTACAGATGTAAGCAGGCATCTAATTAAAGCACACCTGGTATTTCCTAAGACTTACCTGGAGGCAGAGAGGAGCGATCTCTTCCTCATTACAAATTATTTGTTGTTGTTTTTCATTAGAGCAGCACTGCTGTAGAAGAGTGTCTGTCATCCTGTTAATGCTGAGTTCTAATTTTGGAGGGTTTTAATACATCTGCCAAATCATAACCTGATGTGACAATATGGGGTTCCTCTGTTCTAACACATTTTAGTTTACATATTGTAAAAAGAAAAGAAAATGGATTACACTGATTTTTGAAAGAGAACAGCAAAATGTCCAACTCTCGTGTCCATTATTGTATGCCACACACTGAACTCAATGACTGTTGTTTCTTCAGACACCTGTGGTGGCCGAACCTTAACAGAGGCCCATTGTTTTGAGTAGGCTTTGGATCAGGCCGTTAATCGTGTGCCTGTCCTGGGGGCTCTTCATGTTTTTGTTTACTGAATTTTTCCAATTGCTAAGGCAGTTGGTTTGAAAAGTGGCTGCTGTGGAAGTGCAGTAATTCATCTTTCATAGGTTTGAGTCCAGCTTTGTGTTCCATTTTTGCCCTCGTTTGGTGCTGTGCATGGAATTTGGTTACTTCAATTTACCTCATGGAGGATCTTTCAGAACAGTCATGGGGATCAAGTCCTTCTTGCCAGATACACCCACGCTGTTTTGGAACCCCATGTGTGAGTCAGACCCGACGGATTACTCACAGCACCTGGTATCACTACTTATTAGAGTTTGGCATGGTAATAAATGAAAATATGCCACGTGCCGCCATCCATTCTATTCTTGCTACTGAGCATCCCAGCAAATGAAGCGAAGTGTACTAGCTGCTGTTTATTATATGCCAACATTGTGCTCAGCCCTGTTCGGGAAGCAGAAGAATCAAGTCCCTTGCCCCAAGGAAGGAGCTTACAATGTCATGACCTACTTCTGAAAATCCGTGTTCATGTGAACAGTCCTACTGAAGGATCTAGTTGCATGAGTAAAGACTAATAATGCAGGAAAGGAGCGGCAAGATCTGTCCCCGAATATGTAGTAACAGATAGTGAAATATAAAGAATAGTGAGCGATAGCCTGGCAAACGTGGAGCTAAAACTACAACAAAAACACTTGGTTAAAATAAAATTAAGCATCTGCCTAAGTGAGGCCTAACGCGGGTGATAGTAATTCTGTTCGTGACTCAGCCTGGAGAGCCAAGCAGTGTTCCGGCTGCAGCTTTAACTCTGAACTTCTTTGCCTTTAATGGTTTGACAATCCCACAACCTTACATAAACTCTGCAGCATCCTCTAACGTTCATTCTTGGCCCGAGTTGGCTTTATGTGTGTCTGCAAGCAGAGCAAATATATTGGTATTAATCCGATGGAAAGAAAAGTGAGCTGTGACGGAAAGAGAGTATGCAGTGGTCCTGCCGGCGGGGCCTTCAAGTAGGAGCCAGGAGCCTGGTCACTGTTCTTGGCTCTGCCCTGATCTGCTGTATGATCCTGGGTAAGTCACATCACTTGTCTGTGCCACTGTTTCTTCTCCCACCTATTGGCTTTCTTGTCTATTCTGATTTAACCTGTTTGAGTCAAGGTCTGTCCCACACTGTGTGTTTGTACAGCACAATGGGGCACTGAGCTTGAATGGGACCACTAGGAATACAAATAACACTTCTGTTGCTTAAAATTGACCACTGAAAGTAGATCTTCTGGATGGGAGTGTGCGTTAGGGATTATTATGTATTATTTCTGTTACAGTAACATCTCAAGGCTCTAATGCAGTTTGAATTAGGTTCTGCGTGAACACAGAGACATGCTCCCTGCCTGGTAGACTTGACAGTCTAAAGGAAGTATGTCCCATTATATCGGTTTGCTTGCAATAATTGGTTTGTGTCTCAGTTTGAACTGAGATAAATTTTTGTGGTTTTAAAAAAAAAAAATTGCCTTCCTCATTTTGTAACAGCAGCTTCAGAGTTTTCTGAAGATGTATCTGACAAAGGGTAGGGCTTATTCTAATGCTTATGGAATTGATCTTTTTCATCGCAAAAAAGCAAAGCGTGCATATGATGTCTTGAAAAAGTCCCTTGGCATTTGTTGGATTTTGACCCATAAATATCTAAACGCTTGATGCTCTAATGTCACATCTTTGCAAAGGGTGTTTTTAAAGCTTAGTGTGCTATTGCTGGTTTGGCATAAAAGCATCTAAAGCCTTGTATCAGCTATGCTTTTACTGCTCTAAAACAGAAAAATAGAGAGAAGTGGGCAGCCTCTTGATAGAATTTTGGTAACATCATATCCAAACTGAGCACTTAATTACTATTATTTGCTATTGATCTGGTAATGCCCAGAGGTCTTGATCCAAGATCAGGGCCCTGTTGGCCTGTGCATTCACAACGGTAGATATGGACTTGTCTAAAAGCATTTATACTGTAAGAGTAATAACAAATTTCCGACAGACACGTTTTCAAAAGACTGACCTACTAAAACCCTCCAAATTGGGGTGTGTAATAAAAATGTCAGCTCATCTAGACTATGGCATAGTAGTCCCTACTGATTAGCATAATATTATGTGGGGAAATATCTCTCGTGTCCTACTGCCTGTTACCAGCAGTAGAGTGATCAATCAGACTATAAAGCAACAAGCCAGACATACTGGAGTGAGAGTTTTTAGACCACTAAGGAGAAGAGGTGAAGTGTGTACGCTAAAGAAATGAATGACTAAAATACCAAACGAAAAGAAAACCCTAGTATTTTAAACTATTGGATACACCAAGAATAATAAGCATGGAGGGTGCCTGTAAACGTGCAACGTAAGACAAATCCTACTATAGAATCTTTTTGGGTTTTGGTCCTTATCCTGTGGCTTGGGTGAAATTCCCTCAGCCAGGGAACCAGCACAAGATCTATGCATTAAGCCTTCAAGATAAAGCTTCAGTGGGATTTAAGAGCTACACAGGGGTGATTTCAGTCCAATGAAAACAGATGACAGCAATCACCATTCACTGCTGCAAAGCATTTGCTGAATTCTTCCGGAAACCAGTTTTAAAAAAAAATAGATGAAGAGGTTTAAGTGATACCCCTTGAGGTCTCCTCCTCTACATGACATTGAGCTCTAAATACAACTTTTGTCTCTCTTCTATTTTTTAAGGCAAAGAGTTTCTTAAAGTGGGACTTAGGAATTTGCATTTGTCTGGTTTCACCATTACTTGTTTAAAACTTTTCCTTCTGAGCATGTTTGTTGTTGCAAAATGTCTTTACAGCTGGTATTGGAGCTCAGTCTCAGCTCTTGAAGAAGCGTCAGTATTTCAGGCAGTTACACACACCAAATAAATATAATTGTTACAGATCAGACGAGAACCCTGGCTAGTAAGTGGCATTGGTCCGTTGCAGTCATTTACCACCTGGGTGGGAATTTGGACAATATTAGCCAGTTGGACTGGATACCTCAATACAGTGAGCTGATCAAATTTCAATAAACACTGCAGTACTGGCCCTCGTTTATAGACAAGACATTAACCAGACAGCTTAGGAAATGGGAGGTGGCTTCTGTGCTCCCCGGGTCCTGTGCTAGATATGCTAAGCTGGTCCTCTAGTGTAACAGATTCCTAAAGGCTTCTGGAAGTTACAATGGCTCAGCTCCCAGGAGTGAGCGTAGTGGCCATGGATTGGCTGAATATAGGGAAACCCAGAGGGCAGCCATATTCTGAGAGCAAGGAGGCAGATGGCGTAGGAGTCACACTGCACACTTGATGTCACCGAAAGATCCCCCTACATCAAGCTGAGCATCCTGTGACTGGCTACACTGGCTTTAGGGTCTCCCGTGTGCGTGACACAGAGCGGTCGCGCCACACCCCAGGCCATGGCTCAAGTGCATTTAGTTGACATGTTGAACATGATTAGACCTGGCTTGCAGCACCCATGTTCAGCATGGTGTCAGCTGACTGGCTTGTTCAAACTTCCTAACATTTTGCAATATAGGCAAAGCTTTTCATGTCCTCTCTTTAATAACAGTTCCACTCTTTTCAATTCGTCCTAATTGGGAAGTTTCCCCCACATCGCTAGTCTCTTTTGTCACCCCTTTCTGACCCCCGCTACTTCAGCTGTATCTTTTTTTGAGATGTGGGTGACCGGGACTGAAGATATTGAGGGTGAGAGGTACCACCCAGGTGTAGAATAACATTATAATTTCAATTCTTTTCCACCCTAGTCTTTGTAGCCCTTACTTTTCTTTTAATGGTTGCTGCTCACTGAGCAAATGTTTTCATTGACTGCTACCCACAATGCTCAGCTCTTTGTCCTCTGTTAATTTAGAGCCCAGCAATGTGTGTGACTAGTTCATATCGTCCCTTCAGCAATCTGCCTGGTCACCTGACCACCTTAGGTCTCTAGCCTTCTTTTGTCCTGACTAGCCTCAAGAAATTTGTCACCTGCAGATTTTGCTACTTTTGTCCAAGTGCTTCTCCAGATCATGAATCACCCGTTCCGATGACTAGAAGTATTTCGGAAAACTTTTTGTCATTGCAAATTGAATATTTGTTTTCTCTCTCTTAGTGAGTCTCTAAAATCTATACAAGTATCTGTCCATCTGGATTCTTATACGCTCTATCCCCCCCTTCCCCGCACACAGACACACACATGCCCATTCACAAGAGTTCTGGGTGTTGTATTAGGTTAGAAACTATTATTTAAGTGTCAAGAAACTGCTTCTCTAAACTTTGTCCCAGGATGACCTTAGACAGGTTTATGCTAGACAGTGATCCTTTATTACTGATTTATTACACTTGCCAATTTGACCTCCCTTAGCTTTTTGCACTCAATATACTTATCCTGATCAGGAGTCCAGAAGTAAAACCTGAGTAGGATATTGGTAGTTTTATGACTTACTACAGCTGCTCTGCCTCCTGTCCATAATTCACTACAAGTCCTGCATTCCCTCACTCCACCATGTGCTGAACGCCTCACCCTTTCTTTGACAAATACTAGGCAGCCCTGGATCATAAGAGCCACATCGGAGGCTGCACTGTCAGTGTGTGTCAACAGAAATCCTGACCTTTTTTGAGCCTTCCCCACGCACATTCCATCTGTGGAACCTGTACACAAAGCTCTAGAGCCAGAGCCCAGGAGATAGAGAAAGCAGCTGCTGAGCCAGGAAAACCGCTACACAGTGGAAGTCTCAAAGTTTTCCTTCGCATCCCTGTCCATTCAAAAATCCCACACACGTGGATCTGTACTACCTTCATCCTCTCTGCTTAGTGAATGTGGGATTCGTAAACCACCCAGGCCTTGGCTTTTCATGATTTATGGCTCTTTCTTCCCACAGCAATAAAGATAAAACCAGTAATCTCAGCTGCACACATGCAGAGCCTATATGCTATCTTTAGAGAATAAACTACACCTGATAGTACAATTTATAACTGTTTATTGGGGGTGGCTGGTGACTATATAAACCACAGTAGAAGAATGGAATAATAATTCACATCTGTACAGTGCCTTCTTCTCTCCTGAAAGATCCTAGAGGCTCATAAGCTATTATATCCATAACACCATCCAAATAATGCTATTTCTAGGAGAAGGGCAAAATCCAGCACATGGGATAGGTAAAGTTAGGTTGTCTCTATACTACACAAAATGGGGTGCATATTTCACTGCTCATGGTAGTGACAAAGGAAGCTGTAGCGTTGGAAGGATTTAGGGGGGATATTTACCCATGTCATCTAGCCTATTTAGAGCAAGATATGACTACAAGATGGTAAAAACGCCTGTGTCCTGTATACACTGTGGCTTCTGTTCTCACCTATTGGGGGAGATACACAAACCACCATTTTTCTAGCTTAGCTCGGGTGCTAAAATAATATGCACCTGACACTAGAATCAGAGGTGCAAGCGCAGCCATATAATAGGTCTGGCTTTGGACATTGACAGAACTCCCATTAATTACAAAGATACAGGATCAGACGCTAGAAAACCAGACAACAGATGTTAAATGTTTCATTATTATTCACCATTTTAATTAATCTGTGTTGTTAACTAGCTCATAAATTTAAAAAAAAATTGTTGATGGATGTAATTGTAAGTGCTCAAGTATGTCACTTTAGAAAATGCTATTTGTATCAAGTGTATCGTAGAACTAGCTAGAAAAATCAAAGGAAAGGAACTTTGGGGGACCAAGATTTATTTCCTCTATAAAATGTCTCCAAGGAGCAGAAAATCTGAGTCTTTCAGAGACTGTCTGACGAAGTGGGATTTTCTCCCACGAAAGCTCATGCGATTAATAAATCTGTTAGTCTTTAAAAGTGCCACAAGACTCTGTTGTCTTTCTACTATTTTATTGTTCATTCTTCTTCTGTAGCAATATAATGTAGTGTTGCAGGACATAGGACGTTTATGCTGTAAAATAGAGCGCTCTAATAAAAACCCATTTATAAGCGCTCAGTAACCACTGTGTATCCTGCATTTCAGTTGTCTGGGTCATCCCAGTTCGTATGTAGCACAAAGGGCTGTATGTGCACACATGATTTATATAGCTCTATATAGCAAGGCTTAGCATGTTCCTAAGGAGGATCAGATGCTCTCTGGACCAAAGAACCCTTACTCGGCTGGTTGGTTGGTTCTGGAATTTGTGAACATAAAACCACTAAGGGACAAATCCATCCTATTCCTCATTCTTTATCAGTTTCAGTATTAAAATTTGTTTGAAACGATAACATAGCAAGAGGTGGCAGAGACGATAATTAATGAAACATGTACCTACCCACTTTAAATCTTTGACCTCGGAAAGAAAAGTTCAAAGGGGCTTCTGTGCCAGCATGACATTTGGATGACATCAATTGCCTTTGTATCAGAGAAAAGCCAGCCTCACTGAGTTTCCTGCCCTCCATTTCTTTCCCCAATAGAAAAATTCTTCTATAAGCAAAATGGAGAATACTTGCTTTCTATAGTTACTGCTGGTAATTTGCTATCAGTTCAAAAAAACAAGGCAGGGGATATAAATCAGCTGATAATGATAATTCTTAACACTTACAGAGCACTGTATGTTTTCAAGGCCTTCCCATTAATCTGATGCCCAAAGAGTACAAGCCATGGCAGATGCCATAGTACTCTGGGGTCCAGGGGTGCCCAGAGTCAGCACAGTTCCTTTTTTCTACCTTACCCAGCCCCTGCTCTCTAATAGTTTAATAGCAGTTACTGTTACAGTCAAAGAGGAGCTTCAAGGAAGAAGTATATACTAATATTTGTTCACTTATTAAACTGAATTGCCTTGAGGCTGACAAAAATCTATAGGCCTCACTGGGAGAGTCAGATGCTTTTCTGCTGAGGTCAATGTAAGCACCTCTTCTAGCCTACTTTAAGGACAGCACTTAACACCTTGGCCATCTGAATAATCTCCTTAATTGTGGAAAAGTTACTTCCTAGAGCATGTCCACTCAACTGAACGGACCACCAGCCTGCGAGAAGTGTAACTGCAGGGTTGCAGGCTCAAGGCAGAATGAGAAAACTTCACTGCCTCTTTAGGCTGGAACCTATGACATCCTCCCCAACTTGGGCTTAATTGCAGGCATTGTGGGTCAATCCAAATTAACCCCAGTTTGTCAGATGTCTTAAAATGCCTTCCTTCCCTTGCCAGTTTATTACCAGTAAACTCAACAAATACAAATAAAGTTTCCCCAGCGCTTCATATCCTGGCTTCTGATCAACACAATACACTTGCCTCGAAAGGATCCCTTGGGTGAAATTTTCTCTGGAAATATACAGAATAAAGTAGAGCTGGGTTTGATCCCAAGCCCCCTATATTGATGTTGGAGGAGTCTGAAATCTAAAGCCAGATTTTGCAAATGGCATCTATATGGTAGCCCATGTCAACATCCCAGATCGCATTCACATCCAACAGTGTGACTGTTTGCCATCCAAATCTAAATTTTGCAGCTTGAGCCCACCCTAGAATAAAGTCAAACAATTTGAACAAAATCCAAGACGCTGTTTCCATTTGCCTCCTACTCAATGGAAGTTATAATCCGACAAACAGTTTTACTGTAACTGGTGTCTCGGTGTAGTTCTCTGTGTGTTAAGACAAATAGACAGGTCACGTATTGCCCAACACATGCTTTAAAATACTCACCGGGCAGTGAAATCTCCTTCAAGGTTCGAATTGCAATCACTGGTTACTGAAACCTAGTCCTTTGCTTTCCAGTATTCTTCTGTGCTGAGGAGGAGCCTGAAATTACCATCACACCTTCTTATTTTTCAAACCTTTTCTGAGAATATGCAAGTAAACATCCCCCAGTTCCAAACACCAAGTCAGTCAGCCAGAGTTCAAGAAGTGCATTGAACTGTGAAATCTAAATGTTACCAATGCGAATCAAACTGTATCATATTAATGAATTGGCCTCTGTGTGTACCAGGTACTATTTGCCTCTCTATGAACTGCAGCATGGCCTCTTCTCAATGGAATTAGAATTGTTCAACTGTGTGTCATATGCTCTATACTGGTAATAACGTGCCAATTGCCTCTTCGTTCAGGTAGGCTTTTCAATCAGGAGAAGATGAGCTCTGTCCCCAGAGGTGCAGTGAAGTTGAGTGGTTATGCTGTATGGCATATTGACAGCTGTGAAGTTTCTATACAGCCACAGATTTATTATAATATCGCAGGAGAAAGCTTTCTGGGAATTGTAAGAGTATTTGGCTACATGAGACATTTAATTTGTAAATCACTAAGACACTGCTCAGCAGTGTGAATTTCTAGATGTTATCAATCAGTACAATGTCCTGCTGTGTCTTGTACTGTGTCCCACATTACTGTCTCTCTGCTATCATAGCAGAATCATAAACTTTTAGTTGATTCAAATTCTGAGTTTAACCTGTTTCTTCAGAATTAAAAAGAAAGGCCTTTGACACTTGGAATCTACATTCTGCTTCCCTGTAACAATTGTATAATAAGATGCGCTTCAGTTTTTATACATCTTAGAAAAGAAAAGAACAACATTCAGTTCAAGTATCTATCTGTAGGAAATGAAAAATAACCATTGTTCCCAATGCCCTAGCAACTTGAGTCAAATTTCTATTGATAAGCCTTCAGTGACTGGATGAAATAAAGCTATCCTAAAGAAATCCTCAACTTAATCTACAGCATTTGGCTGGTATGGTCTTTGAAAAACAACCTTTTATAATCCACAGATGAATTTAGCGTTTAAGAAGATTAATGAATTCCTAAATAGCCTGGAAAGCCAAAGTCATTGAATTTAATGCACCAAATAGGTCAAACTGGCATTTATGAAACCATCTGGCCTCTTCACTGGGGAAAAAAATTAATATAACTACAGATAGATCAGGAGTTTAGTTCCCCTAAAATGATTTAATTTGGGAATATTTACCACTCCACTAGAAATTGCTGATTGTTAATTGTCCTGTAGTTGTTTTTCTTTGAAAAGCTGGGTGAATAATACCAGAACCCAACAGAGTTTATCAGTAAGCCACTAGAGACCCCCTGTTTTGGCTAGTACACTTTACTGAACAAGGGAGCTGCAGAAAAAGCATGATTCTGCGTTTAAAAAGCAACTCACCTGGAAGTTCATGACCTGAACACTTGTTTTGCACCAACTTGGGGCCAGTCTCCACTAGAAGTGTGACGTGGACACAGCTGGAGCGGTGCTGCTGTAGCATTTCTGGTGAAGATGCTCTATGCTGATGGGAGAGAGCTCTCCTGTCAGGGTAATTAAGCCTCCTTAGCGAGTGGCGGTCGCTATGTCAGCAGGAGACTGTCTCCTGCCGAAGTCATGTTGTCCACATGGGCGCCTAGGTTGGTGTAATTTATGTCGCTCGGTGGCTTTTTCACACTCCTGAGCAACATCATTTGTATCAATGTAAACAATAGGGTAGACCTGCCCTAAATAGCCGTGGCTTCTCCCACCTCCTCTCCCATGAAACTTGCAAAAGGACTGTTTCCTCATAACCTGCTGTGGGCATAATGCTAGTCCCTTCCTTTTTTTTCCCACTGGGGATTGGGAAGGAATTTTTCCCTCATTGCTAAAGATGCTGAGGCAGGGCGGGGTCCTTTTTCACCATTTCCACAGCAGTTCTGGGGTTAGGTTATAATGTGGGAATTTAGTAGGGAAAATTTGTGGCAAGTGTCCAGTGTGCAATGGTACCGTCATTAACTAAAATGCTTGAAAAACCATCTGAAAGATCCTGAGGAAGGGAAAGTTGGGGTCCCTACATCTAGTGCAAAAGAGAGCTGCCCCACCCACCACTTCTTTTTTCTAGTTCTTTTTAGGGCGGCTGAGGAAGGATAGCCCTAGCCTCCTATATCTGGAACAGCAGGGAACCATCCCCTTCTTTGAGTCCTCTTTTACCTTGTACCAGGAGGTGGTGACAGGATGCCAGGCCTGGAATAGATGGGACCAGGCTGGAACTCATTTTGAAATGATTAAGGAAAGGATGGTGACCTGTACTGGATGCTCTATTGACAGGCACTTGAAGTCACTGGTTTTCAAACTATCTTTCTCGGGACCCTGTTGAAGGAAATCATCTATACCTATGACCCAACAATTACATCTTTCAGCCAGGGCCATCCATGGGGGGCGAATGGGGCAATTGCCCTGGGCCCCATGGTTACGTGGGCCCCGCGCTGTGTGGGGTCTGTGCTCGCCACAGCCCCTCCTCCCACAGCCGCCCCGCTGCCTTTGGCAGCGAGCCGAAGGCAGCGGGGCGGGGCGGGCTGGGAGGGCTATGCCCAGTCCCTGGGCCAGCCCTCCCCACCCCCAGGGCAAAGCAGGCATGCCCAGGGTGGAGCACATGGGGGCTGGCCTGCCCCACACAGCGAGCTCCTGGCCTGAGGCCGGGACCAGAGCAGGCTCCTCCCTGCAGGCGGCCTCCGGGACCGGAGCCGGCTCCAGCTTCCCCTCTGCCCCCTGCCGGCAGTCTCGGCCTCCGGGCTCAGGACCAGCTCCCCGCCACAGGCGGCCGCCCAGCCCAGGGCCAGGGCTGGAGCCAGCTCCCCCCGCCCCTCACCCCCAACAGACAGCCACGGCTTGGCCTCCAGGGCCGGGGCGGGAGCTGGCTCCCCACACCTGCAGTTTCAGCCTCCCGGCCCAGGGCCAACTCCCTGAGGGGTGGAGCAGGCTGGTGGGCCTACCACGTTCCCCTTCAGCATGAGGGGTGGGGGCCCCACTTTGGCCAATTGGCCCTGGGCCCCGCTCCCCCCACAGGATGGCCCTGCTTTCAGCAATGCAATCCAGCCTCTAGAGAGCGGCAGCAGGGGCGCCGTGAACCACTACCTGAGGGTCTACAACACAGTACTGGGTCCTGACCCATGCTCTGAAAACCACTGCTCTAGGTGAATAAAGTTGTGGCCTAATTAAATTACATGCATGGCCGCTGCCTTTCTTTTGTGAGGGGCTCAGCAGAAACAATGAGTGGAAGCGTGGAAGTGATCCACCCAAATGTCCTCAGAACTGTTCAGCATTCCTGGGGGACACAAGCACTAACACCTGCCATGGTAAATAATGGCCGAGCAGAGACTATTGTGGTTGGCCTGGGAGACCTCCGTATATAATCAGTCGATATCTTTAAGCCCTTTTTAAACTTGGCTGTTTCCCTAGTTCTTCCCAGCAATATCCAGTCACAGTTCACAGTCCATGGAAACTGGTAGAATGAGCAGTGTGTGTGGTGACGTCATGTATCACCCACCATCATTCAGCCATTTATTGCTCAACGTCTCCTGTCTATTTTCCTTTTAGTTTTTTCCCTTGTCAGAGAATAGGGTGGGGGTGGGGGTTATTTGTGTTTTTATATCCCATATAGTCTTCTCTGAAATTATCTGCTCTAAACCCATATTTCTTCATATGCCTGCCCACACTGTGGACTATCACCAGCGCAACTCCACGGGTACCCCATGGGAGGGCTAATGTAAGCAGGCCCTTGGTGTTTCTGACCTGTGTCATCTACATCTGCTCTGAGGAGGGTTAGATGACAAGGGGTAAAAGCATTGGTGCTCCCACTCTTCCTCACACCACTGAAGCTTTACAGGATCAGGATCAGGTTTGTTTTGTATCTGAGGATCTATGGGTGAGGGTCATATTTTAGAGCCCAATTCCACTCCCATGAAAATCAATGGGAGTTTTGCCAGGGGCTTTCCAGAAAGCAGGATTTGACCCTAAATGAATAAATGTTGCAGTGTCACCTTCAGTAAGAAAAACAAACATGGAGTCCTGTGGCACTTTTAAAGACTAACAAATGTATTTATTGCATGAGCTTTCATGGGTGAAAATCCCACTTTGTCAGACACTTTGGAGATGGGGAACTTACGGAACGGGAGGAAATTAAATCAGGGAAGTGTCTGACATAGGATGAGGTCAGGCTGTGATCCTATGGCTTACACTTCCCTGATTTAATTTCCTCCCATTCTGTAAATTCTCCGTCTTCAAAGCATCTGACGAAGTGGGATTTTCTCCCACGAAGGCTCATGCAATAAATAAATCTGTTAGTCTTTAAAAGTGCCACAGGACTCTGTTTGTTTTGCTGAACTAGACCAACACGGCTACCCCTCTGGAACTTCAGTAAGGAGTCCTTTCACTTCATATCCCTTTCACTTCATATCTAGCAGAGCAAACCACCTGTTCCGAAGACGACTGTTTGCTCAAACACCTTATGTTGCTGCTCTCTCAATGTGATCTGTCACTGCACATGGGGCTTTACAAACACAGAAAAGATAAATTCTCTGGCTTGAAATCACGGTTACATCTAAAGATGGTCCCAAGGCCTGAACACCCCCAGTGCTGCTGGGAAGTTTGGAGCCAGATCAGCATATGATCTCTTCACCAGCAGCTCCTCTCTATGATTACAGTCTATAGACAAACTACATTTTTAAATAGCAGTGAGCTCAAGGCAGCTGTTGGGTTAGTTACACTGCAGAACAATCACTGCTTGAGCTGTAATGAGTACCAGGAGGTGCAAAGAGCAGGAGATATCATATTCCCCAACCCCTGAAGAAACATCATCAGCTAGCCTGTCCAACTGGGTGGCATTGGTTAATGCTTCAGTGGTGTTTGCCATCTCTTCGGGAAGGCCCTCCTGGAGCAGGAGTTTGGAGATAAGGCTGTTGAACTTGCTCTCTGTAGTAGAGTGAGGCTCTTCAGTAGGGATTGGGCTGTCAGAAGTGACATTTAGTTCCACTGGGTCAAGACAATAACCTTCAGGTGATCTGTCAAACAGCACATCTGCCAAGTCAATACCAGCTACTGAGGATGGGGAGACACAAGGAATATCCCTGACAAGTCTGTAATTCTCCATCCACTCTTTCAGCCATTCAATCCTGCAGTCACACTCCCAGGGATTCCGGAAAAGGTAGAGTCTTCCCAGGAAATAGACTGGCTGGAAGACAGAAAAAGGCAGGGTGACAAGGTGGTTACTATTCAAATGCAATGAGACCAGGCTGGTTAGGTTTTCGAAAGCACCTTCCTCTATGTTGTTGATCTTATTTCGGTCCAAGTATAGAACTTCCAGTTCAACCAGGTCCCGGAACCAGGTGTTGGACACGTTCCTGAGAAAGTTCCCACCTAGATTGAGCATTTTCAGTTTCCTCAGCCCATCAAAGGTGTTTTCTGGGAGGTCACTGAGCAAGTTGTCATTCAGGTAAAGATACTCCATTTTTTGACAATCTTGAAAGGCCCGATCATGAATTACATTTATTCTGTTGTCTTGGAGGTTAAGATACTTCAGCCTGGTCAGGCCCTGCAGAGAATTATAGGCCACAGCTTCTATCTTATTTCGCTCCAAGTAAACATGGGTCAAATTCTCCATGCCACGTATGGCTCCTGGGATCCTTCGGAAATTGTTCTGGAAACAGAAGAGCTCCTGTAGGGCAGGGAGCTCTATGAAAATCCTGTCTGGGATGTTGAAGAGGTTGCAGTCAGCTAGGTCCAGTTTGACCAGCCTTTTGAGGGCGGTGAAAGTGCGAGTGTGCAGGTAGCGGATGTATTCATTGTGGGCCATTTTAAGCTCGCTCAACTTGGGTAGCCCCTTGAAAGCCCCAGGAGTGATGAAGGAGATGTTGTTGTGCTGGAGAGAGAGCGAGCTGAGGGAAGGCAAGGTACCAAAGGCTCTCTCTGAGAGGAATTTAATGTTGTTTTTATCCAGGTTGATAGAGGAGGCTTCGCAGGGAAACTCGCTGGGGATCTGTGGAAGGCCGGCACGGTCACACAGAACAGAACAGCTCCGCTCCTGGGTGCACACACAGTTGGCAGGGCAGGCGCGCACACAGGCCCACATTGCATGGATGTGGGGGATGCAGAGAATAACTGGCAATGAGAGCAAGAACATTGCCACACAGATAACAGAGGGTGGCGGGGAGAGAGAAAAGCAGGGGCAGTTAGTAAATATTAGTCATGACAATAAAAAAAACGTACTTATGCCACAGATCTACCACTAATAGTGGCCTGTTAAAACACAGTTTTACTAAAGGCGAATAAGCAACACTCATGGGAGAATCCTACAGAATTTACTATCAAAAGGAATTTTTCTCTCTCTAGGTTTTTTTAAACCCTCCTGTGGAATTCTAAAACAGGTTTAATCTCTCTCAAATTCTGTTGGTCCCTGTATAAGTCTGTTCAATTTATCTTTACTCATTTCTTTTAGGAATTACTCTACCTTCTGTCTCATTATCACCATAATGAAATGTATTCCAGCTGGGATGCTTTGAGGTTTGACCGGTCTACCAGCTGGGTGGGAGATTGGACTGTTTGTTTGGGACCTCCGCAAGCATGTTTGCCAGCTAGCAGGAGGGAGCAGTTAGTTGTCTGAGGCTTGCAATGTCCATGGGCTTTGTCTCTTTTTCCTGTGTTAAGTCTATTCGATTTGAGATTTATTTCATCAATGCAGTGGTTTTCAGCCTGTGGCCCATGGACCCCGTGGGTTGCAGACCCTGTTTAAGGTTTCCAATGGGGTCTGCACTGCCATTTGAAGTTTTTAGGAGTCTGCAAGGGAAAAAAGGTTGAAAGCCACTAAACATAGTGACTTGGATATGTGCTTTAGTATAAGGAGAACTATCAGCAATTAAAAGTCAAGTATAGCATTTAAAAAGCCCATTTCTGCTATAGATTTGGTGGAGAAGCATGAGGAAAAGGCAGGTTCAGGAATAGCTTTGAAACACCTTTTTCTGCAGTCTGGAACTTTCATAGTAAAGGTGATGTGCTGAGCCTTTGGTAATGCACCTGCTTTGTTCTAACTATTGGTCACTATTTCCTAGCACCCTGGCTGACCTGGAGGTGTGTGGCTCGCATGGCTTTCTGGATGAGTAGTTAGGATCAGACCAATGGACATACAGTGAGGAGGAAGAATGTGAAAACTCCGTGATTCCATTCACATTGGTTTCACATTGGGCACTTGAGCATCAGAAGGCGCCCTTACTGATGAGACTACCCATTCCTCAGGATTACTGCTTGCATTTTGTAAAAGGCAAGTTGCAAGACTAAATGGGTGCATGGCCAGATTTGCAGTGATAACTGCCTTCAGTGCCTCTGAATGTGGGAGCAGGGTGCACCTCCTCTTTCCCCTAATTCTGATTGTTTCCTACAGTAAAAATTAGCCTGGAGGCTGTGTGGTGACTACAGGACTGGAAAATGATGTTGCTACAAGCATCACGTTAGAGCACATGGAACAACTGAAAGGGGGAGGGAATTTATTCAGACCATTTAAAATTCTTTTTTGTTTTATTTTTTTGCTTTTTCCTAACACCCATCTAACTGCAGTGACTAATTAATATTTTAGATAAATGAAGTCCTTTCTTAATTCAACTCCAAAATCTCGTCAATTATAGTTCCTCTAGGGAAACAAAGGAAGACCCAGTTTTACATTCCTGGTCATTCCAATGTGAAAAATAAGCAAAATATTATTTTAAACCACTTTTCAGACTCTCTTTATAAATTATAAAGAATTAAGAAAGCCCAACCCTATTCAGAACTTTCCTTTGCAAGTTATTGTAGAGGCTGGTGGATGATTTACAAGTTTCACTCAGTTTTGCAGCAGCTATTTTTAATTAATTCTTTCCTTTACCCTAATGAGTAAACTGAGGCAGAGAGAGACTAAGTGGCTTGCTCAAATTCATGCAGTTAGTCAGCGGCCAAGTTGGGTACCTCTCCTGACTCACCATATTTGCCCTCTAAGGCAAAGGATTTGCAGGAAAAAATGCCCATTTTCAGATCAAGCCAAGTTATTTCCTAGTCTGCAGAGAGGCTCGTAATGAGCTGTTCTTTTTTGCTCTGCTGAATGTGGTTCTACCATTAACAGACTTTCACAATACAAAAACCCTCAGTTGTCTAATTACATCCTCCAAGGAAAAAGAAATGAGCAGAACCCCTCATCACCTGAAGATTTGCAATATTTTTCCTCTTCTCTTTTAGAGATAAGGTCTTCCTAAAATCCCTCACCTGAACAGCATCAAAATCTGGGAAGGTTCAAAATCCAAACCTAGATGCCAGTCTGAGTCTGCACTTTGATTCTGTTTCTAGTCTTTTTTGGACAGCAGATCCATATTCAAAGCACTGACACATTTATGTTGCCATTGTATATGTCATTAACAATGAGAAATGTGTTTAAAATACCAGCTGAAATCTGGAAAACTCTGTTTACTTTTTTTTTCTCCAAAACCACATTCTCTCCTGCCCAGTACAGATCAGTCAGCTACACTGCCTAGACATTACCTCCTGTCAACTCATACCCAGAGTTTTTGGTAATATTGGTTTAATTAAAGAGTGTGTAAAATAAAGAAATGAAAAAATTGCCATTTTCAGAATATCACTGAAATGATTCTGTGAGTGAGATTAAGGGGGATTGATTTTTTTTTCCTCAATTCGATTTAACTGCTTCATTTTAAACATAACTTCTATATTTGCACAAATGAATGAGGAAACATCCAAGGCGTCTGCATTGGGTTTTCAGGAACACAAATAGAAAATGTTTGAAATAAGAAAAAATGAGCCTAAAACATTCAAAGCGATCGGTCTAATCCTAGCCACTATTGGCTTTCAGAAAATAAAAATACTACTCACCATTTAAAATGATGACAAACATTACCTTGATTATTCACTTGTGGCATTTCAGGTCTGGCAAGAAGACTGCTTGGATCTATAAGTACATGAAAAGAGGAAGGAGAGCATCTGTCCATTGTCATTTACACATATCATCCCATTACAGTTTGTGTGTCTAGCAAGGAAGATTAAAATCCATAGCAAAAGAGTTTTTTTAAACCAACTCTCTCCCCTAAACTTCAAGCTGTCTCACTGATTTCTTCCTTTTATTTATTTTTTCCACTCACCTTTTCAGTGCATACTTCAGTTTTGTGCTGTTCTTAACGTGGCTTTTCAGCAGAGGCTTGCCCAAATTTTTAACACGAAGTGTACCAGTGAAATGTGTCTAGATGGATAGGAAGGAGGAAAAATCATTAGGTGGCCAGAGACCGATCACGTAATAAAATCTACAGCTGCTTTTATCCAGCAGTGTTATCGAACTAGCAATGAACTGCCACAAGGCACCCTTAATAAAAAGAACTTGTTTACTCGTTACTCCATCACTTACCTAACAGCGCAACGGTTGTATCCTCCCTCCTGCGGCGAAGCCTGCCATACGTTGTACTAGACAAGCTCTGAAGAGTTGGCATTTTTTCCCCTCAAAACCTATCATTTAATCGCAGGAAAATCCTCCATATCAGAGGATTAACAGAGATGGAAGAATGTGTCTGCTCTTTAAAAGTCCAAAGCAAAGCACAGGTTGCAGACAAATCAATCTGTCTCATTCTTCCCATCACCAGGCAGCACCCCACAAAAAAATCAGCCCAGAACTGGCACTCTGCCAGCCAAATAGCATTAGTAGGAATCTGAAACAAGCCATTACTCTGCTGTCTGTTACATAACAGGAGAGGGAGGGGGTAAAATGTAATTATATTTTTGGACAAGCACAGGCTAACTGAAACAGTGATCGCTGAGCTAACTGTACCCACCGCTGAAACACACCCAAACCCAGACTCGGCAATCTGCTTCGGCCCAAACCACAGGCCCAGTTCCGATTTTTCACATTTGTGCAAAGAGCAATTCCACTGACTAGAAAGGAAGTCGGTTCTAGATTGCATGGGCATGAATGAGAATCGGATTCCAGCCGTGTGCTGCTTTTGCGCTGCTAACAAAGGCTCTGACACCTGGAGGTGGGGGAAGGTACACAGGGAGATGCACAGTATATTGCTCCTGGGAAAACACAGCCCATTCTGCTTGCCATGCTGATGTTTGTGTGTGGAAATTGCAAGGACAGGGTCTGTACATGGTAACATTGTCAGGACCATGCAAACATATGACACCTCCTCTGACAGAATAAGGATGGTTTCTGTAGGATGTGCTAAAATAAGATGAGATGGGCTGGGATCACTTACCAGTAACAATGCTTGGGAGGAAAAAAAAAACCCTTTGCCTCCTTTTTGGGTGAACTAATTTCAATCTTTCAATAAACTACAGCTGGAGCTGGTTAATCAGGTTTTGGTTCCTCAGTGTACCAGGGCAACTGAAAGATAAGGTAACCTGCCCCTTAGCACACAGCATGTCAATCATACTCAAGCAACTTCTGTGTAATTTTTTTTTTCCTTTTAATGCCCCACCGCCCCAAGCTTAGAGGAGCCCATGCTAGTATCTTTAATTAGCTCCATGAGTTGGGCAATTATTGTGTCAAAGAGTTAATTAAAAATTGCTGGATGGGTTTAATCCAGATGACACAGAACTGGCAAACTGATCTTAGCCTGAACTTGGGGAGATGCAGAGAGTTCGCTTGTAAGTGTTACCAAGGAAGGAAAGGAAGTCCAGCTTGTAATGAATCTGCAGAGCGTTAGGCCAATCTGTAGGTTGGCAGCGAGCAGACACCCACATAGGCGCCTCGCCAGTGATGCTGGCTGGGTACAAATCCTTATGGGGCCAGATTTTGAAAAGATGCAGCGTTAAATTTTCAGGTGCCCAGCACACATAATTGCTGTACAGATCAGGGCAGACAATGTTGCCAGCTCTCCCTCTCATCTCTGCTTCTCTGGAAGCTGCAGCTGCGGAAGTCACATGAACAGGTGAGAATTTCTGCTTTCGTTTTAAAGGAAAGGGTCTAGTGCCCATGGGTGTGGAGGAAAATTTTAAAACATGGCCACTAATGACCCAAAACCACATGGCACGTAAAAAGAACCCACATTTTATTATTGTTGAAAATCACAGAGTTGTTAAGCCAGTCCCATGGCATTTTAGGGCCTGACTCACAATTGCTGAACACCTGGAGTTGACAGTACTGTTTAGCTGAAGGTTATTCTGTTTGGCTCCCAGCTAGCATATATGGTGTCCATAGGGTGCTGTGTCTCATGCCGAAGTGAGATTTCTGGAGGGTGGGGGGGTCAGTTACAATGTGACTTTAAGTGGTGTGAGGTAAGTCACTGAAGCATTTAGCCTGCTATGGGGCAGAAGCAGGAGGTGGTTAGGGGGAATCAAGTCCTGGTGAAACCCTCCAGAGGCAGAGGATGCCACAGAAAGTGATAACTGCATTTTTCTGTTCCCCAGAGATTAGGCACAGCATGATACAGCCTAGCTGCTACTTGATCTGAATACACAGGAATGCAACTCTGATAGAAAGTATAGAGCACGTGCAGAAGTGGTGAGTGTGGCTTGGTTTGTTAAATGGAACACAAATGGCAACCTCCGAAGAGAAATGTGCATGCCATCTTGAACCAAGACAACCATTTTTTGCCCAGACTTTTGGAGACAAGCCACTTTGTTAAAGTTTTAATTAAAAACAAAATATAAAAGTATTTTCTAACCATTTTTTTTTAAATTCTCTGAAGGGCTGAGTTGGTGAGAGCTCAAGAATGCCTTGTACTCAACAAGTCTAGAGGTGTCTGAATGGTCTGGCCACTCAGGGGAGGCTCTAAAGAAGATGCTGTAGTTCTCACAGCTGCTGTGGTCTTACACTATGTGGTTGGGCTGCCCCAGTGAGATTTGCCGCTCGCTCATCTGGCACAGCAACCACCACAGGAGCCCATGTAACAACCCCAGTCGCCAAGTTTGATTTTATTTTTCCCCAGTTTTAGTGGCATGTTGCTAGGTCCTCAACAGCCACAGGGATTTGTGTGCACGGTGGTTAGCATTCAGGTGCATTTGAATGAATAACAAAACTCAGGGGCCTCAGAACTCAGTGTGTCATCAGGGTATTCTTGCTATCCTCTTATTGACCCAATAAAGCCACACGTACCTATGATACCGTTACCCCCTTTTGACTTGAGAGTTAGGCAACAGTCAGGGTCCTGTGGGTTGATTGTTAGGAGGGCAAAACCAGTGTCCGAGTTGGGTATGTCTTTGGTGCGATCCTGCATATCTACCAAGGAGGTACCTACCGCATCCTGTTCCCCTGGCTGCTGAATGAATCAAACAGCAGTATGTGGTTTCCTTACTCACAGATCCATGCACCTTTTCAGACAACACTTCACCCAAAAGCTCACTCGCCCTTGGTTTTTTTCAGGGT
Source organism: Pelusios castaneus (assembly GCA_007922175.1). Taxonomy (NCBI): domain Eukaryota; kingdom Metazoa; phylum Chordata; order Testudines; family Pelomedusidae; genus Pelusios; species Pelusios castaneus. The sequence continues at coordinate 17,190,421 of ML685798.1, read as the reverse complement.
TACACTCCAAGGCTATGTCTACACTTGGAAATTTAGGTCGACTTTAGCTAAGTCGACTTAGTGAGTCTACACTTAATTTTTAAGTCGACTTTGGGGAGAACGTACAAAGTCGACCTAGAGCGTCCACACTGGATGCCTAGGTTGACGTCTAGGGGCTAGGTGGATGTAGGGCAGGGGGGGCACCCCTTACCCAGTGCCAGGGGGCTCAGCCTTTGCCCCATTGTACATAGGTACAATGGGGCAAAGGGGGATAGGGACCCTGGCAGGGCATAGAGGCAGGGTGGGCAGGGCTCTGCCCTGCCCTTTGGGGGGACATGCCAGGCTCCCCCTGTGCCCCCCCGTCAGGGAGGGCAGTAGTGTAGTCATGGGGTAGCCCTAAGTCGAATTAAAACGAGATGTAATAAAGTCGACTTCATTTTCCTTTAAGTCGACTTAAGCAAGTTGCTTAAGTCGGCTTAAGGAGAGTGTAGTGTAGATGCAGGGTAAATTAAGTCAACTTAATTTACAAGTGTAGACTAGACGCAGCCCAATTGCTTCTTTGTTTGCTGCTGAGGCTAAAATTTGAGTGCAGTCAGGAATGCTGGAGGAGGACATGCTGGTGACAAACAACTCAGCCACGCTATCTTTTGCCCTCTGCGAGGGCTAGGATACACAGCACAGCTGTCTTTCCCTGCCCTTCACTTTCCTAGGTAATAGTGAGTAATAGTCAGGCACTGAGAGTAAGGGAGAGAAAGAATGGCACCAGTGGACAATTTACAACAGAGCTAGTACGTTCTTATGTAGTGCGCCACATTGTGAGCAACTCCTGAAAGACCAGGAAACCTTTCTCTGCATGGAGCTAACTATGACATTACTGTACCCATCTGCCCATACGTGCGCATTAGTCTCTGTGAACAAATGAATTGCTGAAGTTTTGTTGTTTACACACCAGATTGCGAGTGCTTCTGATATCAGGCGGATGGTAGTCCCAGCTCCTGGAATCATGTGAATAAGTGAGAATTTTTAAATGTAAGTTCCTAACTCTTATGGCTGCAAAAAACATTTGGAACTCAAAAGGTTCAAACAGCAGAAGACTTTTTATAAGCTTATGATTTTTTAAGACAATACCATGGTTTCCATGGAGATGGGGGGAAATCCTGACTCATAATTTAGTAATGCTTGGGCTTGGTACAAGTTACTTGCATAGATTAGGTGTGGGAAAAGTCCACTGGGGCTGCTGTTGAACGGAAAGTTTGCTTAATGTTACCCAAATTGCTGTTGCACTGTGTGACTGTATTTTTAGCCACTGGGGGGCCCTTTGCCAGGAATCATCCTGCCTTATTTTACCTCCATCATTGGCAGATGCCTGAGTGCAGCTGATGTCAGAATTTGGCCCAGTTTCTCCACTGCAAAAGATCAGTTTACTTCAGTATTAATGATGTTCCTGGAAAGAATCTAGTGAATTCAGTAGGTTACTTAATCTGATTCCTCATCAGATTAACTCTTTCAGTGCTGCACTGGAGAGGTAGCCAGTGATACTGCAGCAAAAGTTGGCAGAGATCAATGATTCTTTCAGCACAATCCACACCAGAATCCACATCGAAATTGCATCTAAATACAGCTCTTTTACATGTGGGTGTTTTGCTTAGCAATGAGTCTCATGACAGTTATGGGTTTCTTTGCATATCATTATGTCTGTCAATAGGCGCTGAATAGATTTTTAAGGATAACCTGACAGCAGTAATTGCTCCAGTTAAAAACTGCTTTCCTTTTCTTCTAAACCTACCCTTGAAAGTAATGGAATTATTTTACTGGCACTTAATACCCCAGGACACCTCCAGCCAAATTAAGTTCTCTATTAAAGCAGTGAAAATGCAGAGTGACTCCATGGACATTGAGTTTTACATCTATGAGAGCAGAATTTAGCCCTGATGCTTTACAAACAGTGTAGTTTAGGATGACCAGATGTCCTAATTTTATAGGGACACTCCCACTATTAGGGGCTTCATTTTACATAGGTCTTATTGCTCCCTCACCTCCTGTCCCATTTTTTTATACTTCCTATCTGGTCACCCTATTGTAGCTGTAGAAGTGTAGCAAGCTGATCCAATAAAAACTATTACCTCCCCCACCTTGTTTCTCTACAAGTAATAGCATTCATAATATTTGTGTATACAGTGACCAAGCAGCTTTGCACTATGATTATCTAAGGGGCTGTCTACATTGCAGTAGTACAGCTTCTGCAGTGAAGTTGTTCCTCCGTGGTGCTGATGCTTCCTATGTCACTGGAAGAGTTTTCCCACAGGTGCAGTTAATCCACTTTGCCAAGAAACAATGGAAGAATTCTTCCATCAACTTCGCCACATCCACACTAGGGGAGAGGTCAACCTAATTCAGTGCTCAGCCACAACATTTTTTCCCAGCCCTGAGCAACGTAGCTAGATTGATCGAATTTTTAAGTGTAAACTAGACCGAAGTCACTTGCCACCCATGTGCAAGGTGTTTGGTTTTATTGCACTTCTTGACAGCAGCAAGAGCTAACATGGTTTGATTCTTAGTTCCTTTCAGACAAAGGAAGGTAGTGGTATTTTTGTAAACATCATTGGACTTGCTGACCCATGTGGTCTGCTGTTCAAAGAAAATATAACACAGCCATCTTGCTAACCCTCGCCTGAGATTTGATTCTATGCATCATGGCCTGGGTTCCCACATGAATTTCTCTGGAGAACGGAGCTGGTGTGCATGCTTTGCATTTTGTGGTGAGAGAAAGGTGCACGTTGTGAAAGTTCTCTGCTGGAGGACTGCAGAGCTCTAAAAGAGCCGAACATTTGGCGGCTGCAATCTTGGACAGTGTTTTCACAAACCTCAAGGGGAAGTTTCAAAAACGGCAGGTGTGCAGTGGTATGTTGAGCTATTGAACTAGGAAACGACTTACCCAGGGCATTTGGTCCTGCACATGCACTACAAATACATTCCAAACACATTCAGCCTAAAGAGCTACCCACCAGAATACATTGCTCTGCAGTCCCAACCCCTCTTTAGCACCCAGCCTAGTTTCTCTTCCCCCCACAAGGAGAGCTGGGAAAATACGTGAGTCCTGTAGCTTTCATTGAAGGCCACCAATTCTGGGCTCTATCAGATGAAGTGGGGCAGGGAGGGGAAGGAAATGTCACACCAAAGCTTCTTCCCTTTACAAGCCGTAGGCAGTTTAGCTTGGCATCTCGGCTTGACTGCAGCTGCCTGGGTATCACAAAATTGTCAAGACCCAAATCATTTAGCCCAAACCAACATCTTGAACTTCCCCTGGAAAACAGTTGGTAGCCAGTGCAGGGTACAGTGCATAGGGGTAAAAGACTCTGTTTGAAATGCCTCTTGATATGAGTGGCCACCGCATATAGCCTCAATTTGCAAATGGATTTAAGGTGTAGCCCTTTGCTGTGCACACAACTAATCTAGAATTATAGAACTCGGAGGGACCATGGCTATGTCTACACTTGCAAGTTAGGTCGACTTAAGGAGGCTTAAGTCGACCTAACTTACTCCCTGTCCACACCAAGCTTTCATTATGTCGACTTAAGAAATTCCTTAAGTCGACTTAATGAAAGGTTAGGTTGACTTAATAAGAAATGCTGGTTAGGTCGACCTAACCCTTAGGTCAACTCCTTAGGTCAACCTAAGTACAGTGTGGATGCTTAAGTCCACTTTATTAGGTCGACCTAAGGGCAGTTAGGTTGACTTACTAAGTCCCGTTCAGGGAAACCACTTTGTTAAGTCGACCTAATAAGGTCGACTTTAGGTCGACTTAAAGTTGACCTTATTAGGTTGACTGAACAAAGTCTACCTAACTTTTTGTAGTGTAGACATAGCCCATGAGAGGTCATTGAGTCCAGTCCCCTGCACTCATGGCAGGACCAAGTACCCTCTTAAACCATCCCTGACAGGATTTTGTCTAACCTGCTCTTAAAAACCTCCAATGATAGAGATTCCACAACCTCACTAGGCATCTTATTCCAGTGGTTAAACACCCTGAGAGTTAGGAATTTTTTCCTAATGTCCAACCTAAACCTCTCTTGCTGTATTTAAAGTCCATTGCTTTTTGACCTATCATCAGTGGTTAAGAGCAATTTTTCTCCCTCCTCCCCGTGACAACCTTTTAGATACTTAAACACTGTTATCATGTCCCCTCTTAGTCTCTTCTTTTACAGACTAAACAAACCCAGCTCCTTCAAAAGTCAAGTGTTCCAGACCTTTAAACAGTGTTGTTGCTGTTCTCTGGACTTTCTCCATTTTCTCCACATCTTTCCTGAAACGAGGTGCTCAGAACTGGACACAATATTCCAGCTGAAGCCTAATCAGAGCAGAAGAATTACTTTTCGTATTTTACTTACAATACTCCTGTTACTACATCCCAGAATGGTGTCTGCTTTTTTTGCAACAATGTTATACTGTTGACTCATATTTCCAAGAGGAAAAGGCCTGGGTAGCCTCCAAAAGAAAATCACAGTGATCAAAGAGATTGAGCAGCTGCCGCTAACAAGACAGAAACAGCTGGAAACCACACACAAGGCCCCATGTGGGTAACGAGTTACTCAGACACCCCCAAACCAGGAAGTTGATCTCATTCTCTGGCATTTCTTCCAGTCATCTCCCACAGCTTCAATGCCCCACCTCAGTCTTCTTTGGAACTAGACTCCACCAGCTTGTTCTCAGTCAGGCCCCAGGCCCTGCTGAATACTGGGCAAACTTTAGGCCATTGTTTTTGTATCAATTGTAAAAGTGAAAGTAACCCATTTGAGAATGCTTTGAATGGCAGCATTTTCTGCCTTGGCCATGTCAGATGAACGAGAAGTAGAGGCCCATATTGTGAGCCCACATAAGGCTGCTACAGTGCTGTGATGATGCAAAGGGGGGGTGGAAACCCAACTCATTTGGCCAGGGACTGATTCCTTCTATATAAGGAAATCGTATTGGGCTGTAGAATTACTATAGTGTGTCCTATGATGCTCCCAGTAGCCTCAACAAAGAGGTGTGTCGCTGGGAAAGGGATGTTACCAGAGTTTCTCTTTGCTTGGGTGAATGATGGCACCTAGAATAGTGCTTGGAGAACGGTGGACAGCTGCTTTACTTTATGCCAGAGATCAGGTCTGGGGTAGCTTGGCTCCAGCACTGAGGGAAGGGGATAAACACAGCTTAAAGCTGAAGACCTGGCCCCTAGAGATGGGTTTATTTGTCTAAAGAAAACACTGCAATCCCACCTCCAACTGCCCCATTACCCATGACAACAAAAATGGAACCCAGGTGCACCCTGCAAATGAATAAATTATCTGTTGCTATTGTGGGATGTCTGAGGAAGAAAGGAATGAGCTCACTCCATAACAGCTCCATCCGCTTCCCTTGGCTCTCCAAGTTGGCCAACTCCTCTTTATCTGCTCTTACGTCAAAGGCCCCTGACAGACCTAAAAGCATCAGCAGGGAATGTCCATCATCATCCATCCCTAGAACTGCTTGCTAGCCAACCAGTGACTGGTTTTTAAAACAGCTGTTCAATGACTGAAGTTTTCTCTGTGGTTCTTTGAAGAAAGCTTGGAGAACTGGGAAAGAAGCAGCGCACAAAGCTTTCTGCTTGCACAGCCACACTTCGGCATTTTGGAGGAGGGGGACCACAGCTGTAGCTTCTGGATGGGGGAAACGTTGCAGCCTGTCTGAGAAAGAGGCTACATTGGTGGCACTGGCAGATGTACACAAGCTGAGGTTAGTGTTAGTAGAAACCATATTCCATTTTTTGGGCAAAGTTGCTCTACCCAGGTCCCCTTTGGAGTTTTCAGAGACATTCTTAAATATCTGTGTACTAGGCAGAGCTTCTTTTTGCCTAATTACCAGCTATACTGTACACTCTGAGTCCTTCTGTTTGGGTTAAACTGGCTCTGTTTAATTTGTTACCTAGCAACAGTCATACACATTACAGCAACGGATAGTAGTTTCCTAGCTTAGTCGATAACGAGGCTATTAATCCTTGTAAAGCTGTTATAATAATGGTGAATGGGCCACTTACAATGAAATCAGACAAACCACGGAGAAGCTGCTGTTGAAACATCCCGGCTCTGCTAATTGTGTATGTTCCAAGGCATGGTTCAGTTAGAAACTGGTTTGCAAAGTATGTGTAATTAGAAGACATATGCTCTATTCCCTTGTCTTGCTTCTTTGCTGTAGGCAAAATACTAAGGGTATGTCTACCCTACAGCTATAGTGCCATTACCAAAGCACGGGAGTGTAAATTCTTTCTACCCAAATAGAGGTTTTTTCTGTCAATGTAATTACTTCACCTCTCTGACAGGTGATAGAAGAATTCTTCTATTAATCTGGCAGCATCTACATGGGGGTTAGTTCAACCAAACTACAGCACTCGGGTGCTAACTCTCCCACAGCCCTGAGCAACCTGGCTAGGTAAATCTAATTTGTAGACCAGGCCTTACTGCTTAGTGCCTCCCTTTGTCTACCCAGAAAATGGGGATCATAACAATCTTACCCCCATTTTTCTTCTGTAAAGCACTTTGAGATCCTCTTTGGGGCTAAATCTGTGTTCACATAAGTCTATACAGTGCCTAGTAGACTGGGCCTTCAATCCTGATGTGAACTATTGAGTGTTGAATAAGAAATAATATAGTGGGAAATTTTCCTGTTATAAAATCATATTCATTATTAGTTGATGAAGAGCCACTTTTGTCGTGCAGGGAACAGCAAAAGAAATATATTACTGTATCAGACTCCCCCTAACAAATGTATACCAAATTAAATTAATACTCTCAGTTTAAGATTACAGCATTATATATTGATAATTTATGTGGGGATTTCCAACGTGAGCTTACCATTCTTGCCTGAGCATGTGTACAAAACTGAAATGAATTAGCTGAATAACAAACGACCATTAACAACTTGATCAAACGCCAGTTATAGAGTTCGCCAAAAACCCAGCAAAAGAACTTAAATAAAATCCTCACCCTCAGGCGGTCTCCACACTACATACAAAAATGTGTTTTTAAATGTGTTAGCAGCCCTGGCCAGTAATTCTTTTTTTTAACACCGGTTTGCCAGTAGTGGAGCAACGCTGAAGGGGCACCTCTACCAGATAAAAAACAAATTACTTTGTCTGCATAAGGATGGTAACACATTTCAAAACCCCACCTTTTTCATTGCGTCACCATTCGAGTAAATGCTTTGTACTAATAGCTGCGTCAGCAGCACGCCCTAATGGGCAACGAATGTATTTGTTGGACCAGAAGAAAGGGATTTATTAGTCCTCAGTGGGCAAATTAACCCTGGGCAGGAACAATGATAGGCCCCAGGGAGCATGAAGCTTAAAATCCTGGACTTAAAACTGGAACATAGTTTTTGGTTGGTCACTCTAGAAGCCAGACTGTGTACAGCACCCACACCCATTGCAGATACCAACGGCCAGCAGTGGCTATTTTTCCTCGCTTAGACAAAACTTATGTGGATATCTGCAGTAGGCACTGTGTATGTCTACACTGCAGCTGGGATTGAACCTCTCAGCATGGATAGACTGACCTGCACCAGTAGAGGCAGAGCTTAATCTAGCACGCTAGCATCAGCTAGACTGGCCGAACCGCTCCCCCATTATAAGGGCGGGTGTACTGCTTTGATTATGCTAGCCTGGTTGAAGAGATGCAACTTTGAGTGTAGACCAGGTCTTCCATTTCCTGCCAGACATGGGAGGCCATATTGTTCCAGGAGCAACAGTTGCTCGTGCCATTTTATTAAACAACCACCCGAAGAAACAAGACCTTCACATGTTGCTAGCTAATGTTTACTCTCTTGCAGAAGAGTTGGACTGATTCCCAAGACTAGCAATAGCTAGTTTGAGTGTAAGGCTCTGGCCACCCAGATTAAAACCACAGTATCAGCAGCATGGTTCTGGTCCGGGTCTTTGCAAACCCTGTTATAACCATATTATTAAACTAGGTGTTATTCTCTGGTGCTCACATTTTAAGGGCAACTGCACCTGCATTTCCCCTCTGTGCTCCACTCCAGGAGTGCCCAGTCAAATCGGCTATGTCTACACTTATTAATTTAAGTCGACTTTAACTAAGTCGACTTAGTTAAGTCGACTTAGGCCTTGTACACACTACAGAGTTATCGCGCGGTAAGGCTCCTTACCGCGCAATAACAATCAAAGCGTCCACACATAAAAGCTTCTTGTTGCGTGGCAACAGCCTCTTGCTGCGCAACAGGTAAACCACCCCAAACAAGGGTGGTAAGGCTTACCACGGAACAGTTGCTCCGTGGTACAGCCTGTGTGGATGCTTGTTGCGCCATTGACAGCCTCCGGAAATGTCCCAGAGTGCCAAACCGGGCCACTCTGGGACAGTGGACCTGTCAAATATGTCAATTTCACTGCTCTAGCTGAGCAGTGAAATTGACATATTAAAATACCAGGTTCAGCGGCTGGGGGATTGGCCGGCTGGACCAGCGAGGGCAACCAGCTCGGGCCACCCCCCCTAGCTCAG
>ML685798.1:17091094-17170655 GCA_007922175.1 Pelusios castaneus | reverse complement strand
CAGGCGCCGGGGCGCTTAAGCGCCAGAGTGCCTGCCGGCACCCGAAGCCCGGGAGCTGAGCTGGGGGGCTGGCTCAAACCAGCGTGGGCAGCTGGTTCGGGCCAGCCCCCTTGCTCAGTCCAGGGGAGCTGCCAAACCGGGCAGCTCCCAAAAATACTCAATTTCACTGCTCTGCTAGAGCAGTGAAATTGACATATTTGACAGCTCCAATGTCCCAGAGTGGCCTCAATTGGCACTCTGGGACATTTCCGGAGGCTGTCTATTGCGCAAAATGAGTACACACGAGCATTACCGCAGAACAGCTGTTCCGCAATAATGCTACCACTCTCGTTTTGAGTGGTTTAACTGTTGCGCGGCAAGAGGGTGTTGCCGCGCAACAGAGAAATTGATTTTGTGTACGCTATTGGCTTTATTGCGTGGTAAGGAGCCTTACCGCGCAATAAAGTGATCGTGCGTACATAGCCTAAGATTTACAACCTAGAAACATCACTGTGCTCTTTTACCTAAACCCCTAATATTCCATTTTACCCCTGCACACCGAGGGTGAAGCAATTCAGTCATGCTGTCATTTTATTTTCGGGCCATTCCTTTTCATCTGCAGCATAGAGTTCTCTGACTAGTGGGAAGGGCTGCACTTTGCTTGCCCTGCTCTGAGTATGACAACTGAACTGATATATTTACAGTAGAGACGTCAGGCATGAGATTCCTGAAGCTGCTTCCGATGTTGACTGCATCATCCTCGAAAGGCCAATTGTTGTGTATTCTTTCACTCAGTCACCAGGCCAGGGTGCATGCCATTTCACAGCTGTTGCTTGTAGTGCTTTAAAGAGCTGCTTTCTCCAAGTTCCCAACTTGTTCAGAAATGTGGAGATCAAGTTGGGAAAAGCCCTTCAGTGAACAATCTTGCAGCCTTAGCTCTGGTCGCATGTTGGTTAAGAGGATACAGCTCTGAGTCCAGACCCAGCTGCAGCACACAGAAATAATGTCATTTCTAGGGAAGAATGAAAATCAGGATTTCATTAAGCTCTGAGTTTTCCAGCATGCGGGCTCCCTTAGGCTCTCAGTACTGCACAGCCAAGGCAAATTGCTCAGCAACATTCATTTATTTTTCCCCACCGCAGAAATTCAGCAATTGAATTCTAGAGAGTGACAGGTGCTAACTCCATGGGTGGTCAGGGGCCCAAGGGAAAAATAGTGGGTGCTCAGCAAGCACCAATAATCTACTCCCAGGAGCAGAAGGGGTGGGGCCAACCACTTCTTGCTGCCTCCTGCAAGAGATTCTGGTGGGGGACATGCTTCTGTTCCCTGCCCAGGCTGGCTACCAGGAGCAAGGGCTTTTGGGTGGTCTTCCCAATACATCAGGCAGTGACCTGGGCCCATGAAAAGTCTTTGAATTCAGCAGGAAGTTTGAATAGCAGACATGCACCCAAAAATAAATATGTCTATGTCTAAATTGGATTGTCTGGGGGTAGAGGAATGCCTGACAATGTCTCGCTTGAGCAAAGTGGCACAGCCAGAAGATACTGAGCTTGCTGTGCTATATGGAGATGTATTGAGCTACATTAAAAATGAATGTTAGAACTCGAGGCATAAAAAAAATCTCTCTCTAGAATTAACTCTCATCCAGAAGTGAATTAATTAGTTTATTATGTGACAGTTGCCTGAGCTTTGGATCTGGGGCTTTTAGAGTTGCACACTTTGCACTGATAAAACAACAGTTTTGCACAGTTTTAATGCATTGAGGATATGCCTAGATTCCCTAAATCTGAGCTATTGATTTTAACAATATGCTTATGCACACTGAAAGATCCCAAAATGGGGGAACCAAGATTTTGAAAGGATCAGATCTAAAGCCCATTGAAATCAATGGAAAGACTCCCACAGTGATGGACCCGTGGCAAGGGGGAAGGGAGCCATGGCCCCTGGGCACTTGCCTATATGGGAGGAATGCTGAACAGGCCCTTTGAGTTCTATAGGAGGCACTCACAGTCTCCTTCATACAAACCCAGCCTCCCGCAGTGTGGCCGGAGTCAGACCTGTGAGACACTACTCCAGCAGGGAGGGGAAGACACCTTATTCATGGCTTAAGTACCCCTGGGGGTGTCTGTTTCATCAGTGGGTTAGCTCAGTGTTGGGCTGCTAGCTCTGGATGGTAGCGCTCAGAAGCAAATATTGGCCCCCAGGCAGCAGAGACCCATGGTATGCCGCTGGACTCCCATTGACTTCAAGCAGTTCATCGATTATAAGGCCAGAAGGGACCACTGTGACCTCCTAGATGAGCCAGGCCACTGACTTCCCTGAATGAATTTTTTTTTGAACAGGATTTCATCTTTCAGAGAAATGGCCAATCCGAATTTCAAAATTGCCATTGATGGGAAATCCACTCTGCCAAGTGGTACATTGTTCAACTAGTTGATTATAGTAAGTGTTAAAAATCTGACCTTATTTCCACTCGGCATTTATTTAACATTGACTTTCAGCCATTGCTCTACGTCTGTGCTAGCTGGAAGAGTCCATTGTCAAATTTTTGTTCCCTGTATAGGTACAGGCTGTGAACAAGTCACCTCTTAACTTTCTCTTTGTTAAACTAAACTAAATAGCTTGAGCTCCCTCAATCTTTCATTGTAAGCATATTTTCTAATTATTTATCATTCCTGTAGATCTTCTCTGAACCCTCTCCAGCTTCACAGTCTCCTTCTTGAAGCATGGACAGTGTTCCAGCAACAGCTCTACCAGTGCCAAATACAGAGGTAACAGTACTTTCCTATTGGTTTTTGATATTCCCTTGTTTATACATCCAAGAATCTCATTAACCCTTTTTCCACAGAGTTGCACTGGGAGCTCATGTTCAGCTGACTAACTACCATTAAACCCCAGATCTTTTACTGAGTCACTGCTTCCCAGCATAGATCCTGTAAGTATGGGTTATATTTGTTTGTTCCTATATATCTGACCTTACATTTGGCCATATTTAAATGTATATTGGTTGCTTGGATCCACCTTACCAAACAGTTCAAAATAGGCTATATCAGTGACCTATCCTCTTCATTATTTACCACTCCCCCATATTTTTTGTCATCTGCCAACCTTATTGGTAGTGATTCTGCGGTGTCTTCCAGGTCATGCATTAAAAATGTTAAAATGAATAGGGTCAAGAACTGATCTCTGTACTTCACTGGAAAAACACCTTTTTGATAATGTTCCCTCATTTACAGTTACATTTTGCGCCCTGTCTGTTGACCAGTTTTTAATCCATTTAATGTATGCCATGTCAATTTTGCATTATTCTAGTTTTTTAATCAGTATGTCATGTGATATCAAGCCAAATGCCTTCCAGAATCTCTATGTATATTACATCAACAGTACAAACATGGCATCCTGTGGCCCTTTTAAAGACTAACAAATTTATTTATCCCATGAGCTTTCATGGGTATAACCCCACTTCGTCAGATGCATGAAATGGAAGCTACAGTATGTAGGTGAATATATACATGCAGAGATGGGCAAGTCACAAGGTCAGTTCAGACTTTTTCAGCAAATCATGCAAGTTGTTTTGATTCAAACAATGTGGAACAATAGATGAGGAGGTGAGAATGTGAATCACCTTTGGTAATGAGTTAACCGTTCCAGGTCCCTATTCAAACCTAGTCTCATGGTATCATATTTGCTTATGAATTCTAGTTCCACAGTTTCTCGTTGGAGTCTGGTTTTAAAGTTTTTCTGCTGAAGCACTGTAACTGTCATGTCTTTTAAAGAATGTCCAGGGAAGTTGAAGTGCTCCCCTATTTGTTTTATAATGTTACCATTCTTGATGTCTGATTTGTGTCCATTTATTCTTTTGTGCAGAGACAGTCCAGTTTGGCCAATGTATAAGGCAGAGGGGCATTGTTGGCACATGATGGCATATACCGCATTGGTAGATGTGCAGGTGAATGAGCCCCTGATGGAGTGGCTGATTTGGTTAGGTCCTATGACGGTGTCACTTCAGTAGATATTATGGCAGAGTTGGCAATGGGGTTTGTTGCAGAGATAGGTACCAGCCTTAGTGTTTCTGTTGTACTGGAGCCACATCCCCACACCATGAGGGGCCCATGAGCCAGAGGGTGCTCCTTCCCTGGCCCTACTCTGACCAGTCTGTCCGGGGACGGGGGGCAACTGGCATGCGGCATGGCAGCCCCTGATGCAGCCCCCCAGGGCCATGGGCCCTGGAAAGCTGTGCCAAAGCAGAGGCCGCACAAGCCAGCCCTTCCCCCTGGGCAAAGTGAACAGGCGTTGACCCGCCACACCCCACTCTGGGAATAGACCAGGCAGCCCAGAGGTGGGGCGGGAGCACAGAGCCTGGCCTATGGCTCCCACTCCCACAGCACCAGCAGGGCAGGAGTGCTCGCAGCTCTCCTGTCCTGCTGGCACTGAGCAGGGTGAAGGCCACCAGATTATAGCAGGGGGGTTAGGGGCTGGATCCCCAGGGCCCCCCTTTTGGCCAGGGCCCAGGGCTTCAGCCCCTTTAGTCCCTGCGATAATCTGGCCCTGCTCTTGTATGGTGTGTAGTTGCTGGTGGTTGGAGGCCTGACTGTAAGCAAGGAGTGGTCTACCTCCCCAGGTTTGAGAGAGTGAGGGATCATCTTGTAGGAGAGGCTGTAGATCCTTGATGATGTGTTGAAGAGGTTTGAGTTGGGAGCTGGAGGTGATGACCAATGGTGTTCTGTTGTTTTCCTTGTTGGGCTTGTCCTGTAGTAGCAGAGTTCTGGCTCTGTCAAACTGTTTTTTCACTTCCCCAGATGGGTATTGCAGTTTTGAGAATGCTTGATAGAGATCCTGAAGGTGATTATATCTTAGGGATTGGCCCTAGAGAATGGATCATGTGATGTGTCCTGGATGAAAGCTGGAGGGATGTAGGTAGGTATAGTGATCAGTAGGTTTCTGGTATAGGGTGGTGTTTATGTGACTATCACTTATTCGTTCCGTAGTGTCCAGGAAGTGGTTTTCCTATGTGGACTGGTCCAGGCTTAGTTTGATAATGGGATGGAAATTGTTGAAATCTTCATGAAATTTCTCAAAGGCCTCCTTTCCATGGGTCCAGATGAAGATGTCATCAATGTAGTGTAAGTAGAGGAGTAGCACTTGCGGACAAGAGCTGATGAAGCTTTATTCTAAGTCAGCCATAAAAATGTTGGTGTATGGTGGGGCCATGCAGATACCCATAGCAGTGCTGCAGACTTAAAAGTATAAATCAGGAGTCGGCAACCTTTGCCTGCCCCTGTGCCAGCCCCACCCACCGCACGCTCAGCAGGTGCCGGGGTGGAGACAAAAGGGGGCGGGGCCAGACCAGGTGCCCTGCCGGCCGGGGCCTGTGCTGGCACCAGCTGGCGGGCGGCCTCCAATTCCCGGCCCCAGGGCCGGATCCCATCCGCAGGGGCGGCTGGCCCCTGCTGGCCCCACCCCTTTGCTGGACGGCAGGAGGGGAGCAGAGCAGGTCACGTCGCCCCAGCCCGCCCAGAGCCACGCCGCTGCCAGCAGGGCAAAGCCGGCCCCGGCCATGGGCAGCAAGAGGGGGAGTCAGGTCGGCCCACCCGCAGCCGCCGCTGCCGGCGGGAGCCAGGGCCAGGAACCGGAGGTTGCCCACCAGCAGCGGCAGCTCCGGCCGGGCCGGCCCGCCCACCCTCTTGCTACCCATGGCCGGGGCTGGCTCTGCCCTGCCAGCAGCGGCGCAGCTCTGGGCGGGCTGGGGCGAAGTGACCTGCTCCGCTCCGCTCCCCTCCCCTCTCCTCCTGCCATCCAGCAAAGGGGCGGAGCCAGCAGGGACCCTCAGCCGCGCACCACAGCTGCTGGCCTCGCAGTTTTCGGGGCCAGCGGGGGAGCCTAAGCAGCTCCGCATGCCGCTCAGGCTCGGCCCGCGTGCCAGAGCTGGCACGCATGCCGGGGGTTGCCGACCTCTGGTATAAATCATCTCCAAATCTGAAATGGTTGTGGGTGAGTACAAAGTCACAGAGTTCAGCCACTAGGGGTGCTGTGACATCATCTGGGATATTGTTCCTGATGGCTTGTAATCCATCTTTGTGTGGGATGTTAAAGAGCTTCTTATATCCATAGTGGCCAGGATGGTGTTTTCCGGAAGTTCACCAATGGATTGAATTTTTCTCAGAAAGTCAGTGGTGTCTCGAAGATAACTAGGAGTGTTGGTAGCATAGGGCCTGAGGAGAGAGGCCACATAGCCAGACAAGCCTGTTGTAAGAGTAGCAATGCCTGAGATGATGGGGCTCTCTGGATTTCCAGGTTTATGGATCTCGGCTAGCAAATAGAGTACCCCTGGATGGGGCACTGTTACACGTGTAAACAAATATGTAACCTCATTAAAAAAAAAAGGTAAATAAATTAGTTTGACAGGATCTATTTTCCATATATCCATGTTGATTATATTTAGGGTTGGAAGGATTAGCTTTTTACTGGTAAATGTTGATTTTACTGTTTCTGGTGGTTGCATAACTTAGGGTGCATCTACTCTTACAAGTTAGGTCGACTTAAGGAGGCTCAAATCGACCGAACTCACTCCATGTCCATACTGGGCTTTCCTTAAGTTGACTTAAGCTGTTTCTTAAGTCGACTTAAGGAAAGCTTAAGTCAACTTAATTACACAAAGTTTTAGGTCGACTTTAAGACTTAACTTGACTTATTAAGTCAACTTAAGCCAACGTGGATGCCCTAAGTCGACTTATTGCATAAGTCAACTTAGGACAGGGGGACAAGGGAGCCCCTCATGGCTCTCTTGCCCCGGGGAAGCTCCTGCTCCCTTCTCCCCAACCTGCGGCTTCCCAGCAAGAGGAGCCACAGCTCCTGTTTGGCTGGGAAGCTGCGGTCCTGGGGAGAAGGGTTCCCCAGCCAGGGCTCCAGCAGGGAGGGAATACCCCACTGGAGCCCTGGCTAGGGACCCCCGTGCAGGGCTGGCTCGCCCCAAGACATGCAAGCCACTCGTGGCTTGTCCCGGGGAGAGCCAGCCGCGTGGGGCTGGCTCTCCCTGAGACCAGGAAGCCGCAAGCAGCTCATCCAGGGGAGAGCCAACCGTGTGGGGCTGGCTCTCCCCGGGACAGCAGCAAGTGGCTTCCTGGTCTCTCCTGCGGGGCTGGCTCTCCCTGTGGGAAGCCACGGCTCCCCTAGTCTGGGGAGCCGAGGCTCCTTGGGAGCCTCAGCTCTCCCTCGACCTATCCAGTTGACTTAGAGACTTAATAGGGTTGCCTTTAAGTCGACTTAAGAGTCTTGTGTAGACTTAATAAGGTCAACTTAAAGTTGACTTAAGAAAGTCGACCTAACTTTCTAAGTGTCGACATAGCCTTTGTGTGTGATAGTTAAATCAGCTAAGGTGATGGGGTATGATTGGTTAAAAAACACTTTTGCAATAGGCTAGGATTGCTGTTTGTAGTACTTAAGTTTAAAATGATTGGTTAAGGTATAGGTAAGCAGGACCCATGTTTTAACTATATAAACTGAGATCCAAAAGGAAGTTGTCTGGAACCTAACTCCAGGACTCAGCCATTCAGAGCTGACAGACCGCAACACTCTGCCAACCATACCATGTATCTGGACTTCCCAGATGATCTAATCCTGATTGGTCACCAGGAGAAGTTTGTCTGTCTTATCGGGAGTGGTGACTGTTGTACGTTTAGCAGATGTATGCTGTTTTGGTAATTGTTAATAAATAAAGAATAAGGATATTACTGTATAAAAAGCCTCACAAGCCTGCAGAAGATTACACCCATAGCCCTACAAACTGGGAAAAGGTGGGTACTTAAATTAACCAGATTCTCCTGGAGGCTTATGGATTGGGAATGGGTGACCCTGAGCCCTAGAATGTGAATTGGGTACGGGTAGGTGGTTTTCCCCCAGAGCCCTACAAATTGGGAACAGGTGGAGATGCCTTAACCGGGTTATGCCTTGAGCCCTATAGACTGGGGTAAAGGTGGGATGTCCCAGTGTGTGCAGGTAACACCTCCTGCATAAATTACCACAACTGTGGGAATTTAAATTGAAGGCTGGTTTTGTGTTAATACACTGGGCTGGGATTCAGGATGACCTGGATTCTGTTCCTGACTCCTTGGGTGACCTTGCCACTGATTGAATTTTTGTGCCTCACTTTCCCTATGTGTATGCTATTTGGCCTCTTCAGGGACTTCACCAGCTTACAGTTACTTGCTTAGAATTCAGGAGACAATTTTGGTGTCGAGGATCCTTCTAAGGCTGACAGAATGGGGATCCCACATTCACAATCACCCCGTCCTGGGAGAACACGGGTTTATGGACCAGCTGCAGGTCTATAGCCACTTATTCTTGGTGCAATGTATTTTTACATTATGCCTGTGTGCCCTCCTGAGGGCAGAGGGGGAGCCACTGTCCTTGTTCATTAGAAACCTCCTGACCTGAACACACAAACACTGAGACCAAGAGAGGGATCTGAGCATGAGACAGGCTTGGTGCAAGCCACAGGCACACAGTGCTAGGAGTAAAACAGGGAACTGGAAAACTTGGTGTGTGTCATAGGCACCCAGTGCAGAGAATGGGTTACTTGGTGGATATTATGGGAATAGAGCACTTGGTGTGGGGAATTGAGAACAGGCAGATTTGGGTCATGGAAGGTGAGCAGTAGGGGAACTACCTTCAGGTCTCTGTTTCTCCATCATTGGTTTTGCACTGTTCAGATCTCTTCATTTAAGCAAAGGAAAATTCTTTGCAGCTCTGTGAAAGGGGAGCTGCAGGTGCAGAAAAGACTTGTGCTTTGATCATTCTGTTCTAACTTGATCTGTCTCACTTCGGTCTCTGCCAGTGCTAAGTAATCCAGGATATTCTCTCCACCCACAAGGCTGATCAGGCATATCCTCCTGCCAGCATGCGTGTCTAGCTCTGCCACCTCCGCCATGAATTGTTACTGGCTCCCTGTCTTTTCCCTCTCCCAATCTCACCTCTGTCTCCCCAGACCCAGACACATTCACATGAAGACAAGAGAACTAGCGGGATTTGCTTTTCCTCAGTCATGTGGGAAAATGTAGAGTTAGTCGATCAATATCCATTCAGAAATGTGGTCCTGCTCCCACTGAAGTCAACAGAAGTTTTGCTAGTGACTTCAGTCAGCCCATAGTGCATTGTCCCTATTTTCATTAATAGAACTTAGTGGAAGGGTCTGTCTAATAACCCAATACACAGTCACCCCTAATAGTAATAAAACTCACACTTCATGTTTTCAAGGCTTTATATAGACCTGTCTGAATTAAATCTCACCATATCCCTGTGATGTGGGGAAATATCCTTGTCTTACAGATGGGGAAACTCAAGCACAGAGGATGGGCTTCTCAACAGTTCAGTGTTAAACGAACCCACCTCTCATTTAAGTCAGTATTTAGCCCCCTTTCCCTTAAAGGGGAGCAAAGCTGGGCCAGCACTGAACACATGTGAAAATCCATCTCTGGTTGTGTCCATTCTAAGAAAACAGATGTATTTACAGTATCATGTATTAAAACCCTAGGGCAGACCTCAGCATGACCAGCTCTCTACAGTACCCACGGATAGACAAAGGCCTTGCTCATATGGGCCCATACTCTATGGAACTACTCTTGTGCCCATGAAGCCACTAGTAAATCTCCTTTTGACATGGCTGTGAGCAGACTGTAAGACAGACAATACACCGGCTGCTGAGATGAAGCTCCATTTTCATCAAACGGTGCCAATTTTAGAAAATGGAATTACAAAATCATCCAGAACAGTATGTGAACAAGGCAACTGAAATTCTAAAAAGCACAGAGGCACCTGCTGTTCTGCAGAGCGTTTTCCAAAAGTGGAGCAACCCCCTCATTTCTATTGTTAGATGTAACCCACTCACTAGCACAGAAAAGTGCTCTTGGCTGTGAGCCAGTAACACAAAGAATTTTCACATTACAGCATAACGAAGAAGGTATCGGGTTCCATTCTGAACCCACATTCTAATTCGAGTCGGGAAAAATGAAGCAAGTACTGATGCCTCAGTCAAGCACTCAAGAACTAGCTCTTCCTTCTCTTTAGAGATTGGCTGATTTTTTTTTTGCACTATTAACTGTATAATAAATTATCTTGGGATATAACTGGTGTGTCCTATAGAAATTCTTTGATTTGAGAAGTATTGATGTGTTAAATGGCTTAATCTGAGAATTTGGGGGCACTGTGAATAAATTGGTCAATCTGTGTAAAAAACATGTCCCTACATAATTAATGGGAAAAAACTTAGCTCTCCCACTAATCTACACAACTGAGGTCTGACAAGGTAGTTATATGTTCTTGTTTGCGATTAATGAGTCATAGAACTGCACTCACGGCAGGGACCAAGTACCATCTTAAACAATCCCTGTGAGGTGCATGTCTAACCTGCAATTTCCAATGATGGAGATTCCACAACCTCCCGAGGCAACTTATTTCAGTGGTTAATCACCCTGACAGTTAGGAATTTTTTCCTAATGTCCAACCTAAACCTCCCTTGCCATAATTTAAGCCCACGGCTTCTTGTCCTATTATCAGCAGTTAAGGAGAATATTTTTCTCCCTCCTCCTCATGACAGCCTTTTAGGTACTTGAAAACTGTTATCATGTCCCCTCTCAGTCTCCTCTTTTCCAGACTAAACAAATGCAGCTCTTTCAATCTTCCCTCATGAGTCAAGGGTTCCAGACCTTTAATCATTCGTGTTGCTCTTCTCTGGACTTTCTCCAATTTGTCCACATCTTTCCTGAAATGAGGCAACCCAGAATTGTACACAATACTCTAGCTGGGGCCTAATCAGCACAGAGTAGAGCAGAAGAATTACTTCTTGTGTCTTGCTTACAATACTCCTATTAATATATCCCAGAATGATGCTTGCTTTTTTTGCAACAGTGTTACACTGTCGACATATTACACTGTAGACACTATGGGTGTGTCTACACTTAGAAATTAAGTCAACTTAAGCTTGCTTAAGTCGACTTAATTTAATCCGTGTCTACACTACACTTTCCTTAAGTTGATTTAAGCAATCTATTTCCAGCATGGACAGGACTGACACATTGACAGGCAGAACTAGCACACGTGTTACTGATATAAGATCCAGTTTAGGATCGCACTTAAACTAATTATAAACTAATTATATGCCTAAATCCTATAGCATATGCTTAAATACTCTCCTATTCAAGGATGCTTTCCTCACTTGGGGCCTTGAAGATACTCAGTGGTAGCAGGGTTAACTCCAAGCTACCGAACATTAGAATTAGTTGCTCTCTTACACAGCCCATCTGCATCAATATGTTCCTCTCCTTTCAGAGTATTATCTATTGCTTCCCTCTCTGTTCCGGCCCTTTGTTTTAGTAAAATATGTAGGTCATCAGCAGACTAGGTTAATCTTTCCTCATAACTTAGATTCTCAGAATCCTGGCTCATTTCATTATGTTTCCTACTGCTACAGCTTTTCACCCCACCTTAATATCCCTTTTTATAATATGTGCTGTTCCCCAGTGTTTGAAACCTAAAATCTATTTTGATTTGCTGTTACAGCCTGACCTGATCCAATGTCATATATTTCCCTGCATTTAATTTCCCCCCATTCTGTAAATTCCCCATCTTCAAAGCATCTGACAAAGTGGGATTTTCTTCCACGAAAGCTCAATAAATCTGTTAGTCTTTTAAAGTGCCACAGGTCTCTGTTTGTTTTTCTGCAATAGACTAACACGGCTACCCCCTTTGGAATTTTATAATATGGTGAGTGAACCACATACTCTCTGCACCCTAAGCACACACAATTTAATTCCTCTAGCCTTTTCCTCTCCATTTAGGGATAATCTCACATGCTCAATAGTTTTCAAACGTCTAACCAGAGTCCAGCTTTCTGCTGCTTTTAGTGTCCCCCACCTCCCGCTGAGATATTAGTGTGAGTTCAGTGCTTATGGAGGCAGCAAATTAAGAAACCTGATACTGTTTACCCAGAGAACAGGGAGCAACATGGCCAGCTTCCCCACAATACTTTAGGGAAAACCACCTCTGGGGTAAGTTCTGAGAAGTGTGTGATGTTCCTAGTCTCTGTGCTCATTCAGGCTCGAGACCTCCAACAATGCTGCTTGGTACCAGAGATGTTTTTTTGTGATGTGTGGACATTGGTCTACCAGCTAATGGACTGAGCCCATCAGGCCATTTAGCATAAGCCCATCACAGCCCTCTGGGGGCTTAGCTACACAGGGACACGCAGGAAGGCTAAAATGTTAACTAAAGTATTAATTAGATGCAAACTACTTGTCTGCTTAACATACACTCTAGTCACTTATACAGAGTTCACAAAAAATGTAAAGATACCTGGATCTGCAGTGAAAAAGCGCACTGACCTTTTACACATCTGCACAGTTAGTAGGAAACGCTAGCACAGTCCAGAAGCAGCCTCACGTTCTCTGCTACATCCAGTAGGTGTGCCAACACTCCTTCCGAATAGTGTTTGGCACTGGTCACTGGTTAAAGAGGGCTTTGGTCTAGGTTTTCAAATGGGAAAAAAGGAAGCACAACTGAGGAGATTCAAACTCATTTAAAGATGTTTTCTCTACTGTTTCAGTGTATATACCCAGACGATAAGGATATATATTTGGAGAGAAGGAGGTTTGGGGTGGACCTGACTGGTGCCCAAGGGAAGCCCCTTGCGGCATGTTATCCATCTGTGCTCCGGAGATCTAATTACAAGCAAAACACATTGTGCAGCTTAGGCCAAGCCCTGAGCACACCTCAGCTGGTGACAAGTACAGACGCTAGCCACCAATCAGTGTTCATTACTCACTTCTTCTATCCTTGGTATTCCCCAAGCGGAGAATGAACATGAAAGATTATCTGGTGCTCTTGTTAAGACAGACAGGCCCTGAAGTAAAATCACTACCACTAGAGGGGACACTGGGGGAAGCAGATTGGGTTAAGACAGACAGTATATTTCAGTACTTTTAATTCCTATTAAACTCAGTGCATATAAAGTGGCCACTTCCTTCACATCCCTTTCAGACTGCTGCAAAGGCCTTCCCTTTCTGAGCTGCAAAGGGAAGTGATTAGTGTTGAACCAGGGCTGCAGTTCTAATGAAGAAGTGAGGGGGAAGAAACACAGCTAAGGGGCAGATGGGTCAGTGAGAAAGAATGAGAGCAGAGAGTTCACTGGGCTAATGCTTAAGGTCTGATAAGACAGAAAATACCATGTTAGCTCTATATAAATCCCTGGTACACCTACATCTTCAATACTGCATACAGATCTGTTCGCCTCATCTCAAAAAAGATAGGTCGGAATTGGAAAAGGTACAGACTAGGACAACAAAAATAATTAGTTCCAGAGGGGTAGCTATGTTAGTCTGTTTCAGCAAAACAAACAAGTCTGATTAGGAAAATGATTAGGAGTGCGGAACAGCTCTCGTATGAGAAGAGATTAATAAGACTGAGACTTCTCAGCTTGAAAAAGAGAAGACTAAGAGGGGATATAACAGAGGGCTATAAAGTCATGACTGGTGTGGGGAAAATAAATAAGGAAGTGTTATCTCCCTCTTCACATAACACAAGACCCAGGGTTCATCCAATTTTCAGATTCTGTGTTGTAACTTGGTCTTTCACCACTACCATAAATGAGGTGATGCTAAACTATAGGGGTTAAGATGAACATTTTAAAGTTTATCCAGGGGGAAAGTGATATTAGAAAGAAAATGTACGTTAATTAACAAATGAAGGAGGGGGTGAAATTAATGATGACTCAAAAATAACTGAAATACCAAACTTTAAAAATTAAATAACCCTCTTAAAAGCACTAGCTAGAGTGTAATTAAATGACGGCTGTTAGCAGTATGGCTCTATAATGAACACATTTTGGCAGCCAAAGTTTACAAATTGTTCAGATGTGCACTGGAGGTTCTATACAAATAGTTATGATGAATGCAAAAGATTAAGTTGGATGGAGGTTTCCAGTGTATTGCTGTAAGGATTTGATAGAATAAACATCACTTCAATGAAATTCATAAAGGTACTGCAAGCTGGGAGACTCTGCTCCCCTCAGAAATATTAAAAAGTACAAAGGAGCTAAGATTACTTAACAGTGATATGACATTGAGCCATCAGGCAATCAGTTGGGATATCTAATTGTCAGTACTGCCGAGGCCTGTAAATGGAGGGTACTTGCTGTAACTGAGGGCTCAATGGGTGCGGCTACACTTACGAATTAAGTCAACTTAAAGAGGCTTAAGTCGACTTAAACTACTCTGCGTCCACAATGGGCTTTCCTTATGTCAACTTAAGCATTTCCTTAAGTCGACTTAAGGAAAAGTTAAGTTGACTTAATAACACCTACTTTTAGGTTGACTTAACCCTTAAGTCCACCTTATTAAGTCGACCTCCATGGCCTCCAGACCTTCCTCCCTGACCTCCCTCCCAGAGTTCCAGGCACAGGAAGAGCCTGCCCTGGCCAACCACAGGGCACGACTCACCCCTGACCACCCTGCTCCCCAGAGCTGGCCAGATCTGCTGCTTGGGAGCATGGCAGAGCAGTCAGCACTGCAGGCGGGCCCCATCCTGGAGCCACCAGGAAATCCTAGACCTGCTGGCCATATGGGGGGATGAGGCAGTCACTTCCCAGTTGCAGGGCAGCCAACACAACCGGAAGGTGTATGCCTCCATACCCCGGGCCCTGGCAGCCAAGAGCCACACCCGGGACACCCAGCAGATCCGGGTCAAGATCAAGGACCTCCGCCAGGGCTACCAAAAGGCCCAGGAGGAGTCGGTCCAGACAGGGGCAGCCCCCACCAGCTGTCGGTATTACCAACAGCTGGATGCCTGTCTGGGCCAGGAGAGTGGCAGCCTGCCAGCCCACACCATCGACTCTGCCGAGCCCCCTTCCCTCGATGATGACCAGAAGGAGGGCTCGGGGGATGAGACTGTGGTGCTGGAGCAGAGGAAGGCCAGCGCCTAGCAGGAGCAGGAGGGCACCTCACCAGCCCCGGACCCAGCTGCCAGCCCAGGGCTGATCCCTGACGGTGGACCCAGCCTCACAGGTGGAGGGAAAGGAGCTGGTTCCCCCTGCCAAAGAAGACGCTGGTGAGAAGACATCGTGCCAGACACCTGCTGATGAGTGCTCCCTCCTTGCAGGCAGGGCTGGGCATGCCTGTGGGACAGAGACTGCAGGGGGACATGGCCCAGGGACAGGCAGGGAAGGCGGTCCCACAGCGGCAGAGGGGCTGGGGGCTGCGGGGTGGGGCGTGAGGAGACCTGGAAGCGAGTGGTGCAGTGGTGTGTCTGGAGTTGGGGTGGGGGGACCGTAGGCAGGAGCATCAAGGCCAGACAGCATGCGCCCGACGCCGGTGGCATGTGGCCTCAAGAGAGACCCATGAGGCAGAGCTGCCTGCAGCTCACAACCGTGAGCACCGCACCCAACTTGGGAAGCACAGCACGCCATTGTGTACCAAGGGGTCCCTGTCCCGAAGGACAGGGACTCGGAAGCAGGGGGATGGTCAGGGGACAGCAGCTACTGTCAGGCTGCACACCACACCAGCTAATGGGAGGGACTCTCTTCTTTGCTTCTCCCCAGCAGCCCCTGCACCCTTGTGTCGAAGAAAGACTCCAAATCAAGAGACCTGAGTGTGACAGTAAAACCTTATACTTTATTCAGAATACTGGAGCGCTCACGGGGAGAGAGAGCAAAGACCATCTCCGCCCCCGTGACATATCAAAATATCCTTTATAGACCCTCAGTCCATTTTGCAGGAAACAGTTACAGATTCTCATTGGTACAGTCACAATCCTTTCTTATTAGGGAGACAAGGCCAAGATAGCAATTCCCAGACACAGGGGAAACAGAAAAGCAGTTTAGACCAGACAGCACTAGCTTTCAAGGCTATGTAGTTCTCAGAAACAGCAGCAGTCCTTATCAATGCGCCCTAGCTGCATTCTTTTAAAATCTCCCCCCATTTGAGAGTTTATGAGTCTCACTACTTTAAAATTTTATATTTATAATGTTTTGGATCTTTTGACATTTCAGGGATTTTTGCTGGGTTGGTTACTCCGGCTCATGGTCTCCAGTCCTTCTTCTTGACTGGACACCTCCTTCCAGTGGAGGTGTGGTTTTCTTACACTGCAACGTGTGAGCTTAGGTTGCCCTGCCTTCTAATTTGACTGCGGTATGGGCTGTAAGAAGAACTTGGAAGGACCCTTTCCATCGGGGTTCCAGGGCGTTTTCCCTTTCATAACATTTCAGATATACCCAATCTCCAAGTTCTAGGGTATGACACTTCTGATCCGGGGAGACCAGCAATGCCTCCTTCACCTGCAAAGATATTTTGGTCAAATCTAAACAATACTGAACAGCCTCGCCATGAGTAAACTGCAGGGCTTTTGGGGTGTTATTAAGCCTGCGTGACAGGGGCATAGGGCTTCCCATTAGTATTTCATGCGGAGTAAGACCGGTTTTTCTGATTAAGTGTAGCCCGACGAGACATCAATACAATAGGTAGGGCGTTGAGTCACTTTAACCTGGTAGAGCTGCAAACTTTAGCTAATCTTCCTTTTAAAACCCCGTTTGTCCTCTCTACTTTTCCTGAGGCCTGTGGGTAGTAGGGGCAATGGAAGTGCTGTTGAATCTTAAAGACTCAGCATAATTCAGCAAAGACCTTCCCCGTGAAATGGGGACCCCTATCCGAATTCAATCCCAGGGGTATTTTGAATCTTGGCACGAATTCCCTTAACAAGCAATTCACTCCTGCAGCTACATCAGCTCTGCAGCAAGGATAGGCCTCTACCCATCTCAAAACCATGCATACAATTACTAAACATACTGACAGTCATTACACTTAGGTAGCTGAATGACATCAATCTGCATATTTACAGAAGGCCCCATGGTGGGGGCTGTGCTGCCCTCTTGCTGTTTACAGGCTTACCCACATGGTAGGCCAAGGAAATAGGGCAAGAGGAACAGAAGGCACTGACTTGGCTGTGCAGGTTTAGAACAAGCCAATCTTTGGCCAGCAAGGTGGCCATTGCTTCCTTGCCTATGTGTGCTAGGCCATGATAAGTGATTAGTAAATAAGGCAGGAAGCTTGATGGCGCAACGGGGCGGCCGTCCCTGTCTCGCCATATACCATCCAGGTGCAAGGTGCACCCTACCTTCCGCCATTGAGCCTTTTCAGATTTCAGGGCCAAATCTTGCATAGTGCCAAGGTCTTTTTCAGGGAGCTTGGCAGGAGGAGGCACTTCTTATTGTATTAATAAAGCAGCCTGGTCAGCCCTTGGCTAAAGCATTTTCCTTACTTGTTTCATCATTTTCATATGTGTGTGTGTAACCCATATGCCTGCAAAGGCTATCTCTGAGAGACCTGCTGAGGGTGGGTTACTGTTGTTGGGCAGATTAGCGACCCACAACTGGAAACTTCCAGAAGCAGGGAGTGGTAGCAATTTGAGCATGCTCCACAGTGTACCCTGCTGGTGTGATGGGATGTCAGTCAGATGACTGGAGAGCAGCAGCCTGAGCAGACAGCAGGCAGGAGCTGCCTTGAGGGGAGACCATGTGCTCAGTGTTCTGGAGAGGAGCTGAGCCAGGAGTGAACAAGATGTTTTCTCCATGTAAAGGAGTCATTTGCGACAGACCTTGCATATGGGACTGAGGGCTGGTTGCAGAGGAGAAGAGAAAGCCTGCATGGAATGCTACAGAGGATCCCAGCAAAGAAAGAAGAGGACAGCTATTTCTTGCCACTCAAGCTTCCACACTGGAACAGAGACTGTAGCTGAGAGTTGGGTGAACTCCACACAGACTTTGGGACTCTTGGGTATCTTTCATGCAAGGGATTGTTCTTGGTTAATTGTAGTTTGTTTTCTTAGGATAAGGTTCATTTAGTTAGTAGTTAATAAAGTTCATTGTTATGTTTGTTTTTAGTAGTATTTTAATGTGTGAGTGTAGCTCTGAGCAAGCTTCGCCGTGAGTCCTGTACAGACTGGATCCTGGGTCTCCAGCTGCTTTCCCCATAGGGGTTGGGATTGATTTCTGTGGGGCACTAGAGAAGGGCAACTAAATGAATTCAGCCCACCCGAAGGTTACATGTGCAGCACAATGCATGACTGCTATCTCATTGGGAAGTTGGACTGCCTCTAGGAGGCGACCTACATATAGACGGTTCTTGATGGGCTTTCCAGTGGAGG
Organism: Pelusios castaneus; assembly: GCA_007922175.1. Classification (NCBI taxonomy): domain Eukaryota; kingdom Metazoa; phylum Chordata; order Testudines; family Pelomedusidae; genus Pelusios; species Pelusios castaneus. The sequence continues at coordinate 17,152,493 of ML685798.1, read as the reverse complement.
TTAAAAATTTTCTTTCTTTCCACAGCTGCCCAAAATCTTGCACTAACCCAAAGAAATATCTAGAATCAGTATAGATGTTTACTCTCTTTTCCTTAGCTAGTCTGCTGGCCCTTTCTAAAGCAAATAGTTCGGTGATTTGAGCAGGTTTCCCATTTTCTATCAGACCACTTTCCACCACCTCGTGTAGGGTGCAAACAGCATAGCCTGCAACCAATTTTCCTTTTATAGCTCGTTGACAGGAGCTTTCGGTATAGTCTAGGTTGGCCAGGGGCAGATCAGCTCAGGGCCTTTCAAACTGTTGAATGACTTCTTTGCAAGAGTGACCTTCACCGTCTCCGACCATAGGCATGAAAGTAGCTGGGTTAAGGATATTTCCCTTCTCTATTATATGCAGTGAGGAAAGTAACACAGCTTCAACCCCTGCTGCAGGAGAGCCTCCACCAGTGGTGCAGTTCCTTCTTCTGCCTCTGGATTTAGTGGATATTGCTGCTTCCTGGGTAATTGCTTAGTTGGGTCCACTTGAATCTTAACGGGGATAGCAATCAGGATCCTCCCTTCTTCATTCTCATGTTGCGCCCACAACTAGGGTGGAACTGCTTTTAGGAGTTCAGTGTACCTCATCCTTGCAGCTTCCAGGTAGTCCGGTTCAAGGTCCATCTCGTGAAGGACCACCAAAACTTCAGGCTCCTTGGGTGCGGGGCCTTCTAGGTGGATACCAGCCGGGGTGCAATAGATGATACAACCAAGCTTGCAGAGCAGATTCACTGGACTGCTGGTGCTAAGTAGGAAGGCATGATGTTCTTCCAGAGGACCAATCTGGACTTTAGCAGGCTCTGAGATTGAGTATTGCTTCATGTGGGTGTTTACTTCTACAGCTTTTACAGTGACTGCAGTGGGTTGTAGTGATAGAAAGTCCTGTACCCTGAGAGTGGATCAAGTAGCCCCTGTGTCAATAAGGAGAGGGGCACTAGTAGCAGATTTGCAATGGAATTGATGAAACATGAGTGGCTTCAGGGCTTTGGCAATAAGTGTCATTGTAGAATACTTGAGCTGCTGCAGGCTGCGGTGCTGGCTGATTGGTTGTGGTGATAGTGGCTGCTGGTGGAGGGGGCCATGCCGACCTCTGTTCTGGGCCCAGAGAACCAAAAGGTAGGTTTGTTGGGGCATTGTGCTTTCCAATGCCCAGGCACAGATCATTTCTGGTCACCCCTTGATTTGGCTGTCCGCCTCGCGAGGGTCCTCTGTTCCAGCCTCTTCCTCTTTCATAAATTCCAGATTTGGGGCCACCTTCTGCTTGTTTTAGTTGAGCCATCATCAGGCGAGTTTCAAGAGCGTTCTTCTTCTTCTTCTTTTGATTCTTCTGACAGTGTGTGGCTCCTTCGATCAGCTTCTCCAGGTTTTCCTTTTGCCATCCCACACAAATACTTTTTAACAGTTCGTGAACCTCAGGCAACAGGCCTTGCACAAAGGCAGAAGCTACAGCCCCTGGGGCACTCGCAGTGGCATCAAGAATGCCAGAGTATCTCAAGAAAGTATTTTTCATGCATTCCATGTAATCGGCTGGATTGTTCCCTTCCTTTTGTTTACATGCACTGATCTTAGCCCAATCTATCGTTCTCGGGCATACCTCCAAGATGGAATCCACTCGGGTCTGCCAGTGCGTTCTCATATCTGCAATTACTGCGGGGGCAGTTGCCGGCCACTGAGCCCTGGAGACTAGTCGCTGACGAAGCTCAGAGGGCATAATCAGCCTGAGCAGCTGATCCATATCAGCATGGTTGGGATCATAACACTCCACGGTGATTTGAAGCTGTTCCTTAAATTTTTTCAGGGTCCTCCCGAATATTTGGAAACCCAGCCACCAGGTTTTTAAGGTCTGTGGGGCTCCATGGGACATGGACCAGCTCCATACCATTATGTCCCAACCGTAAAGGTGCCTGTATAATCTCCTGCTTAAATTCCTGCCTTTGTCCCCGGAGACAATGTTTAGGCTGGTAATAAGATGATGACCCATCAGCTAAGCGTTGCACTTCAGTGTGCCTTTGGCGAACTAGGCCGCTTGTTTCTCCTGCTGTCTGGTCTGGAGCTTCCTTCTCTTTCTGAATCACAGCTCCAGCCCCTGTCATGGAGTGTGTATCAGCAGCACGTGGTGGTTGTACTCTCTGTTGCTGAGCGAGTGGCAGTGGAGGCAATAAGACGAGGCACCGGAGGCGGCGAAGTGCGTGGGAAAGGGCATCCAGCACGTCTGAGCTAGCGCTCCCCTCCGCCTCCTCAATCTGCTTGTCTGTCTGTCTCACTGGCAGCTGTGGATATAGACTCTGTATTTTCCTGTCTTTGGCTTTCTCTATAGTTTTCCCAACATCATCCTTTCATTTAGAAACATTTCCTTTCCAACTCTTGGCTAGGGATTCCCTGTCCCTTTTTAATGACTCATCATTGCCAGTGCTTCTGGGGCACCTTGGACCTCGGAGCTTCCAAGGCTCCCCTTAAATGTAAGATTTTTTTTCTTTGTCAAAGCTACCTTCTAAGGGGACCTGTAGCAGCGGGTCATCCTGGTTCCAGTTGGGTAAAAGGATACAAGTTACAGGTCCATAATGAACATACATAAAATAAAATAACCTGCAGTGCCCACGGACGAAGCAGCAACCTTTGTCTCGCCCGCCCCCATTTCTCTGTTCCGCACCAAACAGACCCAGGCTCACACAACTCGCGCTGCCCACTGAGGGACGGGTACACTGCTTCTCCCCCCTTGCATTCAAGACACCATCAGTCACAGCCGTGAGGCTCGCCGTGGGCTTGGGGCGGCTAGAACTCACAGCGGCCAGCCTTGGCCAGCAGCAGGATTTACAACTGGATTTAACTGTTAGCCAATCACAGCACACGTTCAGTCACTCACACTGCCCCTCCCCGAGTCCAAGGACTAAACAGAAATCTTATAGGTACCTTACAAAGGAGCCCAAGGCATCCTACTCCAGCGCCCACGGCAGCCGGTCCAGGTTTTGATGATCACACTCAGACAAATATGGCCGGCATCCAGGCTCTCCGTTGGACCCGCTGAGTCCGGGGCAGGGTGTCATCGGACTGCACAGCGAGCCACTTGGCCTCGGCCTCCCAGAAATGGCTCCCCAGGCACAGCAGCCATGCACCACCACCAGCCCACTTTGCTCGCCCCGCCCCTGCCCGGCTCAACCATATAGTGACCTAGGTGGTCACTTAGGGCACTGGGCTTTAAGGGAGTGCCAAATTAAGAGTATTTTTTGCTATATTTTAAAAATATATATATTATTTCTTATAACATGGGGGGGGCACCAAAACCTTTGGCCAGCCTTGCTCTCCCCGGGGCTGACCAGCCAACCGGGCCGCAGGGCGAGAGCACTGTGTAGAGTGTGGCTGCTGGTCGGCCCTAGGGCTGGCCAAGCCCCCCACCAAAGCCAGCTGGACATCGGGGGGGGGGGGGGCACAAGAACAGGGTTGCCCTGCCCCATCACTGGCTCGGCGCTCCAGTCTCAGAGGGAGTCGGGCTGTTTGCTGGCTCCACACCCCAGCCGGCCCGTCTGTGTGTCAGGGATGGCTTCCCCACCCACTGCTGGCTCCATCCGCAGCTTTGAGGAGCAGTGCCTGCCCTGGCCCACTGATGGGTTCGTCATGGGGCTGGGAGGGCGTTGTATCAAGCTTCTGGCACCCCCGCATGGGCAGCCCTATTGGGCTCTGTGTATGTGTGCTCTGGGCCAGTCTGGCATGCGAAGTGTGCACAGGTCCCAGAGGTGAGTGGGTGGGGGGTGGGAGGGCTGTGCCCCAAAGCCTTTTCCACCTTAGCTATGCACCTGCCCACAGCCCAAATCAGCTGCCCCAGGGCAAGCTGGGTGTGCAAGAGTCTGAGACACTTCACCACCACCTGCTTTAATGTGGCTTGATGAGCAGATTTGAGGGGAGAGTGGTAAATTGTGCCAACTGCAATTCAGTGCCCAAAAGTGCTGGCAACAGCTGTTATAGCCAAGGTTGGGGGGGGGGTACTATTTTTTTCTTTTAAGCCATGGCACATGCTCAGAAATACCAGGCCTGCTGTTCCCAAAGGAACTGCTGCTTTCTAGTGAGGATGTCAAACAGAACTCTGCCAAACAAACACGTCCATGTTGGTATAGTGAGAAGAACAGGGATTCAGTTGTGAGTGGATAAGCCACTCAGAAAACAAATGGCTAACTGTAAAAACAGATACTAGTTATCCTCCCGGCTAAAACTGCTTTGCTCACAACGTCCACTCCCCTGCTTCCAGCCGTGCGTGGCTGACATTGCTTGTCCATGAAGCAAACCTGCTGTCTGTTAATGTCTTTCTTAGATGAAGGATGCTGGAGTCTCTCTTTGCACCCCTAAATATACTAGCCTGGATGCTCAATGTGCACCTCAAGATAGAAGTGCTCTCCCTCACTGTGTATCCCTGTCACTCTTTTGTCTTTGCTAGCTTTTTTGTTCACATTTGACTTTGACCACCCTAATGCAGGGGTGGGCAAACTTTTTGGCCTGAGGGGCAGAGGAAGGGGCTGCTGTGTGGTGGGAGAGAGGTTGGGAAGAGTGGCTGTCAGGCTCCAGCCAGGATCAGCTGGCGGGCCAGATAAGTCTCCTGTTGGCCGCATTCCACCCAAAGAGCGTAGTTTGTCCACCTCTGTTCTAATGCAGAGGTTCTCAACTTTTTGCAGGTCATAACACACTTGGCAGCGTATCACCACCCTACAGGGCACACCAGCCACCGCCCCCTCCCCCCCACACCCACACCAAATCCAGCCTTCTTCCTGGCTCTCCATGACACAGTAACATGTTCTGACACAGTGGTTGAGAACCACTGCCCTACTGTATGGTGAAGGTACACAACGGTGTACTCCCATCTGCTCACTGGAGAATTTTGTCTCAGTGTGATTTGGGTTCTGAGGTGATGTGGTTTCAATGTTATATCTCTCAATTTGTAAGTTCTGAGCAGAGGAGCATTTGTGCACTACTTCTTTGGAAATACAACCACCACTCATTTAAAAAAAGGCAGCTGCTAGCCTCCTGCCCTAAGAAACAAGTCCCTTTTAGGTCAAGTACCATTTAAAACCTGTGTGCTTATGGTGTTGGCCTGAGGCACCTCATCACCACAGTACAAGGGATTCTTTTGTGGATGAAGGTTAGGAATGGCAGAGAACTAACCCAAATGATGAACTACATCTTCCCAGATTAAGCTAGAGAAGTTTAATGAGCAAGTGAGACATGGGCAATGAACGGAAACTGAGAAATGTGGATGGCTGGTCTGCCCCTTATAACACAGGGCACAATTAGGCTACCCACAGCCATGGTTATGAAGAACTCTCATCTCACGTGAGCCAGAGGCCCCCCATTAGCATATCATCTCACAAGACAGTTGCAGTACTTAAAAAAAGTCAGTGCTCATTTTTTGCCATGAATTTAAGACTTGCATTATAATAATCACTTTTCAGAGGTTAGTGTTTACTTCTTCAAACATGTCTATTTTAGAAATAACTGGTACACCACACCCCACCTCTTGCAGTTGGTGAAGTCCTACTTTATCACCAAGTGAAAAATGTGTCAACCTTGTAATGTATTTTGGTAGCAATTGTTACTTTGAGCCTCCTTGTGTTTTGTTTGGTCTGTTTTAATCATCAGTGCAATCTAGAGAGATGCTCTTTCCAGGGCACCTTTCCTGCACCAAGAGAGGTCTCGCTCCCTCCCCCACCAAAACCTTCACAAAACAGCTTTGTTCTTATTCTTCAAATCCTTCTTGTCCTTGAGCCTGTGGAACAGAACTCCACTGTGCTTAGACAGCCAGGGTGGTTAGCTACTTTCCACAGTGGCCAATATTGCCTCATTAATTGCATTCAGTGGGCAAGTTAAAGTGATCCATCCCTGGTCATGTAGTTCAGCTTTGGGCCATGCCAGATATGTCCCCCAATCCTCCAAATCATAGAAAGTGCCTCCTTGTTTGTTTAGTACACTTTACAAGTGTATAAAGATTCTCAAAACCCCCACATTTTACACATTGAGCATTAGATTTGTCAGTCCCTGCTATGATGCTTCATTCAGATCAGTTGCCCCTGCTAGCACCCACGTTAGCTCACCCCTTTAGGGTGCATAGAACTGCCAGTTGTAGGTTGCACATCCTTGTCTTAAGAGCATATTTCAGCATTTCCTAGCCATGTCGCTTTATAAACCAGAGCTATTAGAGATTGTTTTTAGAGCTTCTGAAAGCATTGCAAATGTTCATAACTGGGGACCATCCCATTAGAATCAAAACATTTTTGGTCCATGCCTCCCACAGGAGCCATAGCCAGGGTTTAACAACCCCAGCTGTAGCTCTAGCTGAACAAAAGCTAGTGTAAGCAGGGCTGTACCACCTGCTAGATTTTACTCATTTTCAATCTGTTATTTCACAAGCAAATACTGGAACAGTCCAATATTTAGTCCTTGCCAACTTTAAACACTGGAGGCTCTCCCTTAGTCAGGATATCAAACATGCTGTTGAGTGACCCATTTACTTTTCATTTCACTAAGCATAAGTGATACTTGGAAGCATGAAGTTAATTGCTAGCACAACATTTCAGGATCTCACCCAACCTGTTTTGCATGTGCAGAAGATCTATATTTTCATAAAGAGAAAAGTCAGGATCTGCCTTGTGATCACTCTACAAGAACAATTCAAGTTAACCGGTTTTATTAAGCTATTTCACTTCACCCCTTTCACTGTAGTAATTTTGAGACCATCTACTGCTGTAACAAAAATGAGAATCCTGTGGCACCTTAAAGACTAACAAATTTCTTCAGGCATAAGCTTTTGTGGGCAACAGAACAAGTTTTAAAACACCCTATTACTAGGTGTCAGCAGGCTATAGCTACTGTTCACATCTCTATACTCTAGACTTCACCTTTGCAGAAGATGGCTTCAGGCAAACCTCCTTAGTTTGTATCAGGAAGCACCGTTGCTGGCATGCAGGAGTTGGAGTAAGGGGTGGGAAAAATATCACCCTCCCTGACCGCTTAGTGCAAGCTACAGATCTCTCACATACATCTCAAATGATGGCTACCTAGGCCAACTGTGTCAATATACTTCATCCTAAGAATGATGTCAGATACCCAACTGTGTTCCATATCTATAGCACGCTGAGAGTGCTGGGTGAAAGCAACAAGTGTGGTAATTTGGCACCATCTGATCTTGTAAGATGAATATGTGAAAGAGTGATGCTTAACCAGAGTGAGCAGACTGTGCAGGTCAACTTTTTATTTTAATAAAATCAAGAGCAATGCACAGCACATGCAGTGCTAGCATCTAAACTAATACAATAAGCAATTACTAAACCTACAGTGACTTGGTTGAATTTTTACATTCAGCAAGTTTAAATCCATTCTTTGCATACGATTTTAAATCTTTATTTCTAAACTGAAAATATTGCTGGCTGATAAAACTTGCTAAAATGCACAAGTCACTGATTATGCCAATACAACAAAGATAACCACATGTTTGAGGATTGCAATGTGCCAGACATTCACTGAAAACCAAAAACAAAAAACCACACAACTAAACAAAACTCACGCAAACAAACATCTGAGAATCTGGACACTTCACATCAGTGTTTAGAAGTGTTTCATTAATATCTTAAGACAAGTGTATCAAAACCTTGGCATGTTTAATTTTAAGTTGCCAATTTTTGTTTTACTATCAGAAAGTTATGGCTACACCGCCAATGCCGGGTCTGCTTAATTTGACTTAAGAGTTTAATATGACTTAAACATTAAAAGCTCACACTACCCCGAAATATATAATTTCACGCATACGGTGACATTCAACATTCAAGTGCCAGTGTTTTTGTACTGTCTTTTGGTCAAGTTTCTTTAAACTTTCAAAGAATCACTTTTAGGCTTACAAAAATAAATATTTGTCAAAAATGTTCAATAAATATTACACAAAACTAGCAGCAAAAAGTATCTAGAAATCTCGTGTGCAAATAGTTTTCTTCCCAGCTATCATTCCCATGGTCCCAAATAAATTTTAGAATCTAGTTCCTTCTCCTTAGACAAGCTGCGTTCAATCTCCAAGAGACAAAATAAGATTGGAAGTTAAGGACACGCACACAAGACATATAAAATTCTCTGAATGTGCAATAAAAGAAGTATTTTGTAAAAAGTTATGGGCAAAATGTACAAGGGCCTAAACCTAGACTAATTGAAATAGCACCATAACAAATGACCTCAATACTGTCAAGTGCACCTATACTTAATAAAAGTTTTAGAACAAGGCACAATACACTTGAAAAAATCTATTGCACTTTAGGAGATTTTTGCCATTTTCCTATGCCACTGTAGATTAAGAGTTGATAACGGCTCTGGCCACAAAAGATAGCACAGAAACTCCAAGTGGCAGAGGCAGTTTACTGGTGGACAATACTTATCTTTGGCCAGATTTAGCATAAACAGACTATAAATACAATGGAAACCTATGCAACTAAAACTGACTAAAACTGCACTTTATAGCAGAATTGAAACCTTGTGCAGTTATGTACATTTCCAACCTCTGTGATCTCAAGATTTGTTAGTTACTCTTCTGGAGCCATTTTACAAAGTCTACAGTAAGCCAGTTTAACATCTCAACGCAGCTTGAACAGAGTAATGTGAATCTGCATTAAAATAAAGCCTGCTGCATAATTCTTCCTGTTCATACCCTCTTGACCAAAAAACGACAACACTAGCATGCGTTATTAGACCAAAATCAGCCAGGCCCGTAAGGGGGACCCGTCACTGTTGTGGTCAGCCATTCTACCATTTCAATTTCATATGGCAGGCATTTTTAAAAAGTCTAAATAGATGAATTCTCCTAAAAACTATTTCAAGTTATCAGACCTTTAAACGTTCCCTGTAATATTCTGCCCACATTTGGCTAGCTCACATTAATGATCTGCCTAAACATTGAAAAAGGAATTGCTGTATTTACTTGCATTAACTTCAAAAACAGTGCTTTTAATGTATGCATGTATCCATACATCATCTCCTCATGACTGGAATGGCTTATTAAAGACTATCAGGTTCTAAGTACCTATCCAGGATAGAGTGAGCAAATCAGAACTTTAACTTAGTACAGTTTTGCCACATTAGAAACTAATTCCATTGATATGCTTCAAGATGTTTTTGGGTTGGTTTTTTTTCCAAATCTGCAAGTATCAAAAGCCCTAATGCAGGCTACCGCATAAGTTTCTTGGAATATTATGAATGAATCAATGATTCCTGTTTAAGTTGTATCACACCTGTGTGCCAAGGTTTGATTTTTAGCTCAAGTTCAGTAATTTTGATTGTGTCAACAATTGGTATCTTGAGCATTACTGAGCCAACAGGACATCAAAATAAAAGTTGTCTAAAGTTAAAGGCACAGTACATTAACAAACAAATGATCCTCAGTCACAAAATTATAAATGCAGTTTGGGGTTGGGGTGGTTGGGAGGGGAGTTAATCCTGACTACAGCAATGGCATCTTCACCTTCAAAATAGGGCTGCTTCTTCCTTTTGTTTCTTCTTATGACCTTGAGCTCCCTTAAAATAAAATTTCAGTGGAGAATCACAGCTGGTAATGTACTGCGAGTTCTTGAAGCTACACAAGGTATAGTCTGGCTAAGTTACATGTGGTTTCCATATTAGCTTGTTTGGTAGGATATCTGCTGCAAGCAGATTCAGTTGCCCCACCAGTCAACCCCCTGGGAGTTATAGTTTCCTCCATAGCCGTCACTGTTGTAGAAGCCGCCTCCATAGCCGCCACCTATTAAGAGAACAAACCACATTGACTTTTAGTTCTTTTACCTAGAGGTGCCCAACCCAAATCAGCATGTAACTGCAGCCCATGTGATAGGCACAGGACAGGACAATATAGGTAGTGTAGTACATGTATATGTTAGTGTGCAGGGAGCCCACATGAGAGCTGCACATGTGGTAAACTGATGAAAAACTATTGATTCATCCCCTCTGTGTATTCCACAGACAGCAGCTTCAGTGGACTAGACCAGACTATGCAAATGGGAACGGGAACAGCTCTGTGGTGTCCAAGGTAAAAATACGGTTAGAAAAGCTTCAGTGTCTCACCTACTGACAATTTTGAGTACACTAGTAGATCTGCTACGCCAGCTAAATCCTTTGAATTTTGAAGTTCAGTGCCCCGGGCTACAGCAAACATAGGGCTCGTCCGTACATGTTTAAGAGTTTACTTTATAGTTTTCCGAAAAGCAGCTGAAGAGCTTGTTTTGAGGCTGCCACCCTCCTGTCCTCCTAGTCACCACTTTTGGACTTGAATACCAGACAGAATTACCTCCAAATCCTCTGCTGCCTCCATGGCCACTGCTACCGCCACCACCGCCACTGCGGCTGCTGCTTGGTCGACTACTGCTAAAGCTACTACTGCTACCACCGCTGCTTGTTCGATAGTCTCTGGCACCAAATCCTCCGCTGAACCTACTAGAGAGGGAAAAGCAACGTTTGCAGCTTGTTCTCATTGCACTCTAGGAGAATGCAATTACGGTACCAGCTTTGAAATCTAGGATAAAGCAGCTTCAAGTAAATACCAGCAAAACAGTGGACACTTTTTGGTTGACTATACCACGACAGGTTGCAAGAATGTAGACTCCTATGCTAATTAACAAGGGTGGCTCTTCCAGAGTTCAGCTGGAAATGTGATGCCGTACAGCCCCTGTGCAACTGGGGAAGAAACAGCAGCCAACAAGCAATACTAACCACAAGCCAATACCTACAGTCATTAATATGAAAAATACTAGTGACATTTTATACGCTTGAGGTTTTTGAATACTGAAAAGATTATGCTGCTTTTATATTCTACTGCACTCATCCAGTTTTCCTATATGAAGGAGTCCCCCCCTCAATCTCTATAGCCATCTAAAAGAGGCTGCTATATATTCAGCCCACATGTACTGGCCTGGAACCCACTTCCACATGCAGAGAGTTATTCATTGATTGGAGGACAGAGTCAATGTCACAAACAGCAGGAAAGAGTCAGTAAATATTAATATTCAGCAATATTATTGAGGCCTTGCTTTGGGCTACAAAATGGCAGAGGCCTTTTTATTAAATGTTGATCTATTCTACTCCAAGTGGAAAACCTCATTAGTCCTGACGCAGTTCCAAGATGTATAATCCCGCTCCTTTTGACATGTGAACAAAGCAAAAGCAATGTGTGTGTGAACTCCCAAGGTTCAATACTCTACTAGAATAGTATCAGAAATAAGCCACGTTTTATTTGGTGAACTGGCTATCAACTGAAGTTAAGTGTCTGTGGAGAGCATGCCAGGGTAGGTGTAGGATGTGTGGTTGGGCCACACTGCTCACCCACACCCCTGCCAACTGCAGCTCCACACTCCCCAGCCCCCTTCCCACTGCTTCCCCAGGCTTCAGCCCAACATCCTGCTGCTGCCCCAGCCCCCTATGGCCTCTGCTGACCCCTACCGACTCCACCAGCTGCCTCCCAGACCTCACCAACCCCTGCCGCAATATCCACTCTCCACCAACCCCCCCAAACCCCCCCACTGCCTCTGGCCTCCCCCTGGCTCTCACCAGCCACCCCATGCCTCCTTGGGTTCCCCATCCCTGCCAGCTCACCAACCCCCTTACTTCCTCCCTCCCCCCCATCTTACATGCCTAGAGGAGCTGAAAGGGGGCCCGAATCAGCTCCCTGGCCAGGCTGCTCCTGCCCTGGGCCACATGTGGAGCATGCTCAGGGTGGGAGATCTTAAAAGGCCCCAGCTCCCAAGCATCCTGGCCAGCAGGTTGGACAAGCCAGCCTTCACTACTCCACTTAACACAGTAACAGAGGAAGCAGAACCTATAGTGCACATGCTGTTATGCAAGGAGAGGAAAGCAGTTCTAGTGACCAGAGGTATGAGTGCCACCGTCTCTATACCACGGCATGTGTGCGGGACTCCAGGGAGCGCTGCAACTGGTCCTAGAGGTTATATTAAGAGCAAAAAGTTTTCTGGTGACCATGCACAGAAGTGCACGCACACCTAATTGGGCGTGGACATGAGCAACAACTCCAAGAACAAAGCAACATGTAGAGCCCTGCGTGGATACAAATATTTGGATCCGTATCCTATCTGCACCTGCAAGAAATGGTCTGTGGATATCCGCATTGTATCTGTGGGTGCAATATAAGGTGGATATTCCATATTGCTAGAGCCCTGCAAATTTGTGAAGACAACTGGAGCTATCAACTCTCTCATCTGACACGTTATGCAAAGTTTAAGAACCCCATCTGCAACTGATGTACAATGGATCATGCCCTTAGTCAGAGCCCTCTCAGTCTAATTCAAGTTACCTCTTAGAACGGCCACGACTGCCGCCACCTTTATGAAGCTGCTCATAAGCCATGTTTTCCAGCCATGACGGCACTTCCTGTTTAGCTTCAACAAGGAGATCCAGCAAGTCCTTGGTGATGTTTATGTTCCTCTCATTGAAGAAGGAGGTAGCAAGGCCTTAAAATAAATAAATAAATAAATAAAAAAACCCCCCCCCAAAATTAGTAACTTATTACTAAGCTTCTAATGCCACATTATTCTGAACTACACTAACAGTTCCTTGAACAGGAGAATAGTTGCTTGGCAAGTGATAAACCGAACAGGATTTTTCAGAACTTCAAACGTACTTGAAAGCCTACTTAGAACAGGAGGTTACTGACTAAAAAGACAGCAGAGACTACTATACGTGAAGGTCTGCATGCAAGCTTGCTAGTCTACCCCCCCCCCCCCACACAGGACTTTAAATACAAAGCTTTAGAACACTACGTAACAGATACTAGAGTGGGAAGACACCTATTTGACTTGCAATAAAGTAAGCCAATATCCAAACCATGTTCCCATTCCCCTTCCTGAGAATTCACTTTGAGAGCTATATCCCAAGCACATGCAAGTCTTCTCACAGCTAACTGCTTTCTTAACCTGATGTTAGATAACCAGCTTACAGGACTTGGTATATTATCCAGACTGTTGTTACGCCTGCTCTCACACCAACCATCTGAACACGTTCCAAAGGCAAGTCAGAATGAAGAAACAAGTTTTAGTAGAACACGTATCAAGTGGCAGAAGTTCTCTTGAGAGAATTGGAATTCTGCGACGCTAGTTTCTTGGAGACTAGTTGAGTACGTGGTGCTAGGCCCTCTCACCTACTATACTAAAGTACTGCAAGATCTTGGACCTGTTGTAAACAGCCAGAGGATCAAGGAGACTTTCATTTTATTAAACTGATCAAAGTTCCATGGGAGTTGAGTACTGCAAACGGAAGCGGGCTTCTCTGAAGTAGCAGCTCAAGTAAGCTTAATTTCCTAGTTCACATTTACTTTAACATCTACTCTATGCGTTACTTCTAACCCACTGGAACATTACACCTGACAAGCATCTTCTAGTAGATAAACATTCCCAAACACATTGAGTCTTGCTTACCAAGGTTTCCCACACGGCCTGTACGACCAATGCGATGTACATATTCTTCAATGTCACTTGGCAAGTCAAAATTTATAACGTGTTTCACATTTGAGATGTCCAATCCTCTTGCTGCAACCTAGTGGCGAAGAGGTTCAACTGTCAGCTTTCAGCAAAACTCCACAAGTGAAATAAAAATATAGTAGTTCACGCATCTTATTGAAAGTAAGTGTGGCACTTACGGCTGTAGCAACTAGAATTGGGCTTCTGCCTGAGCGGAACTGGTGTAGCGCTTCCTCTCGGTCTCTCTGAGAGCGATCGCCATGGATGCTTGTACAAGCATATCCTTCGTGGTAGAGGAAGTCCTCCAAAGAGTCAGCTCCCTTTTTAGTCTCCACAAACACCAAAGTCAATGAATCTTTACCTAATAAAAGAAAGTTAAAATGATAGATTTGCCACCAGGAATGCTACATTTGCAAATATTTAGCACCACCAAGTGGTAAGAGGCTGTTTCTTGTATCTTCTGCTCCAGTTTAATTGTATTACATTACTTCATTCAATGAGATGAGACCAAGGCCATTCCCCCTCCCGCCATGGTTATGGTGGCCAAGAAGTTTCTTTGCATGCATGCTGTTTTAAGTGAAAGCAAAAACATTCACAACATGATATGAGAAACAGGGAGGAAAAGACTAACAGCTTTTCTTCCACCTAACATAGATTCTCATTACCTGAGCCATTAGAGTTGTGTTGAAATTCTCCGAAACTGTCTTTACCTGTGGCATTTAGCAGGTCAAGCAGAAATGACCGTTTGTCTGACTCTTCCACCCACACTACTTTCTGTGTGATGTTCTCAGAGGTACTGCCAACTCTGCCAACAGCCAGAAAGATATATTCATCCAGGAAATCACGGGCAAGCATCTAGAAGTTTGACAAAAGAAAGACTGGTTGAGTTCAAAGTACTATATTAAAACTTCTAGGTAGAAACGCCTCAAGCCAAATAGTACCTGGATTTCTTTGGGAAAAGTAGCACTGAACATCATGGTATGACGAACACCCTTTGGTGGCATAGTATCTTGTTCAACAATGCGACGAATTTGAGGCTCAAACCCCATATCAAGCATACGATCAGCTTCATCCAGTACCAGATACCTGGAAGTAGATGAAGAGGATCAAAATTGTTTCAAGTGAGGAAAATAGGCTTTTAAAAAACAAAAAGAAACATTGGATTGGAACGCTGAACCATGTTCTCTTCCTCCAGTCGGATGTTAAATGCAGCATGCCCTGGAGAATGAGAATTTTACAGCAACTATGATCACCATTCCCACAGGAACCTCAGTCTCTCATCCACTAGATATGAAGCATGTTTGTTTGTGGAGAATTCTAAATAGGTGCAGGCAGCTGGACAGCCATTTAGCGGAGCTTGAGGCCAAAGGAAAATGGGCAGGGAAAATGAGGTATTATGCAAATATTTGCTTCCAAACCTGTGAAGTGTTCATTGTCATACAACAGGCATAAATAAGATTTGCATTGTGAAAGCTAACTGTTCAACGAGCTGGGTGTTAGAAGTCAATTCCTGATGAGCTTGTGTTTTTTTATAAACGAGTCTCACTCCTAAATAACCATGTAGCAAAGCATCAGAAAAGTCCCATGGATCACTACCATATCAAGTTAAACTGAGAGGTTTTTTTCAGTTTAAAAATCATACAGCTAAGCTCTTAAGATCGTGTCAGAAATTTCTATAGCTGTTTATAAATAAGACTGCCAGATTGGAAGACCAAGAACATTTCACCTACTTGCAAAAGTCTAATCCAATCTTTCCTCTCTCCATCATGTCAACCAGACGTCCTGGAGTTGCTACAAGCAAATGACATCCACGTTCCAAGTCTCGTATCTGTTGACCAATGTCAGCACCACCATAGACAACACAAGGACGAACTTTGGAACGGTATGCAAACTGTAAAAACAGAACTAGTTATTTCTGTTTTATGACTTAAAAATCACAGAATATTACAGTGAGAAGTTGCTAAAAAGATACCTTTCTGGCTTCTTCATAGATCTGCACTGCCAGTTCTCTAGTTGGAGCCAAGACTAGAGAGATTGGATATTGCTTACGGCGTCCATACCTTCCATTTTCCTGAAGGACAGAACACACAGAATATACGTATTTCTGAGTTATAACTGAAGCCATTTCAAACCTTGAGCACATTTCCCCATGGTTTGAAAGTTTCTTGCCAGCAGCACAGCACTCTTGGCTAAGCATGGATCACAGGCAAAATGGACCAGTTTAAAGCAAGCTTTCTTTGCTTGAAGCTTGACCACTATCTGATGCGGTCTTCAAATTTGTCTGTCTATACTCTAAAGGACCCGTTGCTGAGGAGTAGTTAAACATGAGCACAGGAAGTCTTCCACTGCAAAAACTTGTTCTTAATATTCATGCCCCAACTACATCATCAAGTCTGGCAGGTGACACAATGTTCTGATCAGCAATTTCTTTGGAGTGCAGCACTGCGGGTTTTTAAAGAACAACTCAATATGAACACAGAGCTTAATACCAGTATGGTTTTTCCAGCCTTCATTCCAGAAGGCACACTGCAAGAGATTTTTATAAACCTAGCCTGCAGCTTGTCCTAAAGAAGAATTTAGTCCCTAGACTAGTCATTCTCAAACTATTCACCATTTTGGGCCACCTATGCAGTGGTATGTGGGCTAAACTAAGGAAGTCACATGGCCCAATCAGCACATAGCTGCAGCCCACAAGTGGTCCACAGGTTGAGAATCACTGCCCTAGAGTGACCATTAAGAAGGGCTCTGTAGTCCTCCACTGTCCTTAAGTTAATTGAAAATTTGGCTTCAGTTTTGTTTTAGATCAGCATTTCTCAATGACTGGTCCATGGACCCGCACTGGTCTCAGATCTCCCCGACAGTACAGGAAGCCAGTCCCTGGTATCAAAAAGGTTGAGAAACACTACTTGAAATGTTACTCTTTTGCTCTGACAGTCTGATACATATAGTTTGAATAAGGGTCTGCATGAAGACACGGTCTGTTTATTAGATGGTAATGTGCCTTTTCTTTGATAGTCAATAAAAACATGAAAGTGATGCCCATAGGTGAACAGACAAGCAACTGATCAGCTGTTTCTGAAAATGCCCTCTAAATTCCTGGTGGGTAAGAAATTGCACAAGAGACTAAGTTTAGATGCCATCTCTTAGCAGCTCTGTAATGGAGATTGCTTGTTAGTATGAATGCTGTAACTGCCCATCTCTAGCAAAATTTGTTATTAACAAAAGCTGCAGGCAAGAAAAGCTTCCTTCAGTGGATTGAGCTCTTTTTTTTTTAAATGTTAAAAACATATTGTAGTCCCAAAAAAGTACCTTCATTGCCCTCAAAGCATCACCAGGGCCATCTGTATAGATCTGACTCAATATTGGTAGAAGAAATGCAGCAGTTTTCCCGGAACCTATTAAGAAAGGCAATAATTAAGTCTTGACAATAAAAAACAATCAATACTCAAAGTTAAACACCTTGTATAGAATACCAAACACACAGCTGAGCTAAACTGTGCTCATAACACATTGCTAATAATGAAACAAGAGATCCAGGAGCTCAAGGCTAAATGAAGGCAGATATTTACACCACATGCCTTTCACTACATTTGGAGTTCATACTGATCCCACTTGGGGCCAAAAGGAGATCATAAAAACATGGCACCTGTTTCTGCAATTCGTGTACTAAAAATACAGGTTAAAGTATAAGCAGCAGTTTTCACCCTCAGAAGAGAGTATGACAATTAAGTCATGCTCACCTGTTGAATCAGGCAATCCTACTCAGTATACAAGGCAGGACTGTAAATTGCACTAGTGTGCTGTGCTTGCTCCATGGATTGCAGGCTACAGTTCCTCCCATACAGGAAACTTTCAGGAGCACTAAGTTGGACATGAGCAAGCAGTTGCTTCTTATCCTTAATTATTTTGTCATCTACAGCTTGAAGATTTGATCTCCATTCCCACACCCTTCTCAAGCTGAACTGGAAAGTCAATATTGCTATATGTGCAAGGTTAGCAACCTACCTGTCTGGGCACAGGCCATCAAGTCTCTTTTGTCTTTGATGATAGGTATAGCATGTTTCTGAACTGGAGTAGGGCGGGTGTAGCGAGTGAGTTCAATGTTTCCCATGATAATTTCTCCCATGTCAACATCGCTGAACTGTAACAGAAATGTGAAAAAAGTTAACAGGGGATTGACTTACAAATCTTCTCAAATGAAGACAGCTCAGTCTAAATAGTGACTCAATCTGCTCAGTCCATCTACACAAACTTAGCATTTAATATAGTGGCCCATTTAGAAAGCAAAAAAGGGTACTGGCTCTTTTTTTACTTGTTTATAAGTAGCATAATACATTTGAGACTAACCAAATAGCTACCTCTTGTTTGGGAGACTGATTTAATATGACAAAATGTACTTATGCATGACCACCAAACTAGTGGTCCAGCCTACCCAAAAGGCTCTCCAACTGGAGTATGAACACACTCTTGAACGACTTCTATAGACCAAGGAATCCTCTAGTAAAAATCCCTTTTGGCTTTAGTACTCTCCCACTCCTCCACCCACCACTAACAGAAGAGCACCATCCCTAGGTCTCTCTGCCCCTTTCTCTTATAAAACCAGTACAGCAGTAGTCCTTAACCCAGTTTAATCTTCCACAATAAGCCAGTGTGGTAAACTAAGAAACCAGATCAACCTACAAATCACAATTATCCCACCACAAAGGATGAAAGGCAGCTACTGATCAGATCCATTTTTGCTGTATTAGTTCTCTCAATGCACTTGTGGACCGACTATGTAGCAGGCCTCTTCAACACTAGCAACGGACATGCTGGCAGGCCATCAAGTGCTGTGAACAACTAAAGTCGTCTGTTAGGAGAAAGCATTGTTTATGCTGCTGTTTGCCTAAAAAACTAGAGCTGTATTTCCTGTTGGTGCCCCAGTTCAACATAGATGTGTACAGTAACTGACATTGCTGTTTCTGTCCAGATAGGTGTGGTCCACCATAGGATGCATGCACCAAGCACATGAATATTTCAGTCAGCAGTACCTACAGGTCTAGAGCTAGGCTTATAGATTACTTGTGCACTGATGTGAAGGCATCTACAGAGGAGCAGACCTGCCCAGACTCCAGTTCCATCTACTAAAAACTGCTCCCCACACACCCAGGACAAGATGAGGACTTTGGAGGCCAGTGTAGAAAGGTAATGATTCACAAACAGTCCCTTTATTCCCACTGCCTACACAGATAGCATTGGTTTTCTGATAATCTTTTGTTGGTTGAGAAGTGGAAACAAATGAACCAAATTTGGGAAAAAGGAAGACTCAAAACATGAAACCAATCTTCAAAGTCCACGCCAAGACTATATTCATAAGCCAAGAGCCTTCTCCATCAGCCTCCACACCCCCAGGCTGGTAAATTTCAATCATGAATAATGCCTACAACAGAACTCAGCATTGTAAAGACCCATCCTTTTTTCACTGAAACCACACACTTGGGAAGGCTTTTTGAACCATATGGACCTGCTATACCTGAACCCAAACAAAAGCCCACCTGCATTCTTTGAGTTCAGCACATGAACTTAAAAAAAAAAAAAAAAAAAACCAGGGAGGGGGGGGAGGAGGAATCTCATTGAGTAAGCTCAGAGGGGAAAAAAAAAAAATGAGGCCAACAACAAGCTAATCTAACTGCAGACCACATTCTAGACCAGGGGTCTGCAACCCAAAAGATAAGAAGAGCCATTTTTGAAAATTCCTTCAATAACAAAGTGTTTTGAGAGCCACAATGGGTGAAGCCTCCTGATGGAAGGTGAGCCAGGATTTCTGCTGCAGGGTCCCCTTATGCAGGGGGGGAGGGGGGGAAGCCTGGAGCTTGGCATGGGCTGCCCGTGGGGTCCCTGGTGGCTGCGGGAAGCCCAGAGCCAGGCATGGGCCTCCTGCAGGGTACCCCAGTGGTTGGGGGAGCCCAGAGCCGCAAGGGGGCAGCCAAAGCGCCGCATGCGGCTCCAGAGCCACCGGTTGCAGACCCCTGTTCTAGACCCAGCACAATTTAGATTCAGGCCAGGACATGAAAATGAAATGGCTTTAACAGCACTAATGGACACTCTCCTTCTGTCAAGGTACAGACCAGACATCCATTCTCACAAGGTTCTTTGCAGCATTCAATACTGCTGTCTTTCTAGAAAGGTGGCAAGAGTCTGGAGTAATGCACCGAAGTGGGCCAAATCTTTCCTGGAGGGATTCACCCAAGAGTAGTTAGGGAAACTGCACTTGCACTGCTAAAACCCTCACTTGCGGGGTTCCATGAAGATCAGTTCCCTCTGGTCCTTCTCTTCAACAGCTGCACTTTCACATTGCAACAGGTATGGGGTCCTCAAGTTTTTTGCTGGGACGTGCTATGGAATTATTTAAGTCTTTTGCATTTCTCCCCACCCAGTGATGGCCCTCTGTATCAAGCTATCCTTACTGGCATGCACAGGGGCTGATCCCCTCATGACCCTGCGAGGGGTTACAACCCCCACTCTGAGAAATGCTGCAATACCATCCAATCCTGGTGAAGATTTGACTGCAGTGACTCATGCCTTAGTCAACTCTCTAGTGGATACAATAATTTAAAACATACCTGGGCATGAAACCACACCACTCACTCAACTATTACAGAACACTGCAACACATCACACCTGTCCTCCACCCTCTATGTTGGCCTCCCACAGAATTTTGCAAGCTCTAGGTCTCTGGCCTTATCCTCAAAAGCATGCCATGGTCCCATAACATCTAAAGTTACAATGAAGATTGTGGTTAACACCTTTGGCAGAATGGAACTCTTAAAAGGAGAAAAGCCTCCATGCATTATCCCAGATTGTAGAATCTAGCCCCCCAGAAACTAAGGGCCATCCCAGACCTCATCACCTTCTGCTCCAAGTACAAGGCACATTTCTTTAACCTCAGCTAAAAATACTGCAACAGGTTTACTTAACACAACTAAAGAGACTTCAACATGGTATAGTGGTCTTTGGAGAGAAACACCTGTGCTCCTCAGTTCAGCATGGCTCTGATAAACAAAGTTCTTGGTAGGAACAAGAGTGGACTTGTCCTTGTTGATAATACATGCCAAGGTTGGCAAAACAGATCATCTAAGATCTGGAGAGTCACTAGCAGGCATTCACACAAACTCCATTAGTAACCAGTTGTCTAGGTAAGGAAACAGGAAGTGACCGCCCCATCATGTGTGCTGCCACAACTATAGACATTTGTGAATGCAACAGTGCAGCAGCCATCCCAAAAGGGGAGAATGCAGAACTGATACTGTGATTTGGTGGCAGAGGACTTTGTGGTGGGCTGGGTGGATGTCCACATGAAAATATGCATCTTTTCATATGGAGAGCTGCAAACCAATCCCTGTAACTGAGGGAGGCTTAACAGTTACCATTCACAAGCTGAATTTGTGGATAGTTTGTTGGGAACCTGTAACTTCAAAAAAGACCAGATCTCCCCTCTGGGGGTAGAAAGTATGGAGAGCATTCTATAGTTCCTGTAGTAGGAGGGAACTCACTCTATGGCACCCTTTTTGGCAAAGTGCTAGGGTCTCTGGGTGCAGGAAATGGATCCAATACGCATCTGCTTTGGTGACTTGCAGATGGGCAGGAAGGCATGAAACTATGGAGTAGCCTTGCTGAGCAGTGTCCAGCACCCACTGATCGGCAGTAATCCTGCTCCAGTTGTCATAAAAGCAAACAAGATGGCCTCTGAATTAACAAGGGAGAAGGGCTGAGGAGGGGTTTGCAGTTCTGCTGAGGAGTAAAGTGGTCGTGAGTGACAGTTGGGGAAGGCATTATGAGTGCTGCTGCTGGCAGTACTGCGCCTGGGGCCACGGAGGATAAGGTTGGTAGGTTTGATAAATTAGGTCAGTTACTATCAAGGCCGATATGCACGCCTGGATTGAAATCTTGTAGGGCCTGCAGTATAAAGGCCAGAGACTGAAGTGTGGACCTGGAGTCCTTCAAGGAGTGGAGACTCACCTGCCTTGTTGCTAAAACAGTTTTTGGTTGTCGAACAGCTAGTCTTCCAGGGTTGTTCAGGCTTCCTTTGGAAGCCAAGATCCATAGCTGGAAGTCTCATCTCAGTACAAATACTGGTCCTAGGGACCGTGCTTTCTTTGCGTCTGCTGCATCTATTGCTGTTTGGAGAAGATTTGAAACCAGTATGCCTTCCTGGGAACACTGTAGATTTGTCCTCTGGCAGCAAAGCTTAAGTTTTGCTAGTCTAGATCAAGATCTGAAGCCTTATTTTGCAAATATGACCTGCATAGCTGGCTATGCAGAAGTGAAGGCTCACAACAGAGTATATACACTTTGCACTCAACAAGGTCTACCTTTTTTGCAGACCAGTCTGGAGGTGCAATTCTGGTTGTCTGGACCATGGCACCACAGCTTGAACCATCAGCAAGTTGGGTGGCAGGTGAGTACTTTTGGCCAGTACCAGGTATCTGCACTCTGGGTAGACCTTGCTGGCTGCAAGGTCTACTCTGCCAAACATGCTGGACACTGGGGTGTTCCAGATTTACTTGTGCAGGGTGGCCTAGTGGAATCAGTAACACCATCCTGGCCGGGCCCTTCAGTTGAAGGATATCCAGATCTTCCACTGGCAGTTTCAAGGTTGTTGCCACAGATCAGGAGCCCCTGATATCGGCCAGAATCATCCAGTAGAGTTTCAAGTGTTCACTGGATAATGCTATCATTTCACAAGGATTCTGCAGGGGGCAGTGGATCCAGTGGTCCCAATAGTACTGTGCCTCTGTGTCCTCCAGGTATGGATGGTGCCGTGTATTACTGAAGGGCAACAAAAGATTGTTGCCCAGTCATAAGGAACCCATCTCTGCCAGTGGGGTCCACGCAAGCTTGTATGTTGGCATCTAAATCACTGTTCTTGTTGTGGCATTTGTAGAGGAGCACAATATTGTCAAACTGTGCTCAGGGGAGAAATTCTGACTGGTCATCTGAACCAGAATAGCTTCTGATGGTTTCAGTCGTAATGGTACCATTTTGTGGAGCTGGCATGGCAGAGATGTCAGATCCTACACATGCTGTGGTACTGGCCATGGTTGAGAGACTGGCTGTTGCACCAGTGGTGCTATTGAAACCATTTAAGTATCATGGTGCCAGTTGGTGGTGAACAGCAACCATTCACTGGCCAGAGACAGGGGCTGTATGGCATCCTGAGTCTCTGTGCAAGCAGAGCCCTCCATCAGTTGCAAGAATTTTACTAGAGGGAGGCAAGGGGCTCAACCAGGATAGGCAGTCTGAAGTGCATGGTACCAGGATGGGGCGGGGGAAAGAAAGGCACTTAAGTCTGTAGTCCATAGAGCCTTCAAAAGTGGGTGGGTTGACATGCTTTTTCTTGTCTGCTTTAATCCTTGTGGGCACCAGGGCTGTCTAATGCACTTGGACTTCTCACCCAGCTGACTGGGGCATTTATAGGTGGTCTGTCTCAGGGGTCTACTCCCAGCCTATGGGCATGTCTTGGTGTCAAAAACTCAAGTTTCACCGGGAAAGTTTGTTTCCTTGCTGTATGGTAACAAAGACTACATGCATTACTACTAAATTGAGATGCTTACGCTTTCAATGTGTGGAGGACAGTTACTGCCTGTTGCCTCAACGGGAATATCATCATATTTCTCAAAGTTAATGCCAGTATTTCCTCCGGAGAAAAGCTCTCTGAAGAGAGAAAAAGACAGACATCAGTATTCTACTACGTAACCTAAATATGTATGATAAGTAGATACTTAAATACAGTTAAGTTACTCACTGCTCCACACGATCACTTGGTGGAAGTGGTTTTGACCAGTCATCTTCATCTGACTTTTCAGACCAGCGACTATTTCCACCACGGTCAAATCTGCCAACACCCCTATCACCACGACTCCCAATGCCATCATAGTCACCACCTCTTCCACGGTCTTCAAATCTAAACAGCAAAAATGGTACTTAAGGAATCTAGCTCAACAAGGGTAGTTGTCTGACATGCAAAACTGAGACTTATGTTCAGTTGACTATGAAGTCCACAAACTACACACCAAATTTAAGAACTGCACAACTAAAGTTCAACAAAGCAGTGCTCCCTGCCTATTGAGATGGTGTACATTACATACACTGTCCCAAATTAGTGGCCGACGTTTGGGGGAATTTTTCTAGTGCTGCTTCATGCATTAACTGCTCGATTGTTTAAACATTAGAGGAAGGATAAGACTAATTAAATAAGCTTACTAGTTAGAAGATAGTGACATTTTAGAACTAGAGCCTAAGTTGAGGAACTGACATTTTACCTGTCAAATTTCAACTCAGATTTCTCCCATTTAGAGGCATTTGAATTATAGGTTAAATACACCCACCTTCTAAAGAGATGAATTTTGTACAAAGGGAAGGCATTAAAATAGTCTATTTGTGCATGCTAACTAGTGTTATTCACTGAATGTACCACAAGTCAAAAATTCATGATTAGCAGGTTTAACTTGTACCTTGCATTTTACCCAAGTGCTTGTACAAGTGGAAATCTTCTAAACTCAAGTAGACTTTTATGTTTAGATGCAAGTGTGTGATACAGGTGAGCTCCCTCACTGTACAAAGAGACTTTTGATAAAAAGTAAAAAAAAGAGTCCTTACCTGGGTTGCGTTTAGGTTTAGGTCTGGTAAACCATGTTTGGGAAAAACCAGGATACAGGACTAACGAGCCGAAAAAGGTCATTCTCACCACACGTGTGCATACAAAAGCATGAGGTGTTTAGAACTGACCAAGTAAGGGAGACAACCTGCAAGAGTCTTACCCAATTTTTTTTTTATTTTTTATTAAATTCACTCAAGATTTTGTTCTCAGCTACACGTTTAATGAGAAAAAGTTGTAAAGTGACAAAGCTGAGGTTGAAATGTTCTTAGTAGGCATTGCCTCCCAATAACGAGTCCCTGCTCATCTGTGATGCAAGCATCCTACTGCCATTCGACAGAAGAATTTAATCCAAAGCATCAAACCAATTCACTTAATTAACATCCATGTTTCTCAATCTTTTTGTACTGGAGACTCCCTTTGGGCTTAAAAAATTACAATCCCTTAATTTAAGCTCAGGACTCCAGCAGTCCACAGGGCTAAAACACAGTTAGCTTTATGGTGCGCACTGTGGTATGGGGCCAGAGGCAATTGCCTTGTTTCCTATCCCAAATGCCAGCCCTGCTTGCAACCTCGAGGTTGAAAGACATGGGTTTAAATTAATTTGGATTAACATCCTAAAAACTGTAGTTTTCCCAAGCAGGGGTCTCATATTGCCTCCCCAAATTACTAAGTAACCCTGTTTGCATGTCATATCCAGAACTGAAGCTAAGTGAGGTAGATCACAGTTCTACTATAAAAGGAGTTACTTGCACACTGCATGGAATGAGAAGATACTCACCTGCCTCTTGACCCATTCCCACGGTCACTAAAGAAGCTAGATTTTCCTCCACGCTCACTCCGAGCACCAAAGCTGCTGTATGCATCCTTGTCTCTACCCGAATTCCACCCACTGTCAAGTCCTAGACAAGGAAAGAAGAGGGTTACTCTTCTAGTCAGAAAAGTTAAGGTGAACAAAGACCTATTAATACAAGCTAGTTTTAAATGAGTAGAAGACTCAGCTCAATCTGAAACCATGATAAAAGTGTATATGGTTAGGAGTTTGCCAAAAGGAAAACTCCAACATGGTGGATTCTCCCCACCCAAAAGACTTTCTTACAGTGATATGACAGGTGATGGATTTCAGACATGGCAAGCTTTACTCATGTAGTTAGCATGATACTGAAAAGCTGTTCAATACTAATGAAATGAAAGATCAAGCCAGAGAATCCATTTTTAGAATTCAACAATGCAATTATTTAACTGTACCTTTGATGTTTGTCAACTACATAAAAACAAAGATTTACTATATAGTCCCAGTATATTATGCTCATTTTGAGTACCTGAAGTGCTGCAGTTGGATTTTTTTATTTCAGCACTGAGATTGAGCTATGATTTAATAGTCTAATCACACTTTGGAAGAAAGGTTCCAGCACTCCATGAAGCTACTCTTCACCACCACCCCTGCTGCCATAGTATCTCGATCCTTAGAGTTCCACATTAGTCCAAATGGAGACAGTGACTGGCTCATCAATTATGTTAGCGTACATTTCAATTAAAAAAAAAAAAAAACACTAGCAAACTGCCATGGAGGGGTGGGAAATACATCTAACTTTGGAGTTTGAGACTCAGACTGCGTTTTCCTTCTTGTGCATAAATTTGAGCTCCCAGTTTTGCTTCTTTTATTTAGCAGTAAAAACCCCCAAACATTCTCCCCTGATGAGTTTTGCTTCCCTCCCCCCTTTCCAGATTTTACAGGCAAAGCTCCCTCAGGTCCCAACCAAAACTGATGGGGGACATTGTGTGCATTGATTCCCCACCCCCTTGAAGGTCAGAAGGTTTATTCAAAAAACTGAGTTCAGGTTCCTCTCCTGCCACTGAACCCAGATCTTAGAGGCCATAAAATATAGAGTTGAGACCCCCCCCAGACTTTTTACTCACCTGTTGGGGGGCCCCCTGCAGGTGTGAGTTGGAGAAACGAGATACTAAGCCAAAGGACACTCCTTTTTTGAAGTCATACAATAAAGGTTAAAAGTGAAATCTACAATTTGGGACCCCAAATGCTAAAGAACAGATTTGCAGATGTACATAGTCAATAAGGACATTTAGTTTGAATGCTTTAGTGTTGTGTGGTAATTATATAAAATTTAGAGACATCAAGCACTTGCCACTTAGAGGTTTTGATTCAAGTAATTTTAGGGCCATTATTTCTATTAGCAAGACAAAGTGCCTGTTTTCGGCATCCCTTACATACAAGCAAACAATGATGAAAGAGATAGTGTTCTATCATATTGGGGGTGCTTTACAGGAGCAAAATTGACACACTGATGTTTGAATTACTCAATTTGAGCTAGAAGACTATTTTGTAATAATAGCACTCAACTGGGAACCAGGACATCTGTTTAATTCTTGTTGAAGCACAGATTTCCTGCATAACTATGGGCAAGTCACTTAAGCAGCATTACTCCTGTTTTGAACTGGAAACTGTAGCAAGCCTTTTTATCCTCCATTTACAATGCAAGCTTCAGAGCAAGGCTTCTTATATAGATTATAGCAGCAGTTAACATAATGGCACCCCAATCTCAGGTAAGGCCTACGCCTCACTTCTTGTATCCTTGTAGGGGGAAGACGAGCAGTTCAGCACTAAGCCAGTACTATATGCATCTTTTATCGTTTTCATGGCAAAGTAGTTCTCATCTTGTCTCAACACAAAACGCAGGAGTGTGGTTGGCTGCAAGGTGACAGTTTAACAGTCCCCACGCCCACCTCTGTCATCACGTCCAGATCCTCCTCTAGATCCAAACCCACTGCGATCACGATCATAGCCATTCAGCCGGCTGTCTCGGTCATAGCCATTCATATAGCCATTACCTCCGCGACCAGAGTCCCAGTTGGGGGAATCTTTGGCAGAGAATAAAAAGTGAAACAATTAAGGAAAAATGTCACTCATGCCAGCGAGCAGTTTGCAAGCTCCACAGCACCAATCCAGAGGTGGTGTAACCTTTACTGCCAGAATGCAAAAAAGCTGCAGCAATACAGAATCCATTCAAAGGCAGGGGTCCTTTTAGAGCCCGGTCCTTAACTGAGGCTACAGATTAGGCAGACTCCATGGCTAAAGTAGTTCCTCTAATTTGCAAGACAGTGTTCACAAACTTAACTCAGAGAGAGATGAAAGATGTCAAAGTTGGCTAAAACCAAATCAGAGTTTGTTCAAAAGGCCCCTTTGCAAGTTAGTCTGCATCTAGAATACCTTGTGCACTATATTTATTGGCATACGGGTAAGTTGATTGAGGCTGCTGCTGCAAGAACTCTGGGTAGCTGAGGACAGTTCCAGTACCTCATATGAAGATAGATCTCCCTCAAATACTGTTTTCCCCCCCCCCCCCCCAATTAAAATTTCCCTTCAACTTTTTAGCTGCTCTTTAGTGAAAATGTTAGAACAAACCACACCATCAGGCTTCCTTTAAGAATCAGGAAAGCAGGATCTTAGTACAATAACGTTCATTTGAAAGCTTACACAGGATACTCAAGAATTTTGAACCATTACATAGTGTACTGCATCATAAGCAAAAGCTTGTTAGTCAGACAAGCATTATTAGCAATGTAGTACTGGCAAGCCATAGCAAGAACTGGTTTTAAGAAAGAAGGAGTGGTTAGTAATCAATTACTTGGTCCAAAAATTGACAACTGCATTACTAGACTAGTCTCAATTCCTGTCCAGATCTCCACTGGTTCAGAAAAGGACACAAAAAAAGAGAAGATTTTGATACCCTCATTTCATACAGGGAATAACCCAGCAAAACAAGGGCATATTAATTTCAGCAAGATTTAGACCTACTGTCTCCACACAACGCTATTCCAGTTTCAAGAAGTCAATGCAATTCTTCCAGTTAAAATAGCACAACTTTGTTTATACCATGTCTTAGTAAAGAAGACATCTATATCAATGCTATCGTAGTCTGTAGGTAGAGAAGGTGGTATTCAGCACACGAGTCCTCAAGTATGAGCTTTTTAGTGAATGGTGATCTTCAATTTGTAAAAACAAGCAGAATGGATTGCAATTGCACAGCTAGTCAGAACTAGAAGACGATATTTTTAAGTGGTGAACTACACTCCAGTGATTGAATAAAACATAAGCAAGATACAGGATTTTACAGTGTGTTGTTTATACCCTTGCAAGTATCCAAGTTAGAATGTCTGTACTTTCCATTGCACAGCAAGTGCAACTCAAAAAGAAACGGCAGTTGAAATGGAGTCTCATCATGCATGATGGTTTTCAGTTTTCAACTACAGAGAACCTCAAACCTTGAACAGAATTACAATGTTTCTCTTAGAAAAGAAGACTGATGTGAGCCGATCATCTGCTAGTGTCAGTTATAAAGCTAAACTTATTAAAATGGATTTGGCAAATATTTCTACAGTAAGTGCAATGGCAAGCTTTCCTTCCATGACTACAAATACCAGACCACATTGCTTCAAGTAGACCAGTTTTACAGAAATACTGCATGTTGTAACACGGGTACAGTGGGCAAAGGATTTTTTTTTAAACCCACTTTTCAGACTGTCCATGCTGAAGTGCAGAACTGTCTTAGCCAAATCAGCTAAGCCGAGAACATACCTACCCCACATGGACAGTTTACAAAAAGGCACAATTGCTTACCAGTGTAGTCATACTGTATCTCTGAAAAACCAAGGATTCATCCACTTATGATTCATCTTTCTACTAATTTAGAACTGGTATAAAAGTTACCATCAACCATGGCCTGCACTGAAAGCCTTGTTTTGGAAGCTTCCCTAGATACAATGTACATTCTTAATATAAACTCCATATAAAATCCTACAGACCTAAGACAAGTATCACATAAGAAGATTTTAGGCAAAGCAACAGATTGTACACGCATCTCCAGAATAGCTGAAATGCAGTCAGCTAGGAAGCAGTTGCCAATTTACGTGAAAAAAATGCAAATCCAAACATGACTTGTTAGCTCATTAAGTCACTCCTGTATAGCCAGGTTCAACTCATGCTATCAAAAAGCATGATTGCAGATCACTGCATTGAGGATATCAACTTACAGCTTGTTGATGGCCCTGAATTGGAATGGTAGCTTCTCATGTAGCTATTGATATTTCCTGTTGTAAAGAGAGCCATATAAACGGCAGTGAAATAAAGTCAAGACTGAAAGGCTTAAAGAAAACGTAGTTGTACTTTCTCCAATCATGCACAGACCTGATGATCAAAAAGGCATTACAGAGAAGCTAAGCGTAGAAACACCTTATTTAGATGCCTGGTATGGCTAACAAAAAAATGAAAAAAACCTGGATTTTCAGAGAAGTTAAAGGCTTTTGATTTCTTCCATGTAAGTAAAAATCAAATTGTGATTTAGTAAGTGAAATGTAAACTAGATTCTTCTGGCTGCTCTTTGAAATATTATCTCAGGGTGGTACACATGTGAATCACTTCCATTTCAGAGTTACTTGAACACCTACTCTACCAGTCAAGAATTTGGTAAATCAAAGGTTTCTACCTCAAGTGAAGCAAGATGGTCTCCTACTGGTAGTTCAAGAAGATTTGAAGGCTTTACCCATATTTGAAATGAATAAACTAGTGCTTCTATTCCATGACATGCCCTTGGATCCAAGGCACTGCTGGGAGAAGCCTGCAGCTACATCCTGAGGAGTCTCCCTCCAAAGAGAAAGGGCATGAAAGCTACTTTTTGGGGGTAACAATCTTGAAGACTGCAACTTTTTTTCAGCTATCTGCAATAAGATGAAGCAGTGGCATCCCCATAACCTCCAAGATAATGCCATGATTAAATCTGGAAAGCTGTGGGCTATAAGAAAAAAAATCCACAGGTCTTAACATCTATAAACATTGCCAATGGGTTTAGAATGCATTACTATGGGTGGAAGCATCAACAGCATAACATCAGAAGCTAGCGGTACTTAGGCTCCAACCTTCAGTAGTTAAGTGATCAGAGAACACTGGGTTTTCACTCTAAGTCTGGCCCATTCATTATTTCATGAAAAAATTTCCAAGTCAAATGACTTCTTTCCCAGGAGCACTGAGCCCTAAAGCTCTATACTTTCCATCATAGTCGACTGACTTGGTTATTCAGATTCCAAAGGGGTAGCCGTGTTAGTCTATTGTAGAAAGACAACAGAGTCTTGTGGCACTTTTAAAGACTAACAGATTTATTAGTCGCATGAGTTTTCGTGGGAGAAAAATCCCACTTCGTCAGACGCTTTGAAGATAGGAAAGTTACAGAGTCATTATTGGTTATTCAGAGCAGCTTCAGATAATGCCTACACTAGGAGAAAAAAGTTGTATTTTAATGTTAAGACAAGGCCACAATTGTGGCACAGAGGCCAATATGCTCCTTCAATAGCCAGAAACCTGGATATAAGCAACCATTCTGCTCAAGTTTTAAACCTTGAATTTTTAAAGAGCTTGGAACCAGAAAAGGTCTGCTTAGACATTATGCTAATGGCTGCAGGAGTATTTCATTCCCCAATTCAATTGTTATTCTAATTCTACTTTTAAGATGCTTTATATTTAACTACATTTGACTATTTCAAGGGTAGGCAACCCCCGGCACACGTGCCAACAGTGGCACACAAGCCCATTTGGAACAGCACTCCCAGAGCAGCTCCTCTCTGTGGTGTGCCACCTCCAAAAGGAGTGACTCCAGGTAATTGGGGATGGGGTCCCCAGGCACACTGCTGAGAGGAGCCCCTCCAGGTGGCTTCTCTCCATGAATGGGCCGTCCGCACCAGCTGAGGGTGGAGGAGGAGGGGCCAGCAAAGGTCACCAGCCCCTGGACTATTTAAATCTGTTTTAAGTCAAACTCTATTTACATGCGTAACAAAATGCTCGATTTTCTATATTTCAGAAGTGGATTTTCTAAATTTAGCACACTAATGCAAACTAGTCAGTCTTCTTCATCACAGCTTCTTAGTGCAAAGTAATACAACAGCTGATCAGCACTCTTTAGTAATGCCCATGCCAGGCGCTGCAAGTTTAGTTACCCAATTCTTTACATTGGACTTATTTTCAACAAGGGATTTTGCTGTTTTTACTCTGCCTTCTCAGCAGCTATTGCGTCCAAACACTGCATTAACACATAAATACCACTAATGGAACGATTTGAAGGACTTTGCTCTTTTCATTTCTTTTAATGAGATGGAAAGAGGCAAGGGGCCCCACTCCCCTTGTATTACACTGACTGGAATTTTATTTCTACACTCCTTCCCCACTGAACAGTCCATAGATCAGCTAACCCTATTTTACCAGATGCAAGTCTAATGATTTTATTCTGTTATGTAGCCCCCTCATAAAAAATGGATTCATCATACATTTCATGTGGCAGCAGGAAACCAAATGTTTGTTTTTAGGACTACAGGAGAAAGGACAAGTGGACTGAGGGAATCAAGGTGTCTCCCCTATCCACAGGAAAAATGGACCCAGCCCACATATTCCTCAGAAGTCACAAGAATGAAGGTGAACCAGTTTTCTTCAGCTCTCTGCACTACCACTAGTGAGTGATTAAAAATGACATGGTGACCCCTGATGATTAGAGGAAATCTATTTTTAAGACTCGGGTCTAGTCTACACTGCAGGGCTAAGTCAATGGGAGATGTACATTCTGCAGCTGCATCAACTTGGAGGGCTCTCCTGTCAATGCTGTGTTACTCCACTTGGAGGGGGTGGAGTTACTGAGTCAACGGAAGAGTACTTCTGGGATCATCTGAGCAGGTCTACACTGGCCACTCTCAATTGATCACAGGGATTGATGCAGCATTTTCAGTCGTAGACAAGCCTTAAGAGTTAATCTTAGTTCCACACATTTGTTTATGAGCTATGCAATTTGGAAGGTGATATACGTAGTCTCAGGCTACCAGTCCATAAGTAGCTTGGGAGACATCCTGCATAATGTAATCAAGCAACAGTTCAACTACAGTTGAGGTCAAATTTGGAGTTTAAGCTAGTTATGTAAAGGAGACTGCAGCCAATGAAAGCAAAGAATGTATATGACTACATTAAAAACAGTCTAGCAGTATGCATTGTCATTTACACTGTGACCAGTAGTGTGAAGTGCATTTCAGATTTGACATGTATTATTGCAATGAGAATTCAAGCATGACTGGATACTAGCAGTTATCCTTGGCTGCATGTTAATAAGTAATGCCACATTACTAGACATATACATACCCTGTTTTGCAGGTTCTCTATTACGCAAATGAGGAGGAATGTAGCGACCTTCTAAAAAAAGAAAAAACCCACTTGTTAGTTGTGTCTAAAAGAGCAACCACCTACAATATAGCAGCAGCACCTGTTGAAGTTTATCTTCTCTAAAGACATTCTTTACTCTGAGAAAGACCTAGTTCAACTACCTGCCCAATTCTTCATGCAAATATACCATTTCAATTAAGGCCTACAGAACTTGCCTCTAGAACTGAGGAGTCAGAAGTGGCTCAAGACAGGCCAGGTGTACATGACCTAGGCATTTGTGCTGTAAGAGCATACAGAGCATTGTTTCAGAGAAACTTATTTGCACAGTCCTTCTATTCAACACAATAATAGCACTGTTCTACCGCCATCTTCTATATGCTTTATGGTAGAGAACAGACTCCCTAGTTTTCCTTGGTCAGTGGAGTTTAACTAGCTAGATTTGACACAACCAGCCCCTCTGAGACCAAGAGAAGAGCTCGATTTTAACCTGTTGACATCTTAGGAGGAGACCATTTTAATAGGCTTACTAAAGAAAAAGTCTTCTAAATGCTTCTTGCGGGCATCTCCAGTAATGAATTTTTTTTAGAAAGGACATGTTGCATCTCTTACTGTATAGTTGCTGTCAGGAGATGCGCAGCTGTTTAATTATTTAAAAAAACACTTTTCTCCCTGCAGAGCATGATCAGAAGTAAATGATTACCTCTTTGCCCCAATTTCACTATCCCCACAGAAGAGAACCACTGAATTAAGTATTGACACCAAGATACCCTTGCCTCAAGTGCAATTCTTATGCAAGAATCATAGAATGTAAAATTCATACAATTTAAAGGGGGATGCTAGCCTCTAGTAAACCACCCATATTAGGGCCTCAGTCCTGTGGTGCAGTAAAGGGCATTCCAGAAATACAATTAACACCATGTGCTAGAGGGTGCAATTCTGGTCTTCAAAGCAGCACTCCAATAACTGAAAATGAGGGGAACAGAATGGCATCCCAGACCCGCTATGAGAAGCTATAGTCCCAGTAGATAACTAAAATAAGGAGCCCTTTGTGTAGCTTCTAACCAAATGCCTGCTTCAAAAGCTTATCTGGTGAAGACAAGTATAACTAGCCTCCTGGATATCAGCCTGCATCAAGTTAACTACTTAAAAACGACAGCCTTCAGATCCTTAGAGTAATATTGACCCATATCACACATCAAGTCAGTACAATCAAAAGGAATGCTATTGTTAAGAGAAAACACATCTTAGTATAGCCAAAATGTTTTATACTTACTGCTTGCTGTGCTTCCACCACTCTGAGAGTCTGGGGAATCCAGGTCTAGCCCAGCAAACTACACAAAAAAAAATAATTCTTCTTTAGTTTACAATCAGTTCATATCATGGCATTAAAAACTAGGTTACTAATGAATTTTGAATTGCTGTTTCGAGCACTGGACAGGGTTGTAAGAACAATTAGGCTTTTAGTGTACAGAAAGAGCAATTGCAACAGTGTTAAAATGGATACCATGATCTTTTGTACAATGCTACTTTTATATCGCAGTGACAATTCAACATGTGAATTTTTAAATGCTTCTGTGTCCACAAGTATTAATATGCCCCACATGCAACAGCTGCTCTGTAACAGGAACCTAGCACCCAGCACTTTTCAATTCAACAATTAAGATCAAATCAAAAATGAAAGTTATTTCCCTTATGCTACTAAACTTGCTAGTAGTCTCCCATATGCTCCTTAGGACAATGG
The DNA here is from genome assembly GCA_007922175.1 of Pelusios castaneus. Lineage (NCBI taxonomy): Eukaryota > Metazoa > Chordata > Testudines > Pelomedusidae > Pelusios > Pelusios castaneus. The sequence continues at coordinate 17,118,399 of ML685798.1, read as the reverse complement.
GAACACTTTAGAAAGCATCCTTACAGGATTTTCTAATGGATGTGCTTACGGCTCCCCATACACAATTTTAATAAACCATGGCTGTGCAAGAAGTGGCAAGAGTATAGAATTACAGTTAAGGCATAAATATTAAAGTCCTACTTCCACATAAGTGTTAAGATGACAGCCCTCCTTTTAGTAAGGACAAGGGAAGCATTGCTTTACTAACATCTGCAAAAGTGAATACAGGACATTCAACTTATGCCTCAAGCACCAGAAAAGAGCTGTTGAATTAAAAAAATTCTAAGCAGATTGAGTTGTATCTAGGAGTCACAGAGTGAGTGGATACATAGCTTTTGATACCAAGAAATTTAGTTACTAGATGTTGTTAACTTAGGAAGTAGCCTGCCTGCATTTGGAGTTTACATTTCACCTGTAAATATTAGCAGAGCAACTAAGTCTTGCTATGATTACAAGGCAGCTTGCGATATGCCAACAGTCATCAGAAGACCGGATTCAAGGTGGAGTGGAATTAAGTAGCCTACTAGTTGCACAAAACTACTATCATTTAACCAAAAAAAAAAAAAAAAAAAAAAAAAAAGATATTCCAGTGAGTTACATTAATAAAGTTGACTTGGAAAAGCCGATGTACCTTTAAGCCTACTCACAAGAATTTCTGCAAGTCTTCTCTGAAACCATGATTGTGTAAGAGGACAGCTTTTGGCAGCCTGTCATCTCCACTTACGTAAAAGAGCTATGCTAAGCAGAAGAAATCCTCAGTGTGCAGACTATTCTTGATGTCAAAATTCTTAACTTGCATATATCCCTTATGCATGTAGGTGACCAATGTTTCACCCCCACTTAAAAATAAAACTTGCTAATTTTTCCCAATCTTCTGCAAAGCCTCATATGCCTTTGACTTTCAAAGACATGGCCTTTAGACTTGCTATCTCTTGCCCCCACTGTTCTGACAAGTGCATGTCATGCCAATCCTCAGGGAAGGGAGTGGGGGCAAAAATGAGGAAGCAACCAGATTTTCTCGATCGCGTGTCAATAGGCTCCTTAACACCGGCTGTCACTTTAGCCCAGTAATTCTTGATTGGAAGGGGGAGAGCGGGAGACGGAGGCGGAGTCCCCGCGGCCCTTGTCCTGAAGTTTCCTCTCGAAGTAGGTCAGGCAGCCGGTCCTGCTCCGAGGAAACACGTGACCAGTTGCCGGATTAGCCGGGCGGCGGCTCCCTGCTGTGCCTGAGATCCCAGCCCGCAGCGCCGCCGCACTGAGATGGCGGCTGGGCGCGCGGGGACGGAGAGAGGACACGGCTCCCCAATCGGCCCAGCGCCACTCAGCGAAAGCCAGACTCGGGGTGACCGGCGAGGGCGCGCACCAAGATCCACCCAAGCAGCTTCACGCGGCTCCCCGGGCTCCTTCCTCGCGCCGCCACCCAGACCAGCCGCTGCTTGGGCACGTGGCCAGGCGCCGCCTTCGTCCCGGACACAAGCCGCCCGCGGGTTCCCTACGTTAGCCGCGGCCGCCCCACGCACCGCCCCGCGAGGGAGGAGGAGCGATCGAAGCCGGGTCCGGCGGCAGCGGGGAAATCCCGCCCCGGCCGCGCTGCGTCACTGGGGCCCAGGCGGGAGCGGCCGCGAGAACAAAGAAGCCCCCCCCTCCCGTCCCGGAGCACGAGACAAAGGCCCGGCCCAGCGCCGCTCGCTCCGTCACACGCACAATGGCCGCCATTGTCTCCCCTCCCCACGGCCGTTCCCCGCCGCCGCCGCCAGGGGGCCCGGCCGGGCCGCACACAAAAGCCGGGCCTGGGGCCCGCTCGCCCGGGCCGCGGAAAAGCGCAGCAGCCCAGCGGCGAAGGGAAAGGCCAATTCCGCCCCTCCCCCCGCCCGCCCGGCCAGCCCCGCGACCAGCCGGCTCCCGACCGAACCTCCCCAACACGCCGGGGGGCCGCGGGGGGGGGGGGGGGGGGGGGGAAATTGGAGCCCATCGCCCAGGACCGAGGCGGAGCCAGCGGCTCTCCCGATCATCGCGACTCCATCTTCTCCCCTCCCCCACCCAGTGCCGTCGACAATCGCGCTCCCCCTCACCTGCTGGTCTAGACTCAGGACATTTTCCACCGCCACATGACTCATAACGAGTGATCGTCTTGGGAGATCACGCTCCGCGTCTAGAGAGTCAGATTCGCCGGGTCTCGAATTAGCTACTGCCGCCGCTCGTTCGCCTCGAATCGCTTCGCTTCTCTAACTGAAACCCCCCCTGCCTCGGCCCGGCCCTTTATACTGCCGCCCCCTCCCTGCCGGCGCGCTGACTTCATCACGCAAACTACGCCCCTTGTCGGCTCGCTCCCTTTTCCCACCCCGGCAGCCAAGATATCGCGAGAGAACCGAACAGGGGGCTTGGGGGAGGGAAGGGAATCCAGTTGCCAGAACTATCGCGAGATCTCCGGAGGCTTGTCTTCGACGGAGGAGGCTACAGCGAAGCCACGCGAGATAACTATGACCTTAAGGGGAGCATCTGCCGCTCGGCTCTTCCGTGGCGGATACCGCGAGATCACCTCCTCCTGCTTGCCCCAGCTCCCGGATTCTCGGAGAAAAAACTCCGAAGCCTCGCGAGTTTTGTTTCGCTCTTCTCTCCTTTCCCCCCTCCACCCCCGCCAAAAGCTCGCGAGAACAGCACTCAGTCAGTCTCCCGCGCAGCTCCCGGCTAGGCCCAGCTATAGAATCCGAACGTTCACTCCAGGACAAGCCAGATTTTTCTAAGTCACGTGGGCGGCCCTGGGCGGGCCCTCGCCATTTTGTGGTTGCGTGAGCTGGCTCGCCGGCCGGTGGTGCGCGGGCTCTAATGGAGGCGCGGCCGGGCGGGAAGAGACACTGCTTGGCGCGCGGCCTGACCCGCGCGGCCCCACTGTGACCTAGAGCGGGAGCCCGGGCAACGGGGGGCGCGCGGGCGGGAAGTCACCGGCCCGGCCCTAACGTCGCTGCTGTTCTTGCCGCTCTGAGCGCTCCGGCCTCGACCGCTGACGCGCCATCGCCTGCCCGGCACGTGGCGCCGAGCCCTCGCCGCCTCTATTGCCGCCACCGGCCTTGAGAGGCCACTAAGGACGAAACACGCTGATCCAGCTCCTCAGCTGGGGCTTTTGGCGGGGCGGCCTTGTCTCCCGCCGGGGTGGCCACAGCCCTGGTCCCAGCGTTCCTGTCAAAAGCTATGAAGTCGCCCCCTTCTGCTCTAACATTCAGCTGGGCGGGCAGGTCTGTGAGACGGTGCTGGCTCTTCTGCCCGCAAACTTAAATGGCCTCCACTTGCCCTATCAGTTTAAACTTTGGATCAGGTCCTGTAGGTACCGTAGTAATAGTGTCAGTCACAAGTTGTCCGGTCAAGGTCAATCAGACTACGTGTGGTCAGACCCCTGGATTGTAAATTATCTATGCTAGAAATTGAACTTTTGCTACTTATTTGTATAGGACTCAATGCAGCTGGGCACTGGACTTGGCCTCGAAGGCCCAGACCCACAAAAGGACTTAAGCACTTGCATGCAAATTCTGGCACCAGAAAGCTCTGCAAAATCCTTGCTCAGCTACTGCCTACCGTTTCCTTAGCACCTAGATTTTTGCCACAGAGCAAGAGGCATCTCAAAATGGGGGTGGAATATATTTTGGGGGAGCAGGATTTGAGAAACTTGGGGGGATGATCTCACACAGTCACAGCAGTGTAAGCACCCAGCTTTACCAAGCATCATCACTACAAGCAGTGGAGAAGTAAGGGGGGGCGATGGTATTACTGGCTTTCTGCAGTGCTGCCTTCAGAGCTGGGTGCTGGAGAGTAGCAGCTGCTGGTTGGGAAGGGTGGGGGGCGTAAGCTACTGCAGACACAAAGAAGGGGAACACCTGAGTTTGAAGCCTGAGAAGAGACAACTTTCTGCTGCTAGGCATTTGTGTAACAATGGTTTCACACTTAAGTCTCCACCAAGATCCTCAAACCACATGAAGAAAGGCATTACTCTACCTGTCTTGCTTGCAGGGCCTGATCTGGTGGATGAGCTCTGAGCACATGTACTGGATCAGACTACATAAAACTCCAAAAGTGATGGTGCCTCCCTTGTAGCATTTAGTCTAGTTAATGGTTATAGCCCGACATGGTAGTGATCTGCATTTAAATCCTGTCTCTGCCTAAGAGAGCAAAAATGACCTAATGAAAAAAGTGTCCTAACACCCCAACTCCCCCAATGAAACAGCATCAGCAGGAGAAATTGAAAAAAAGACATCAAAATGTCTCATAGCCCTGTGGTTAGGGCACGCTCAAGAGGGGTATTGGAAGACCCCTTTTCAAATCCTTTCATCCTGGTCAGGGCCAGATTAGCCAGCCTGGGGGCCCCAGGCTGGCCCCACCACCACCACCACAGGGCTCCACCCTGGCCTGGGACCTCACCACAGGTCCACCAGGGGTGGACCAGCTGGCTTAGGGATGGGGTAGGAGCACAGAGGCCAGCCTCTGGCCTCGGCCCTGTCTGCCCTCCTAGAGCTCCCCCAAGCCCTGCCAGCATTGAGTGGGGCAAATGAGGTAGGAACCTTGGGGTTCAAGTCCAGAGCCCCCTGTTAGGCTAGGGCTTCAGCTCCTGTAGTTCCTGCATTAATCCAGCCCTGGCTCTAGTAAGCAGAGGGGGGGACTTGAACCTAGATCTCCTGCACCCCAAGTCTATGCTTTAGCTTGGCTTAGGCATTTTGATAGTGTAAATAACATTCTTAGTTACCCATCTCATTGGGGTAGGGGGCATACAGACCACATCACCCATCTCACAGGAGCTGTTTCTCCACTACAAAACAGAAGGAGAACATTCTCATCTCATAAACACAGGTTGACTCACTACTTTGTACTCTCCTATAACAGCTGTGCATCAGAATCCTTCATTTCTTACTCAGAAGTGATTTGCAACCATTTCCCACCCCAAGATTCATAAACAGTCTTCCATGCCCAACTTCCTCTAAAGTTGAAACTCTACAGTTTGAAGTCCTCTCCTAGGATTAAACTCTTAACAGATTTGGGTACAAGCAAACAAACTTCCAGATGAATTGTATATATCCCTTTTCACAGATATAGAACCACTATTTAAGGAGCATAAGCTTTGTTCTCTTAAACAAAATATTTACCAGTCTTCTGCTTTGTTTCTCCATAAAACTTTCCAAACTGACTGTGTCTCAACAGAGTTAAAAGCATGTCTTCTCCAGATGCATCTGCTTATGTAGGTTAAACGTTTGTAGGTGTGTCCCCATCAATGCTACCTGAGATTGGTAGAAAAATCACTGGTTATATGAAAGAAAAACTGTTGAGTGGTTTATTTTTGGGGAGGAGGAATGGGATCTAAGAAAGCTATTTTTAAAAAGTATTTTAATTCATCTACATTTTGTTTGGGTTTAAACATTCCCCTTCAATGTTTGCAACCCTTACACAATAGCATTATTTGCAATAGTACCTATTAATCAGAAAGTGAAATTAACTAGTCCGTTTCTGTTTGACAAGCATTTAAAGGACTGTATTAATTTAGGTCGTCATTCTGCATGTATGCAGACCCCTGGGTCCACATGGTACCACATTAAAGGTTATCGAGCTCTGTGTTGCTGCAGGGGGCTGCCTATGTACATCACTGGGTAGAAGCAGAGCTTCATTGATGTCTGCCCATGCAGATCAAATGGCAGGATTGGGGCCTTTTGTGTGAGGATAACTTTATGCACTTGACAAGTTCTAAAGGGGTAGCTGTGTTACTCTGTTTCAGCAAAAACAAACAAAAAGTCCTGTGGCACTTTTAAAAACTAACAAATTTCTTTATCACATAAGTTTTTGTGGGCACAATCCCGCTTCAGCAGATGCATGAAATGGAAACTGTAGTGTACATGTAACTCATGTGCCTAAAACAGGCTATTTCTTTGAGAGACCTATTCAAGGTGGGTTACTGTTGCTGGGCAGATGAGCTGCCCACAACCAGAAACTTCTGGAAACGGAGTGGTAGCATTTTGAGCATGCTCCACAGGGTTTCCCTGCTGGTGTGGTCAGAACACATGAGAGTAGCAGAATGCGAAGACAGCAGGCAGGAGCTGCAGTGAGAAGAGCCTGTGTAAGAAGCTGAGCCATGAGTGAACGACAGGATGTTTTCTCCCTCCAATGGAGTCTTCTGCAGCAGAGTGTGTGCAGGTGCATCCGGGACTGAGTGCTGGTTAGCCAGTAAGCTGACCGGATGGATGGTGCTGGTTCCAGAGGAGAAGGAAACGCCTGCGTGGAATTCTGTTGAAGATTCCTGCAATGAAGGAAGAAGAGAATAGCTCCTTCTTTCCACTCAAACCTTGGGACTTGAACAAAGACTGTAACTGAGAGTTGGGTGAACTCCACCTTCGGGACTCTTGGGTATATTTCTCACAGTGTTTCTGTGGGGTCTGTTCTGTTTAATTTAATTTTGTTTTCTTAGGTTAAGATTTATTCTGTTAGTAGTTAATAAAGTTCATTGTTATGTTTATTCTAAGTAGTATTTTAATGTGGGAGGATAACTCTGAGCAATCTTTGCTGTGAGTCCCATACAGACTGGATCCTAGATCTCCAGCTGCATTCTCCATAAGGATTGGGGTTTATTTCTGTTAGGCACTGGAGAAGGGCAATTGGATGAATTTTAGCCCACCCGACAATTACATACATATGCGCACACAGAGAAGGGTGGGCCACATAGTTAGTTCCAAAGCTCCAGAGGGATAGTCTGCTAGCCTATTTCAGCAAAGCAAACAAGCTGTTTTGATTCAAACAATGTGGAAGACGGCCCTGTAACAGCAATAGATGAGAATGTTAATACGGGGCAATTACCTTTTGTAGTCTTTACAAATCTCTATTCCAACCCAGTGTGAAGGTGTCTAGTTTGAATATGAATTCCAGCTCTGCAGTTTCATGTTGGAGTCTGTTTATATACACCTAACATACTACAGTTTCCATTTCATGCATCTGATGAAGTGGGGCTCTGTCCACGAAAGTTTATGTGATAAATACATTTCTTAATGTTTAAAAGTGTCACAGGGCTCGTTTCTTTTTATGCACCTGAGTCATCCCATTGACTAGTGATTAAAGAAAATTATTTTCCCCACTGTCCCCCCAACCTGTGGCCCACCATGAGCAGCCATACCTCAGATGTGGCTTTTAAGGCCAAAAATTTTGCTGACCCCTGCTCTATTTGAATACCAGGTAGGTACTGGGCAGGTGCAAGCCCCACCCACTGTTAAAATTCCTCCCCCAGCCTAAGGGGAGGTGGCACTAGGCCCAGATCCAACTAAATACGGGGGACAACTAAAGAAAAACGGACAGACGTAGGGGTTAAAGGTTTAAAACGGGATTCGGAAGGGGACACCGAGCAGAGAACCCTCGACAGTGCCCACTGCTCCCGGAAGGTGTCGAGGGAGCCAGCGGATGCTGCCCAGAGGAACTCTGCCCAGAGACGAGCTCGGACGAGGGAATGGAAATAGGCTCCACAGTTGCAGAAACCCCCCTCAGCAAACCTCTCCCTGGTGTTATAGATAGCGACCTTAGCATAGGCCAGGAGGAGGTTGGCGAGGAGGTCCCGCGACTTGGTGGGGCCACGGATGGGGAGTGAGTATAAAAACAGGTGTGTGGAGAAGTGTAGGCAGAACCTCAATAAGAGGGGCTGCAACCTGGCACATTCGAGATATGCATGCGCCAGGGTCTCCCTCATGCCGCAAAAGGGGCAGGTGTCGGCAGGGGGTGAACCGCACCAAGTACATGCTCGTGCTCATGGCTCCATAGAGGACCCCAGACCCCTGCTGTAGGCAGGGCAGAATGCCACTGATTGGCATGCTCAAAATGGCCTACATTTTGTCCCTGCTGCACAGCTAACAAACAGCTTGGAACCCTAGCACAAGCCAAAGACTTGGCAGTCACGAAGTCATGCATGTTCTGTTCCCCTGTCCATCTCACCAGCAGGGCCTGATCCCATAGGCATGCTCACAGCCTCAGCCCCTGCACAAAGGTGGTCTCTGTACATGTATGAGAGAGACTACTCCATATCCCTAACACATAGGCTGTTCTGTGGTGAGAATCTCTCAGTCTCTTCTGTTGAAGTTATTCCACGTTGTATGAATAATTGAGTATTATAGATTAGATTAGAGCCTGACTCTTTCATGGCCCAGGTGAGTTCTCTACACATCAGACTATAGAATCAATCGCTATTTCCTAATGAATTCTTCAAATGTACACATATTCATTCCACTGTAGGTGTGTGTGCACCTCATGCATAGTTGCTGGAGAATTTTTCCCCTCAGTAGTATCCATCAAGGTAGCTCAAGCACCTTCTGTTGCCACATACCACTATGTGCTGGTATAAGAGTGCGGAGGCACCTCCAACCCCTATTATTTCTTCACCAGTGGTGGTTGTTGACATGATCCCAGGCTTGTCATCAGTACTTCCCTCACTCCTTTGTATACATATCTTGTTTTGTTAAGAATTAGTCAATTAGGACACTCACCTCACATGTGAAGGACCAGAGTTCAAGTCCCTGTGCCGAACCAAGCAGCGCAGGGATTTTAATCTACGTCTTCCACATTCCAGGAGAGATCTTGGAGTCTTTGCAGATAGTTCTCTGAAAACATCCACCTGGCTTCTCAGGTAGTTCCCCAGCAGGTGTCACTTCCAAACAGTTTTCTCCAGAAAACAATACAGTGCTAGCACTTTAAAGTTCTGGAACAGTACTTTTATCGGGTTCATGGATTGGGCATCCTTGCTGCCCAAAAGTGATTGGTAGCTGTCTCACCATCTGTCCAGCCCATATTTATTTCTTTTTGGTCTTGGATTTCTTAATTTAATTTTGCTTTTCCTTGTGGACTCTAATGTGGTATGGTACATTGTTGACAACTGATGATCTCTTCCAACCATATGACTGGGTTCACAAGATAGATTGTGGTGCAAATTGTAACATTAGCTCAATCTAATTGAAATCATAGTTCTTTCTTCCCAAGTAACATGGTGGATATAACTGTTTCTAGTGCTTACTAGGGTCAATGTGTTTACTAGCTAACCACATAACATCCTCATATTCAATGCTGCTCTCTTCAATTTCTGTGTGTGCCTTGGATTTGTTTTTCTTCTCTCTGGACATTACACATGGCTTCAAAATGATTAAATGTGTCACACATGTGGCAGTTTTTCATTAGCTAGACACTTTTCATTCTGTCTTACGTGGTTTTTTCCCGTGGTATTTGCATGTGTTTGTACCACTGTCACCTATTGATGTCGTGTCTGTTTTTTGATTTCTTTTATGTACTGTCTGGACAGTTTCTGGTCCTGCCTTTCCAGGACGCTAATCCTCTTCCTTGCATTGCTGTGCAGCCCTACATATTTCCAAGCTTTTCCTGAAAAATCAAGTCAGCTCCTTCAGCAACTGCTTTCATATTTGTGAGTTTCATCCCACATGCTATCCAGTCTCTATCAATGAATCTTTAATATTTCCAAAATTAGAACTGCAGCTGCTTGAGCCCCAGTAAAGAAATTATATCTTGCCATGGTTTCATTCTTTTTGGGGATTTCAGGGAATGTCAGACGAGTCTATATTTGCTTCAAGCTGTATTGAGCTTAGGGAATTTCTATGCCCGAAGTCTCACTTATCTCTTGCTTCCCCTTCTCCAATCAGGTAACCAAACAGCTTTATTTTCACAGCACCTTCTTTATCTGTCATAGCAATAACTACATAGAGGTTAAATTCCCCTTTCCAGCTCTTCCATGTCTGAGCTAATTTCTTAGCTTGCAGATTTAATGTCCCTGGAGGCATCAGCCCCTCCATTTTCTGTTATCATCCTTTTCTTGTAAAACAAGCCATGTACTTACAGACATATTCTGCTCTCTGCATTGCAGCTCTGAATGGTCTCTCCTGCTGTCTAGGATTTGATTACCACTGTTACCATGTTTTATGCTTTATATCTGGATCCTCTGCCATATGAGATCTCACTCGGACACAAAGCTAATTTACAAACTCCAGCTTTACTGTGGCTGCTTACATCATGGCTTCTTCTGCTTCATAGTGGCTTCTCACTTTCCCCAGGAGGTGTTGCATTCCATTTCCCCCAGGAAACAGTATCCTTCCTGAAAGTATCTGCTAGCATTTTTCATGTTGTTAAAGGGGGAAAGGGTGGCATATAGACTCCTGGGAATGGGGGGAACGCACAGAACTTCTGGCAGGGAGATGGGGAGGGCCAGTAGTATGGGTCAGCTGAAGGGGAAGGAATACAGAGCCCCTGTCATAGGGAGAAAAGGGCATTGTCTACAGATCAAAAAAATGATGGCATGGCAGCCATTAAGAGCCCGTAGCATAACAATATCTGCCCCCATCTCAGCTCCGCCCATCCTTCCAGTAGTTGAAAAATGTTGACAGTCACCCAGAATGACTGGTCTCCCAGGTAGAAAAAAGAAAAGAAATAAGACTGGTGAGACAAAGCGCGTATTGGGGTGTGGGATGCGCACAAAGGGAGGCAGTAAGATGTGAGGACATGGAGAACATACAGGGTCTTTAGCGTGTGGCAGAGGTGGGAGTTTGGGACCACAGAGCTGTTGGGTTGTAGCTGACTGGGCAGGGAAGGGAACACTCAGAGAGGGAAGAGGGGAAGCAGGGGCACAGAACTCCTCCAGCCCTGGACTGAGAGAGCTCTGCTGGTCCTGAGGCTGCAGTGGAGGCACAGAACACCTCCAGCCCCCGCCCCGCGGCAGGAGCTGACAGCAGCTCACAGTGGGGGCACAGAACATGCCCCTCCAAAAGCAGTCAGGGACCACATGGCGTGAGGGAGGCAGAAGATGGTTGCAGAGGACCTGAACTAGACTAGGACTTAAAGTGCGATGTTAGGTTAGCACACGCTAGATCATAGCACGTTACCGAGCATGTTTTAAAAGTCTAGTTTAGACAGAGCACACTGTCTTTAACACATGCTAACCAGGTCAAGCCCTTTCAACCACCCATTAGCACATGTTAAAGGCAGCATGCCTTGGTTACATTAGCAGGTGTAACGCTCAGCAAGTGTATGACCCCCTTGCCATCACAAGCAAGTGTCATGTAGGGCACTTTACTCCAGCCAGGGAATGGATACGTAGGGACATTTATGCCATGAGAAAATCACCCTTTCACTAGGACCAAATACTCTGGCACTATAGCTAGAATCTGCCAGCAGCTCAGCATAAAGACCAGCAGTTCTGGCCTATCGTATCAGAAAATTGAATACTCAGGGTCTGTGCCTATATATCAAACCCTTCCCAGGTGAAAAAGTAGTGGTTTAACAAAAGAGCAAGCTACATTAAAGTGACTATAGTGTTATGGTGCTGTGCCAACAGCCATGACATTCAAAATTTCCTGTATATCCATCCACAGAGTAGGTACCCCAGGGGCACTGGAAGTGAGAACTCTCTGCCCAAGTCCTGCTCTGGAGCAGCACTAAAGCTGAAAGGGCAGTTTAGAGCTGGAGTTTACCTAGCACTGAGAGAGTAGTTCAGCTTCTATGCCTAGTCAACGGTCTCTTGACTGTTTTCACCCACCAGGATTCTAGTTGGTGGCAGCTGGGATGGTGTTTTTGTGATCTGGACAGCTGTAGCAACAGGACTGAGACAATTGATTTATTTCACATAAGTCACCAGCCTTCTGCAACTTAGTTTCAAAACCATTTGTTTCAACGGGTAAGGGTAATGAAATACTATGGCTCCATGGGTTTCAGCTCTCAGAAATTCCATCTTTTGACAAGGGGGTTCTTAATATTATGAATCTTTTTATCATGAGCTGGCTTAGTCAACTCAAAGAACATTTGATTTCAATCTATATTTTTAAAAAAACAAACAAACTTATTTTGATACCACAGCACATCTATAACGTCTTTAGACCCCATTACAGAGTGGGTTGAGGCATTACCACTTATCTGTCTGTATGGACAATAAGAGTTGGTTTGCCCTTCTACAAATATGAGATACACTTAATGTTTCATGATGGAAGATGTGACAGGCGTATCTCCTGCCTCATAATTTGTAACAGCCGAAAGGTCTCTGATAGGACCTTCATTTGGTATCCTTGTCTTCAGGGAGTTATACATAATCCACTTGAAAAACAAGCTGTATACAGAAGTCTATCCACTACCCCGTTAAAGATTCTTCCTGCAAGAAGAGATGTTGCAACTGCTGGGACAAGAGTTTCTTTTGCCATCATATTACATCTATCAGTCTGTGAACCAGTCTGCACTACTCTGCTGCAGAGTTACATAGCAAGAAACCCATCTAGTGATGTGTGCAGGGATAATAGGAACATGTCTAGCTTCACTTAGGAGCTGTACAGGGCTGGAGCCTGAAGCTAAGGCTTCCAGAGCTTCTAAACTCTGCAGGAGTGGAAATCCTCTTCAGCTCTGCATTTGGGTTGTGTCTGCAATTGTGTTTTCCAGGAAATCTCCTGTCAGTGCCCTACCACCAATGCGGCTCTGCTAGTAAAAGCAATTGTGGCTGCACTAGTATAGACAGCGCTCAGATGCTTTTACCACAGCGCCGTACGGTTCCATTTCAAGCAGGGCTAATTGTCACAGCGTTAATGCTTTTTTCAGCCCACAGCCTGTCAGACTAGGTCTTTCCACATTACTAGCATCAGTGGAGTTGAACTGGTGTTAAAAATGCTGGGAGATATTTAGAAAAGCTTAGTGTGGACAGGGCCTCTTTGAAGAAGTCAATATCTTCCTCCCACAGCAAAGGGCTGGAAAAGGTGTGTGACCGGAGTCTCCTGGGCTAACCTCCTGGACATGCAAAAATCAGGGCAAGCTGCAAAATCGGGAGCCAAACTCCCCACACTCTGATGGGTGGTACTTAAACCAGTCTCCCTATCAGTCACAAATGGGCTTCTGGCTCCCCACACCGGGTACCAAGAAATCTGCCCAAAATAGAAGCAGCCCCTTTATTGCACTCCAGCTCCTCTGGCTCCCACCTAGCCACATGGTCCCTTAAAGAAATAGGTTCTCCTGACCCCAAAGGGCCAGCCTCAGCACACAGAACAATATAGGTTTGGATCTTACGCAAAATATCACACTGATAGCCAATCCTTTAGCAGCTACAACTAAAGGTTTAATATAAAACGAAAAGAAGCAAAATATGAGAGATGTTAAAGGGTCAAAGTGAATCACATACATACAAATGATTTAAAGTTCATGTAAAGCAGTTTGCAGGCTTGTTCCTCTGGAGTTTGCAGGCTTGTTCCTCTGGTAAACACCCAGCACCTGGGTGGGCCTCAATCCTTAGTCCGATCGCAGAGGAATAGTTCCAGAGATGGGTGTTGGCTGTAGACTGGGGACTTGAGACAAGATGGAGTCGGGGCTGCTGCCTTTTATTACCTCTGGCCTTCTCCATGCTGTGTGCAGTTCTTTCCAATCAAAATGTAGTTGAGTCACATGTTCAAGTCCTAGTGCCTCAGCAGGTTTCTCCCTGGGCCCATTGTATCTGGGAGCTTCCTTAATGGGCCATTAAGAAGACAATGGCTGTAGACATCCTGTCTGGGGAGTTTCCCAGAATCACACAGGTTGAAATATAGATATAACAAACATATGCCTAACATCTAATACAAATACAATTCCTAGACATAAACTATATAATCATTCCCAGCAAATTACCACCTTTCTATTGATACCAAACACGACATAGTTCCTATGGATTATAGCATTTATGAAATATTAATACAAAATAATATCATAAATGGGTCCCTAAATCCGGACAGCGTCACAAGGTGCATATCAGGTGTTAAGGGGAAACAGTATGTTGAAATTCTTAGATCAATAATAGCGTTAAAGAAGGTCAAAAGAGCAGGCTGTGAGCCTTTCCTGCTCTATAGTGCCGAGTGCATAACAGTTGGTTAAAGAGGGGCCTTGTGCAAACTCCAGAGGGCCATGTGCACCATTCTCTAGTGCCGGGTGCAAAAACTAGTGTACTGTGTGCAAAAGAGCTAGAGGGCCGTGTGCAAAGCCCTTTTGGCAGGAAACAAGGTTATAAATTGTTGCTCAGCCACTCTGAGACCATTGCTATCCCTCATAGTGGCAGAGTGCGCGCGTGTCCTGTCTGTTTTACCTGTCAAAGACTGAGAGAGGCTCAAGAAGAAACGGATACTTACCAGCTTACATGCTTCATCTGGCCCTGCTGTGGTGTCGAGGCGTAGCCCTGTGGCAAGCCTGACCATCCAAGGCATCCAGGTTCCTGTCCATCTGACCTGTCGCTGTGGTCTTCACCTGGACAGCCGACGATACCTGTAGGGGAGAAGAATTACGGATAACTAATTGTCACATACCATCATTGACACTTATCCTAAGGACTTAACATCACATATGCACTTTAACATCTATGTTTTTACCATAATTAATATCTGTTAGTTTAATCTTTTACTTGTTAATTCATTGTGATTAATAAACCCTTTTCTGATTTGATCCTCTCTGTGATTCATGTACCGACACAGCAGCAGCTCTGATAGATGGGTGTGGGACAGACCCTGTGGGTTGCAGTGGGTCTTGGCCAAATATAAATGTAATCTGTGGACTCCAAGTGGTAGCAGGAATTCGTATGCCCCGGCAGAAGGCTTGGCTCTGGCAATAGATTTGGCGACTGCAGCAGGACTGTCAGCACAGATTCAGAGAGAGAGAGTTGATTTTTAAGTTGTATTTTCAAGCAACAGGTTAACATAGCAGTCTCTGACACAGACACTCAGTAGTATCTGATCTGCGTCTGCAAGAAATGGTCTGTGGATATCCGCAGATATAATGTGGATATCCGTGGATTTGCAGGGCTCTACATCTTGGGAACAGACTCATTAAAGAAAATGAGGGTGCTGGTGGATGTTCCCAATATGCTATTAAGGGATAGTTCTGCATTCGATGAAGTATATGTTACAGCTGCTGTATTCAGAATAGCAGCAGTGAAAGCCCCAGAGGCCTTGGAGCTTCCCAATTGGGAACCTGAGGTGAGAGAAATAACGTCAAGGCATTCAGCAGTGTTAGCGAAGGATAAATTGCAATGTGGGCTGATGAAACATCACATAGCCATAGAATGACCAGACCCTAAGCCTATGAGGCAATATAAATATCCAGAAAAAGCAGTATATGGATTAAAGGAGTCCATCTCATCCATGTTAAAGCAAAAGGTGCATGTAGAAATTCAGAGTCCATGTAATGCACCGATATGGCTGGTTCTTAAATCTGATGGGGGGATGTGGTGGCTGTTGATTTTTGAGAACTAAATAGGGTTACCTCACGGATGGCACCGGTGGTACCCAAATACCAAGAGGTGATGTCAACCATTAATGAAGGGGTAAAATGGCTTTCCGCTATAGACCTTTCAAATGCATTCTTTTCAGTTCCTATAGAAAGGAAGTACTGGTATAAGTTTGCCTTTACCTTTGAGGACAGGCAGTTAGCATTTAGCAGATTGCACAGGAATTCCTCAATTTCCCATCCATCTATCATAAGGAGATCTGCAAAATGTTGAGGGAGCCATGGTCAGCAGAAGGAAAGGTCTTGTCATATACATAGATGATATTCTAATTATCACTAAGACTAGAGAAGACCATTTGAAATTACTGGAAGCGGTATTAACTAGAAAAGAGCAGGCCAGCTTCTTAATAAATCCTGTTAAGGCCCAATTAGTAGCAATATCTGTAAAGTATCTTGGAGTAGCCCTAGGGGAATTGGGAAGACACCGACATGAAGAATGGGTGAGACTGATATCCCAATTACCTATTCCAATTGAAGTGAGTACCCTAATAATCATAGAACCATAGGGTTGGAAGGGACCTCATGAGGTCATCTAGTCCAACCCCCTGCTAAAAGCAGAACCACTCCCACTAAATCACCCCAGCCAGGGTTTTGTCTAACCGAACCTTAAATATCTATAAAGACGGAGATTCCACCACCTCCCTAGGTAACCCATTCCAATGCTTCACCATCCTCCTAGTGAGAAAGTTTTTCCTAATATCCAACCTCGACCTCCCCAGCTGTAATTTGAAACCACTGCTCCTTGTTCTGTCCTCTGTTACCACCGAGAACAGCCTAGCTCCCTCCTCTTTGGAGCACCCCTTCAAGTAGTTGAAGGTTGCTATCAAATCTCCCCTCAGTCTTCTCTTCTGCAGACTAAATAAGCCTACTTCCTTCAGTCTCTCCTTGTAAGTCATGTGACCCAGCCTCCCTAATAATTTTCATTGCCCTCCACTGGACTCTTTCTAATTTGTCCACATCCTTTCTGTAGGGGGGAGCCCAAAACTGGACACAGTATTCCAGATGCAGCCTCACCAGTGCCGAATAGAGGGGAATTATCACATCCCTCGATCTGCTGGCAACACTCCTACTGATGCAGCCTAATATGCCATTGGCCTTTTTGGCAACAAAAGCACACTGTTGGCTCATATCCAGCTTCCCATCCGCCATAACCCCCAGGTCCTTTTCTACAGCGCTGCTACTTAGCCGATCGGTCCCCAGCCTGTAGCAGTGCATGGGATTTTTCCATCCTAAGTGCAGGACTTTGCACTTGTCCTTGTTGAACCTCATGAGGTTTCTTTTGGCCCAGTTTTCCAATTTGTCTAGGTCTCCCTGGATCCTGTCCCTGCCCTCCAGCATGTCTACCATTCCCCCCAGCTTAGTGTCATCTGCGAACTTACTGACCATGCAATCTATCCCATCATCCAGATCATTAATGAAGATGTTGAACAGAATTGGTCCCAGGACCAACCCCTGGGGCACTCCACTCATTACTGGTTGCCAACTAGACACTGAGCCGTTGATTCTGACCCACTGAGCCCGGTGATCTAGCCAAGAACTTTCCTGGGACTTGTTAGTGATATTCCTGGTTTAAAAATTGTCAGAACGTTAAGGGTTAATGTGCAGGTTTTTCCGTCAGCAAACATTCCGGGAAAACACTGTATATATTCCAGCGAGCCCCTGACCCTCGTGTTGTCCATTTGAGTGGTAGCGCTGTGCGCACACCTGCTCATTGTTCGAGAGACTACGTGGGATCAACAGAAAAGCAAGTTACTTACCTGATCCAGAATTGCGGATCCAGAACCAGCTGACGGTCTGGCATCCACATCATCGACGAGTCTGCGCCTGGATGGCAGATGGCTGCATCCCTAAGGGGAGAAGAAACCCCAGATAAGTCTGTTTAACATCAAGGACTGTGAGAAGGGAAGGCTTAATTATCTTGAATTCCCTGTCACCATTTGTTTATGTTCTTTAATAAAAATCACTGTTGTTTGAGTTTTACATCTCTCTCTCTGAGGTCATTTCTATCTTTGCACACATGCTCTGATAGATAGGTGCAGGGCAAATCTGAGGGGGTCCTTGCCTAAAAATAAATTTAAAGCTGGGAATCCCAATCTGTTTGTGCAACAGACTCATCAGGTTTCCAAGGGATTTTGTCTATGACTATGCTCACATAGCTAAGCCCTTAAACCACCTTCTTATAAGGAATAAGAATGGAGATGGAATGAAGAACAGCAGAATGCATTTGACACTTTAAAAAGATCATTGTTAGAAGCCCGAGTGTTATCGTACCCTAGAAAAGATCATGTGTTCCTTTTACAATTAGGAGCCAATAGCTAGAACGTAAGTGCAATATTATCACAGGAAATACAAGGCAAGGAGAGAAACGTGGCTTATGGGTTGTGGCTCTCATCAGCAATTTCCCGTTGGGAATACATCCTAGGTATGTCACCAGTATTGCTAAGGACCACTCACAGCCTGGTGAAGTATGTGCTAAGTGGGAAAATAAATGAAGGTAGGGTTTCCAACACCTGGCTAGCACACTGGACCCTAAGCTTACTAAATAGAGATATAAAAACTCAAAATGTAAAACCACCATTGATAGCACCTTATGTGCTAGTAATGGAAGGCCAAAAGCATCAGTGTCCACTACCTGTGGTAAAAACAGAATTGGAAATATCACCCTTTGGAGATGATAGGTCCTTCAAGGACAATTTCAGATCTGGGCCACTGACGGCAATTGTTTGTATATACAAGGCCAATTAAAGGCTGGATATGGAGTGGAGCGTTTGCATCCCCATAAGGTGCTGCAAGGTTAAACTAATCAAAAATCAGCCCAAGCTGCAGAAATTGTAGCCGTGCTAGCCATATTAAGGGAAGAGGACCAGAATGAGAACTTATTGATAGCCACTGATTTGGACTGGATGGTGAAGGCTTTCACTGAATGGATGGTGTACTGGAAGAACAGAGATGTGATTACTGTAGATGGGAAGCCAGTAAAATATCAAAATACTTGCTACAGGCATGGGATATGGCTGTAGCAAGGAGGGGTAAAACCTGTCTACTGAAAGTAAAAGCCCATAAGAGATGGGACGAGACCATTTTCCAGCTAAATCATACTCAGAGGCGGCTTTTGGGGTAGGCGAAGAGGCGCACGCCTAGGGCCCCGAGCAGTAAGGGGTCCCGTCACCTGCTTTGCCTGCCCCAAAACCTGCATCTGCCTCGGTTGGCAGCAAGAGGAGGAGCTAGACCCTGGGGCTGGGGCTAGTGGCAGAGAGCTGAGGCTGGAGGATGGGGAGCTAGGGCCACAGAGGGGCAGCCCCTGCGGGCCTATGGAGGCCCCATGATGGGTCTTTGCCTAGGGCCCCCAATAGCCAAAGGCCACCTCTGATCATACTGCTGATATATTAGCCAAGAAAGCTCTGACGTTAAATAGAGAGGGGCACTGTTGGAAAGAAATTACCAAAGTTAAGGAAGTTACGAATGTTAGAGTTAGTAAGGTCACTAATCAAAAGGACTTCCAGGACCTAACAGAAGTGCAAGCAGAGGATAAGGAGATCTTGCAGAAAGAGCACTAGAAAGCTAGAAAGATATAGAAAAACAAGGATGGAGTAATTTTAACAAGAAAAGGAGAAGACGACCTCGCTGTACCACGCTGCCTTAGAGATGAGCTAGTGGAGCTGGCCCATCAGCAAGGTCATTTGGGCAGAGCCAAAACAACAGCTAGATTTGTAACAGTAGCATGGTGGCCTGGGATGGAAAAGAATGTAGCTCATTACATCAAAAATTACCTTAATTGTGCTGAGAATAATGCTGATAGCAGGGTAAACAAGGGACCCATAAGGCATAACAAGATAGTGGGGTCATAGAATCATTGAATAATAGGGCTGGAAGGGACCTCACGAGGTCATCTAGTCCAACCCCCTGCTAAAAAGCAGGACCACTCCCACTAAATCACCCCAGCCAGGGTTTTGTCTAACCGGACCTTAAATATCTCCAAAGATGGAGATTCCACCACCTCCCTAGGTAACCCATTCCAATGCTTCACCATCCTCCTAGTGAGAAAGTTTTTCCTAATATCCAACATTGACCTCCCCAGCTGTAATTTGAAACCATTGCTCCTTGTTCTGTCCTCTCTGACCATCGAGAACAGCCTAGCTCCCTCCTCTTTGGAGCAACCCTTCAAGTGGTTGAAGGTTGCTATCAAATCTCCCCTCAGTCTTCTCTTCTGCAGACTAAATGAGCCTAGTTCCTTCAGTCTCTCCTCATAAGTCATGTGCCCCAGGTCATGGGTAAGATTACAGCAAGATTACACTGGCACACTCCCAAAAACTAGCAAGGGTAATTGTTATGCACTTGTGATTGTGCACAGCTTCATGAAGTGGATCGAAGCATATCCAGTCAGAAGTTGCACTGCAATGGCAACAGCAAATATACCATTGGAACAAGTGATATCTAGGTTTGGCCTGTCAAAGGAAATAGATTCCAATAGAGCAAAGGTCGGCAACCTTTGCTGGCTCCTGTGCCAGCCCCACCCACTGCACCCTCAGCACGTGCAGGGGGCGAGGCCAGCAGGTGCTGGGGTGGGGACAGGGACTCCTTCTCCCTGCTGGTCCTGCTCCCTGCACATAGGGCTCCTGTCCTCTGCTGGCCGCACTCCCCAGCTGGGGGGTGGGGCCAGCAGGGGACAGGAGGCACAGCGTGCACGTGGCTCTTGTGGCCCCAGGCTCTGCTGGGGGCGGGGCCAGTGAGGGGAGCAGCAGCAGCACCACATGCCGCTCAGAATAGGTGCGCATGCCACGTTTGGCATACATGCCAGGGGTTGCTGACCCCTGCGACAGAAATACGCATTTCACAGAGGGAAGTGACCAGAACTTAGTGGCTACGTCTACACTGGCAAGTTGGTTCGAATTAAGGAGGCTTAATTCGAACTAACTAAAGCCATGGCTACACTAGGCTTTAGTTAGTTCGAATTAAGGGCTTCCTTAATTCAAACTAAGAAGTTTGAATAGGGTATTCGAACTAAGGAGTTAATTCGAACTAACTAGTTCAAATTAACCAATGTGGCCATGTTAATTCGAACTAATTTCTTAGTTCGAATTAACTGGTCATTGAAATGAATGGGGATCGCTAATTCAAACTAAGCAAGTGCTTGCTTAGTTCGAACTAACATTCCAGTGTGGCCATGCTAGTTTGAATTAAGCTAATTCGAACTAACTAATTCAAACTAATTTTAGCGAGTGTAGACATAGCCAGTGTGAGGCTCTCAGAATAAAACAACTGTGACATATAGCAGCCCACCCGCAATCATCAGGGTTAGTGGAAAGAAGTAATTGTGTGCTCGAAAATGCTTTGAGGAAAGTGATTAATGGTATGG
This sequence comes from Pelusios castaneus, assembly GCA_007922175.1. Taxonomy (NCBI): domain Eukaryota; kingdom Metazoa; phylum Chordata; order Testudines; family Pelomedusidae; genus Pelusios; species Pelusios castaneus. The sequence continues at coordinate 17,097,764 of ML685798.1, read as the reverse complement.
GGAGTAACTGGGATATTAAGTTACCAATGGCCATAGGTCATCAATCACTTCACATGGTTTTACCCCATATGAAGTGATGACAGGAAGAGTCATGAGAACCCCTGAGATTGGGCATTTAGGAGATTTGAAACCTGATGAATTTCAATTACTGGCAAAAATGAGCATGTATATAGGCAATCTGCTAGAGCAGATTGGTGATATCCACAGCAGGGCAGCTTCTCAGCTAGGGTTAAATTAGAAGCAGGGAGCCAAAAGACTGGGAGACGCACTTAAGGCCATTGAGTGGGATGTCAGACAAAGAGTCATGTTAAGATATTTCTCGGAAAAGGCTCACTCCTTATGTCAGAAATGGTGGTGGTGGGGTGGGTCCATATAAAATCATAAACACAGTGAGTCCCACTGTGTACCCAATCAAGATGCATGATAATAGAGGCAAGGCAATTTATAAAGGGTGCCATTACAGCCAGCTAAAAGAATGGAAAGGGGATGGGAAAGATAAGTAAAGAAAGTAAAGAAACATCATTAATGTTTTATCCTCTCTAATTATTTGCAGAATGAAAACTTCGGTCAGCAATCGCCTTAAATTTTGTATAACAATATTTTGTATAACAATATTAATCTGTATAGGCCATTTTGGGGAAGAAATAGAGTTTGAAACCCACCTACATTATACCTCTGTGGCAAAACAAGAATTTATCAGAGAAAGGTATGACTTGGTGGGGAGGAGGTAGATGACGCGTTCTTCCCAGCGTGGAATGGACATCTTTGTGTATAACAATGGCACACAGTGCTATATCATATAGGAAGGTAGAGTGACTTTGAATGACGAATTAGCAGCAAGCCAAATCCGAAAACACTCAGGGACCAACAAGTCCTCATAATGGGCCAATTAGTTACACAAACTGTATAAATCAATGCAGTCAGTATTCTACAGATTCTGTGAAGTTTGAAAAAGCAATATCATGTAACGTATATGAGGGAATATTGGGATCCAAATGTGGAAGATTACAGATGGGAATGGAAACTATAGTTGATCTTGGGGTAAACCCAGTACAGGTTAAAATAGAACTGGAAGGCACAATTAGCAGAATCCCTTTCTTTTTAATAGCTCCAAACACTACATATGAGGAGATGTTTACTTGTATAATGAGATGGGCAAACAGATAGCCAAGAAAAGAAATAGAAAATGCTTTCTGTGACGGTAAGACGGTTGGTTTCATAATTTTGTGTGAAGGGACTTTCTATCCATGGGTCAAGGCCAAGGTTGAGATTATTTTAGCATAACCAAACTATGCAAAGCCAAATTCCCTATGAAGCACCTGCAGCTCCAACCACTGTGAGAGGAGAGATTTGCCATCTTGCTTAATTCTATTACTGTCCAGTATAATTGTGTTACAATCTTCCGCCTTCAATTTGCAATCTAATCTGTGAAAGCTCAAATGGGTAGAAGGGTCCACTTTCACACGTCTGATTGGTGGATTGCAGCTCTAAAAAGTGTGTTGAAAGAGTACATAGGTGTGTAATATGTATTATACCTCTACTGTGAAAGGGTGTGAAACTTCTTTTCTCATTTAAAGTCTTAAACCTGATCCCATTGGAGTCAATGGGACTATCTCCAGAGAAACAAACAAGGAGTCCTGTGGCACTTTTAAAGACTAACAAATTTATTTATCGCATGAGCTTTCGTGGGAGAAAATCCCACTTCGTCAGACGCTTTGAAGAAACTCAAGAGAGTTTGGGATACTGCGTCAGGCCCTTTATCATGAACACATGAAGAGGACAGAGATTGTATCATGCAACCATCCTCCTACTACATGCTAAGTCCTGATTCTGACATTGCTTTTAACTTTCTAAAAATTCCCTCTTGATTTAAATGTCTTATTCTTAGCTTCAGCTCAGAAGAGATTTGTTTTGTGAATTATGGAATTTGGTAAAATTAAATATTAATTTACAACAAAATCATTCCTGAGTCTGAACTTTTTAGACTACGCTTACTACCATCTCCTAGGATTGCTAGAATTGAATGAATTTAGAGAAAAAATATTTTCTGGGTTGGTTTTTTTTTTCACTTTTTTCAGCATTTGGCAGCATTTTTTCAAATGGTCAGTTTCAGTGTTTCCCAAGTATAATCACTTTCCCTGTTGTTTATGTGTACCCTTTCACACAGCAACAGGAGAGGGGAAAACACTAAAAACAATGGGAAAATGCGATTACAAAATTACACCCAATGGCCAGAGAACAAAGGGGCAGGTCTGTTACCTGTTTCTAACTCATTTAAAAAGTTTGAATAGTTTCAAGTTGACAACTTACACTTAAGAGTTCCAACTAGTCCTGTGGGCTGGTTCTTGGATGAACTGGTTGGACATGGGAAAAAAATTTTAAAGACAAAATAGCTAATGTTGGAATCTCCAGCAAGTCCTAGACTAGCAAAAGATGTGCGCTTGGGTTCAGTTTTTGTGAGACACCTCGTTTAGATTTATGATGATTGTCAGCTGTGCCAGCAGAGCTTTTAACTTTGTAGGCCTCTTTTTAATATAGTTCCACTAACACAGCTATGAAATATATATATTAATGGTGCAGCAGAGACTGTAATTTCGGTGCGACCTCTGTTCTTTAAGATGCCTCACGAAAGTTATAATCTTCCCTGGCCTCGCTGTACTAGAATATAATTTTTATACTCACTGAGATCTTCATTAAAGAATCATAGCTCCCTTGGGGTTTACTTCAATAAGCGACATTGAGGAGAAACTACAACTTACTCTGTCTGCACTAAGATTTGACAATGTGTTAGCTATCCCATTGTACAACACCACCTTATTTTCCTAGGGTGGACATGGCCCACATGGAAGAGTTCGGCTCTTTCTCTACACATAGGAGGCAAAGACAGCATCTTTAATGCTTCTGTAACACTACCCACAAACCCACTATGGGCTGTTCTCTCTTCACACTCACACGAGGCTGGGGACCTGCTTGTAACTTCTTTCTATTTCCAATATGGATCAGAGGCCCCACCTTCAAGATAAAGGCCAGAAAACTTCATGTACCCTGTTCATGCTAAACACATTTGCTATGGTAAACCGTAGGCGTAGCCCATGCAACTCATGCCATCTGAAGACCTGATCATACTCCAGGTAGATTGCTAGGATGGATGTGGATTATCATCATGCAACAAATGACCACAATGGTGTCATTCATATACTAAAAAAGCAGACAAATTGAATATGGCAAAAGGTTATATTCTCTGGCCAATGCATGGAGGTTGTGAAGAAGTAGAAGAACCTCACATGAGAATTTCTTCACTTTTAATCATTCAGGCTATGTCTACACGTGCTAAAATTAGTTCGAATTAGTTAGTTCGAACTAACTAATTCAAACTAAATTTACTTAGTTTGAATTATCTTAATTCGAATTAGCATGGCCACTGGAATGTTAGTTTGAACTAAGCAAGCACTTGCTTAGTTCGAATTAGTGATCCCCATTCATTCCAATGGCCGGTTAATTCGAACTAAGCAATTAGTTCGAATTAACATGGCCACATTGGTTAATTCAAACTAGTTAGTTCGAATTAACCCCTTAGTTCGAATACCCTATTCGAACTTATATTAGTTCGAATTAAGGAAGCCCTTAATTCGAACTAACTAAAGCCTAGTGTAGCCATAGCTTTAGTTAGTTCGAATTAAGCCTCCTTAATTCGAACTAACTTGCCAGTGTAGACATAGCCTCAGTTATTTTTAAGTTATGACAATTCAGCAACACAGTTAAAGCCTGATTTATGCTTTGTACTCACAACTGTAACTTGGCCTTAAAAGTTTTTTGTCTGGAAATATTTCATGTAATTTATTTCCATCTCATGCCTGTTCCTGTCTCGTGGTATTAATAACTCAGAACAGTTAATGTTTTTAGCACACTAAGCACCCTGATAGCACTAAATAATCAGTATCACTAAATAATAATAAATCTGATATTGTTGTTATTACAATTAGTACAAATGTCTTTGATCTCCTTGGGTACAAATCCTCCAGACTCTGCTCAACAACCTCATGTAGGTGAAACTGGATATAGCACCAACTTTAATCCCTCAGTATTAATATTTGGCGTGAATTAAGACAACACATTAGCTAAAGAAGATCTCCAAATCCACAACCTAATTCCAATGCCAGAGGCTATATCCATTTCTGGGGCATGCCCATGAGCCTCATTTATGAACTGTTGAACTGTGTAGAGTGTATGTACCAGCTAGAGACAAGAAGGGAAATGAGAGCAGAGATGCAGTGTCTCTGTCCCAGATCTGACCACAATGTCAGAGAAGTTCCAAAGGGGTAGCCGTGTTAGTCTAGGTCAGCAAAACAAACAAGGAGTCCTGTGGCACTTTTAGACACTAACAGATTTATTTTTCACATGAGCTTTTGTGGGAGAAGTCCCACTTTCTTTCACTTTCTGGCATCTGATGAAGTGGGACTTCACTCACGAAGCCCAGGCGCTATAGCTCTCTCCCTCCCTCAGGGGGCACATGGCCGGAAGGTGACATTGACCAGGCCCACCTTGCACTTGCAGGGGCCCAGCCAGAAAACAGGGGCTGGCTACACCCGTTTCCCAGGTAGCCAGTCTATGGCGACAGGAGAGACCTCTTCTACTGGCACAATTAGACCACCCTAACAAGCGGTGGTAGCTACGTTGGTGGGAGCGCTGTACTCACCAGTGCTTTTGATGGTGAAACTTATGTCAATCAGAGGTATGTTCTTCCACCCCCTCAACCAACAAAAGTGTTACAGACAAAAATGCTCGTGTAGACAAAGCCTCAGAGAGGTGTGAGGCGGCCCATTCATCTCAATAAGATGTTCTCAGCTGAATGAGAACACCTCCTGGAGATGACTACACTTTGAATCAAATAGCTCTGAGAGCTGGGAATTGCTCCATCCAATCCACTGAAGATGTCGTCACCTCGCCCTTAAGCGTATAGTATCCAGGCACACACATGAACGGGACATCAGAGCAAGCAATTCAGAGCCCCTTAGAAAAGCAGGGACCCTACCCTCCAGATACAATGTGATATAGGGTGATAGAAGGGCTGAGACCCCTTCAACATCAGAGACTCCACACATTTCAGCACATGCATGAGGAGCTTAAAAGCTCCCATAGTGAGGCAGGCCCCCAAATCCCACATGTTTACCTAGATCCTTGCTCATCTGTTGGGTGGTCCGTGCCCTCTGTGGAGCTTGGGTTCTCTGCTGCTTCATTGTCTATTCTCTATGCTCACTCTCCTCCAAGTGCTGGTCATTGCTCTGGGACACAGAGCTCTGAATGGTAGCCATCTCCTCCCACTGCATGCTCTGTCTGGCCACGACAAGGGACGCAGGGGAGGGGGCAGTGGCTTCAAACAGGTGGCACACTCAATTTCATGACAATCCAAGTCAGCATATAGATTTTAGAGCCCTTAGAATAATCCACTTTAGACAAAAAGTGACGCTCAACCTACAGCAGAGTTGCTGCTCTGTTATACTTTTTAACAAAATAAAAACAAAAGCAAGCATCAAATAGAATTAACAGATTTTGTTTTTTAATTCTGTCATATGTGCAAAGTAGAATTACAGTTCATTCTATTTCAGGATGTCATCTGCATAATAATAAACAAAAAACAAACTTTTGAAATACCAATGTTGTATGTCTATAGCACATAACTAAATCCTGCTTAGAATAGTTCAGAGCCTGAAGCAATACAAAGTCTTCATATTTTTAACCACTGGAAAAAAAAAAGCTAGAATACTGTTCATTTAGATGATTAAATGATATTATTAGGCAATTAGGCAATGTTTTAATCTGTTGAGTCTGAGATGTAGCGTATTTAGACCTACGCACTCCCTGGTAATTAATTCAAAAAAAGACACAATGCACATTAAAAAACAACGAGAGTCCTGTGGCACCTTATAGACTAACAAATTTTCTTCGGCATAAGCTTTCGTGGGCTGTATCAGTTATAGCCCACGAAAGCTTATGCTGAAGAAAATCTGTTGGTCTATAAGGTGTCACAGGAGTCTCGTTGTTTTTGCTGTATACAGACTAACACGGCTACCCCTCTGGAAATTTCTCCAATGCACATTGAGTCATTCAACAAAGTCTCTATATTTTTAAGTGAAATATGTTCCTCACCCCTCTTGAGCAGCCCTGGGGTCCCTTCTGGTTTATGTTTTATGTTCCTAAAATCTCATGTTTCAGGGCCTCAGCCAATCACCTGCAGGCTCAGGAAAGGCTTCCTTCCACCCAACGTATTCTGGTGATGGTTTGGTTTTTGCTTTGTCTTCTTCCTCTGAAACCCCAGAATGGCTGTGCTACGGATGGAACACTGGATTGGGTGGGCCACTGCTCTGAGTTGACGCCAAGAATGCCCTCTCTCAGGGTGCATGTCCACTTACAAATTTAAGGAGGCTTAAGTTGACTTAATTTACTCCGCATCTACACTGGGCTTTCCTTAAGTCGACTTAAGCTGCTCCTTAAATCGAATTAAGGAAAAATTAGTTCGAATTAATAACACCTTGTTTTAATTCGAACTAGCGCTTACGTCGACTTTATTAAGTCGACTTAAGCCAGTGGAGACGCGGAGTAGGCCTAGGTGGATCTTTTTAAGTCGACTTAAAATATTAAGACAACAGAGTCCTGTGGCACTTTTAAAGAC
>ML685798.1:17065721-17090694 GCA_007922175.1 Pelusios castaneus | reverse complement strand
GGCACTTTTAAAGACTAACAGATTTATTTATCGCATGAGCTCATGCGATAAATAAATCTGTTAGTCTTTAAAAGTGCCACAGGACTCTGTTGTCTTTCTACAATAGACTAACACGGCTACCCCTTTGGAATTTAAAATGTTAAGTCGTCTTAATAAGGTCGAAAAGGGGTGACCTTCCTCCTGTTCAAGAAGGGCGAGATCCACACAGAGGTTTGTTTTAGTTGCTAGACATAACTGTGTACCCTAAAAAGCTGATCTGGTTTAAAAAAGCCAAACAAACCACATTTTCAAGCAGTGCAAACCCTGGGATTGCTAGTCCTTCTGCAGTTTGATTCATGCAAATGAGTTTGTCTGTTGTAGCGGGCCCGGAAGGGAAAGAACCCCTATCCTCCCTGTGTGCCAACACCCCATCACCACTGGACCCGCCTCACCCATGCTAGGAGCCTCTTCATCACCTCCACAGGATTTCGGGGTATTGGGTGTGTTCCAGGACAGGGCTGGGGCAGAACTGCTCCATGGGAGTTATGCACGCATGCAACGACACAACTTAGCATATTTGTCAGACCTTTGAATCTGCCGCAAAGGAAGACACAGTTTTGGGCTGCTGTGTAAAACTGCCAAAGGGCAAGTTGTAGAGATTGGTATACAGAGCTTCTTGCTGGCCAGCAGCCACAAAGGCTGCTTCCTCCTGGATAGTCCTGAACTTTAATTGCCTCTTTGATACTCTTAGTTTTATGGATGTTTTCATCCTGCACCTAGTTACAGAACACACAGAACTGGTGGAATTAAATCTAACTTCACACCAGAATTCTTCCCTCTCTCACAGAGCAGCCCTGAGGGTGTTTTTTGTGCAGCTGTGTTTATTTTATGCGGAATGCAGAACAAGGAAATAAGATAATTTAGGTTCTAATCACTATGTTTTCCGAGTACCTAATTTTTTTGCTATGGTTTATTGCTCCTTTTAGACCCACCACCCGCTAGCTGTGATTTTTATGATTCTTGTATTTAGAACTGGTCATATTTTTTTTTGTTCAAAACTTTTAATTTTTCTACAATTCATTATTTTTATTGAAAAACAAACACTGATTGGAGGGTCATTCCCCCCCCTTCCCCTCTTTCCATTTTGCCTCTGAAAAAGAAAGAACAAATTAAAAAAAAACAAAAAAACCCTAAAATATTTTTTTATTTTAGTTATTTATTTAAAAACTGAAAATGCAAAAGATTTCACAATTCAAAATTATCAATTTTTCCTCATGAAATATAGTTTCCTTTTTCCAACCAGCTTTTCTTATACTTCAGGATAAAAATATCCAGCCAATTCATTTGCATGTTTTAAAAATATATACCCACTAAGTATTTAAATTCAAAGAAATGCATTCTCCCCCTCTTGTTAATTTACCATCTATTCAAAACAACATAAAGAGCTTTTTTGGGGGGTGGTTTTTTGGGTTTGGTTTTTTTTTGGTTTGTTTCTACAAGTATCACTTTTATTTACACTGCTTTTGCTGGAGGAATCATTAGAGAAATGAAGAACTGAAATGGGAGTTTCTGGGCCCTCAGTTGAAAGGAGAAGGGGAGTCTAAATTGCAAAGAAACAGAGTTTTGTTCTTATGTGTTTATCAAGAACATAGTCAGACCAAAAATCCGTTCTCCTCTCAGCTGCTCATATTTCAGTCTCTTGTGAATCCATAATACCACTAGTTCCCTAGTTGTCTATAGAGTAAAAGCAGCAAAAAAACAAAGCAGGTGAGCTTTACAATTTCTAAGGTAAAAACAAAAAGAAAGCTCCTTTTATTTTAAAAAGACCCATTGCCCAGAGCTGTCGTAATGAAACCAAGAAGAGCCAAACCCACAATTTGTTTTCCTTTGACAGGTCACCTTTATGAAACAAGAGGAAACCCTTTCACGCTGCACTTGGTTTCTAAGATTGCCCTGACTCTAACCCCCAGGGATACTATCACCACAAATGCTGTCATTACATTGCTGTTAGGAGGCCCAGTAGGCAATGCAGAAGGGAAAAACATGGCAAGTAAAAAGCAAATTCAGTGATAGAACCAAGCAACACTAAACTAAGAACATTTTCAAAGGTCTCTGTGGAGGTCACTGTGCCATGACAATGGGTCTGCACTGCTTCTTGAGCTGACACAGAGCTCTGGCTATGTGTGTTTCAGCTCCTACAGCTTTTCTGGGCTCTTCTTGCTAAGCTTCCCCATGGCTCTAAAGCTCTGTGTCAGCTAACTCCCCAGTGCCACTCCATGGGCTCACTCAGCTCTTTCTTCTCTCACAGCTCCAGTTCCCTCAGCTCCTCCAACACTATTTCAATCCTGTCTCTGATGCTCCAAAGAAAAGAAAAAAATAACTTTATAAACTTCTTTCACTCAGCTACCTTTTCAAAGATTTCTTTCTCAGCAACAAGCACCCACATGACACACACACACACCCTTCCCCTACACACACACACACCCTTCCCCTACACACACACACACACACACCCTTCCCCTACACACAAACACACACACACACTTCCCCTATTATCCAGGCATTCATTAGTTGTTTCTATTTTTTCTAAACTTATTTTATGTTTTTAAAAAATATTGTTCACATTGTCACCATTGCTCTTCTCAGATACAGTGGTGTTTCACCCTGAATGTGGTGGGGTCTTTTAAAAATTTGTTTCTTCTTGTCTTTCTCCCCTCCTAAAGAAACTTTTCAGAGAAGGAAGAGGATCAAGTACAATCCAGTAGAACTCGTGAGGAGTTCCCACACATTCCCTGAGTAAGGTCCTGTCCCAGTGGCCACAATTCTGGAAAGACATGGTACATGTGAGTAATGGAACTATTCACATTTGTGAAGTTACATTTACACTTAAGTCTTTGCAGGATCAGGATTTACAGTCTGGGCTACACTGGAAAAGATTTGCCATACAGCTATCGCTATACAGGTAAACCCCATAGTGTAAACACAGCTTATACCAACCAGAGTGCTTTTACTGAGATAGCTTATCCTGGTTCCATGAATGAAATAAGCTATATTGGCAGAAGCAGCTTTTTGCCACTGTAACTACATACGCACTGAGGCTTGGTCTACATTTAAAAATGAGATGGACCTAGCTCCATTGCTCAGAGCTGTGAAATATGTCAAGCCCTGTGCAGTGTAAATAGGTCAATCAACCCCCCAATGTAGAAGCAGCGAGGCTGATGGAAGAATTCTTCCATTGACCTAACTCTGACTCCTGAAGAGGTGGATTAACTACATCAATGAAGAAACCTTTCCATCGATGTAGGAAGTGTCTACACTATGGCACTGCTGTGCCATAACTGTCCCACTTCAGTGGCTGTTGTATAGACATGCCCTAAGCGAGGCATTTGCTGGAGTAAAATGTTGTAAAAACATCGCATCTCTCATCAACATTGCTAGACTGGCAAAAGTTTGCAGTATAGATCTAGCCTCATTGAATATCGCTAGGGACAGTGAAGTAGCAGAGGCCATCCTTTCTACTGCCACGTCTGTGCGGTAGAAGCCCAGCTACACTATTGAACCTATGTGCTGTAGCATCATAGTGTAGACGCCTCCTACGCTGATGGAAGATTTCTACAGCAAATCCACCCCTCTGAGAGGCACTAGACTGACGGATGCATTCTTCCATCAACCAAACTATCTCTATGCTGGAGATTAGGTTGACTCAACTATGATGTGCAGGCTGCCAAGTTTTTCACAGCCTTGAGCAACGTAGCGAGGTTGATCTAGTTTTTAAGTATAAACAAGGCCTGAGTGGGATCATGCATGAGGGGGATTTCTGCAACATGTGAAGGCCACAGTTTGCCATGTTAAACTTGTGACTGTGGCAGGCAGGATAAGAACATTATTATTATTTTTTATTATTATTGAGTGTAGAAGAGGATGGGTTGATATACTGTATTATTCACTAGCAACTGTGCTGTTAGGACAAGAGGAAACATTAGTTTGAAATCTTCCAAAGTTCCAAGGATCGTATGATTCCCATTGCAATAAATAACCCTAAATATATTATATACCGTGAAATTCCAAAGGGGTAGCCGTGTTAGTCTATGAGTAGGTTTTGTGCTAAGGCCTGTAGGGGTCTCCATAGCCTTAAGAATGAGAAAATACTACACAGATAGGAATGAACAGCAGCTCTGTTTGTATTTTCCACATCTCTTTTGGAACACCAAGGATCCCGTCCTCCAGTTTATCCTGGTTTTATTCAGTTGTCTGATGAAGCTTTAATTCCTGGGAAGGCTTAAAAACATAGCACTCAGAGCCCCTTCTGTTTAAAGTGCTGTTCTGAAAAGTGACTCTAAAATGGCACCTTCATACATGTGTATTCAGAATCACATCCACTGACTCCAGTGACAAAAATGATTTTACTGGTGTTTCTTCCTGACAGCAACACACAGCCAACACAGCTGGAATCTTGTCCCTCTCCAACAGGACTCTTCACTGAACTCCAGCTGCAACTCTGCAGACCTAGCGAGGCAATGGGGGTTACATAAGTGTCAGTGAGGAAATAATTTGGCACACAAAGGTTTTTTTGGTAGTTATGATGCGTGAAAGGAAAGAAACCAGCATGCCTCCTAGAGCCCAGGCTGAATTTGTTGGGCTGACAATTAGTAAAAAAAATTCTTTTACTTGTAAATTAAGTACATTTCGTCTGGCCTGTCACTGTCACTTTTAGTTGCTGTTTGGTGTACAAACAAGGAGTCCTGGGGCACTTTTAAAGACTAACAAATGTATTCATCGCATGAGCTTTCATGGGAGAAAATCCCCCTTTGTCAGACGCTGACAAAGGGGGATTTTCTCCCACGATAAATTTGCTTGTCTTTAAAAGCGCCACAGGACTCCTTGTTTGTTTTGCTGAACTAAACTAACACGGCTCCCCCTTTGGAACTTGTTTGGCGTACAGCTACACTGTAAATATGTTTAAGACTTTAAGAGTGATAACCATGGATTAAATTGTGCCCACCCAAGATCTTCCCAAGACTTGCCCTGCCCCATGTAGGGGCTCCCCCATCCTCATAGAGGGCTCTTCATGGTTTGGGGAGTGAGCAGGCTGGGGAACGTGAGAGTAGGGCACAGCTAGAGGAGAGCTGCACATCATCCCTCCACAAAGCATTAAACAGATGTGCCATTCATGGGGAGGAAATTCCTAAAGGAAATCCCAGGTAGGGCTGCATGTGAGCAATGTGCCTGGGAGATCGGGGGTCCATAGCTGGAATAGAAGCAATGGGCTTCTGTACAGATGGACCTTGGCACCATGGAGTCTGAGTGCAGAACCACAGCCTTCTGCAGGAGGGTTAAACCCTGCTCCAATAAAAGAATGGGAGAAACTCTGTGAGGGGATCCTGAGCAACTTCCTTCCCCTTAGTGCCCTTATGTGGATGGAGACGATCTGCCCCCCTGGTATTTTCTCAGCATTTGGCAGTGTCTCAAGGATTCTTTTGGACATTCGACAGTTAAGTGAACAATTGTTACTTCTACAGGCTGTACAGCAATTTAATTTTTTCTTTGACGTGAAACATAATTAATTTGCCCTTTTGATTTTCTCTCTTTTCCTCTGGTGATAGAAGACTGCTTCCATCTCTTGGATCTTGCTTATGTGACCTCTACCATGTATTAATGTTGCATTTGTCTCATGTATTAGTAAGTTTCTCCTTTGATATTTTTATAGGGGATTAGCATGACTATATTTTTGTATATATATTCAGGCTTTGATCCAGTAAACTGACCCTTGTGGTGGTTGGATCGTTAACCCCATTTAAAGCCCTTCTGAAGTCAACGGAGCTCAATACATGAGCAAAAATACATCCAATGGGATGGGTTGTGGGACTGAGGCTTTAATCTTTATCATGCATTACATCCAGAACCCATCGCTCCCAGAGATAACTCTCTCTGACAAAATGGTTTGTGGGATAAGCATATTCAGGTAACAAAAGAGAATGCCTCAAATACAATGCAAGCTGTGTAATATTTCACCTGCAGGACACAAGAAGGCAACTGAATGTTACCAGCCCTTAGAGTGTTTGAGGGCAAGGTAAGCACTCGAATTTTGTGCGGGACAGAAATATGGGGATGGAATAATCCCAAGGAACTGGAAATGACTCAAAATAAATGTTTTAGAAAGATTCTTGGTCTCCCAAATACCCCAGCTGTTCTTCTTAGTGTGAGACAGGTGTGAATTCTCTTCTGTTCAAAGTGTAACAGTGTAATATTAAATTTTTTGCTTCGTATTCACCCACAGCATTTGCCAAAGGTCACGCTTAAAGCAACAGCTCAGCAGGCCTTTCTCACATAAATTTCCCTGGTTAAAGCATATTCAAAATCCTTCTTATTTTCTAGGTTTCTCAGAACTAAAAATGATTAGATTGAAGTTTAAAAATACGAAATCCCAGATCACATCAAAAAATATTGATAAGCAACTGTATATGTCAGTTATTTCTGTTTCAAATGTATCACTTTGGCTTCCCCTTGTTAAAAAGACACAAGAATATGCTAGATATTTAGACAGTGTGTGTAATAACAGGCTATGGAAGACCTTTATAGCTCTCCATCTTCAATCCATAGACAGTTTACTCAGAAGGCCGATACACTGGTATTGAGAAATGTAACCCACCTTGAGCCATATGGCACTGGACTGCTGGATGGCTTAGCTTATTATTTATTACATTGTAATTTATATTGCCACTTGAGTTCAAAATGACTCTCCCAGATGCTTTTTTTTTGGGGGGGGGGGTAACAGTTTGCATGGTCAGCCACTAAAATAAGGAAAAGGCAAGTGGCACAGTGATTGTATCTGGTTTTCTGATGTGTTTTCTTTTTAATTTTTATTTATAAGTATATCAAACTTTCATTTTAATTTTGTAGTGAGGGTCTTATCACAGATCAACTACTCAGACTTTCCTCTTTTAACTGAGACGAATAGAAAAAAAAGAAACTAGCCTCTTCTCATCCTCCTGACTCCCCTTTCAAAATCTGGTCGCAGGGAACCTTTCTCCCTATCCTTTCACCAGCCCCAAATCTCCCAGAAATACCTTCCTGTCAAATATAAAGTCTCTCCCATCTGCAACAAACAGAACACCCAAGCCTTTTATTAGTTACAGTGCAATTATCCATTAACTCATTAGCCTGTAACTTCCATAAAAGGATTCAATAATGCAGTCTGCTATACACCCATGACTTGTTTACTCCACGGAAGTGATGCATAGTGTTTTTACTAAGTTAGTGCAGAATTCTTCTTTAAATTTGTTTGGCTCCATCAGTGTTTGATACAGGTTAGCACATGCTTAAATGCTTTGCTGTAAGCAAATGTGTTACTGTCCATTCCCTTTTAGCAATGCTTCAGTGGGATACAAGAACACGCTCAAAGGTTTTGCTGAAGCAGGGTCAGAAAAAAAACTATTAGAGGCAACAATAGCTGGAGGCCTGACTTTGTTCTGTAATCATTCCAAGATTACATCCCACCAGAAACTGAAAAGACACAAGACAGCCCTTAATATAGTTTACAGCTCATGTCTCCAAACATCTCCTCCAGCAATGATCCACCTTGTTAGAAAATAACAGCACTACAGTGTTGGAAACAGCACTACCCTAACATACACTAGGGAACTTTTAGTGCATACCAGCAGGGTCTACATGGGCCAGCAAGTGTGCAACAAGTTGGTACACTTTAGAAATCACACCCCTCTTGTGCACATTGCTGCACCGTGCAGACAAGCCTTAGGATATGTGACATTCTCACAAAGGGAGAGGTAACTTAGATGGTTAGCTTCTGTGGGCAGGAGCTGTCTTTTTGTTTTGTGTTTGTACATCGCCTAACACACAGCCACAAGGGTACCCGCTCCATGACTGGGGCTCTTAGGCACTATGGATATACAAATAAAGTGTGAAGGATTATACTGCAGCATCATATAACTATATTTATCCTTATCTAATTAGTCACTAGTTCCCCCCCTTCATTTGCTGCAGAGGACACACAATAGGAGTGACTGTATAATGTGCTGCTTATACGGCTAATAATGTCATATAGCACTTTAGAGTGGTTTGCCTGTAATGAAAGATGGGCTTTGAACCCCCTTTTTGTCTTGGGGAAACCATAAAGCAGAAAGTTTAGCAGAAAGGAAATTCTGGAAGTTTCCATATAGCTCAGTTCAATGAGAGGAAAATTTCCGCTTACATAACAACCGTATATGTGAACCTACACCTGCTGCATTCATTCAGATTTCCCATTGACCCAAACTGGAAGTAACAATAGAGTCACTGTGTTGAAAGAAGGTAAATTGTGATGTACTGATGAGCCCATAAGGAAGGTGCAGGACCTCTTCCATGCTGAAAGCACAAGCTGTAAGAGTAATTTAACACTCTTCACTTCCTCTTTTCACAGCAGCTGATTATGGCCACAGAGGGGATTGTCTCAACTTTGCTACATTTCTCACTTTAGCTCCTAATTAATATAGATTAAAGTCTGACAAAGGCGCCTAAAAATGGCTGATGAGTTTTCATCATGATTCAGATTCACTTCTCAGCTCAAATAAAGAGTATTGAACCTAAACTAGATGGTGTAGAAGCCTTTAAAAAAAAAAAAAAAATCAGCCTGGCAAGCCACTTCATTCAAACAGCATTGTCTACCATGCCAATATCTGTGGTTTCCAAGTGGCAGCCTACCTTTGGAATGATTCTGCTATCTTAGAGAAAGTGGCCTCCAAGGTTACAAATGATATTAACACCCAGATATTTAAAACGGCTGTTAGCTCAAAAAACTAAAAAAACCAGCCCATAAGGGTAGATATTATTTGTTTGAGGAACAGGTACAAGGTTTTTAAAAGCCAAACAAATCTAAACCTTTAGGTTTGAAGGGGGAAGGTGACCAAAGCCCACGGGTCAGTGAAACTGAGGGAGACCTGGGGGAAGGGATGGAACTTGGGCGGTGCTGGGGCTGTAACAGCAGGAATAAAAGAGAGGGTAGTTGGAACTGGGGGGGGAATCAAATAATTGTTTTTTATGTCCTAATGAAGTCATAATATCTCAGGCGAGTGGGGAAGGAGAACACTGGGAGAAATTGCAAGGACGAAGATGCGACAGGAGAGAGAATCGACAGGGCAAAGTAAGGCAATCGGCCTAGTATTTTAAGTGTCTGTACACAAATGCGCGGAGCCTGGGAAACAAGCAGGAAGAATTGGTAGTACTGGCACAGACAAGGAACTATGATATAATTGGAATAACAGAACGTGGTGGGATAACTTGCATGACTGGAGCACTGCCATGGATGGATATAAATTGTTCAGGAAGGACAGGCAGGGAAGAAGGGGGGGAGGAGTAGCGCTATATGTAAAAGAGCTGTATGACTGCTCGGAGCTCCACTATGAAAGTGGAAACAAGATGGTTGAAAGTTTGTGGGTTAAGGTTAGGGGAGAATGCAACAAGGGGGATGTCATGGTGGGTGTCTGCTACAGACCGCCAGACCAGAAAGAGGAGGTGGATGAGGCGTTCTCTGGACAACTAACAGAAGTTTCCAGATCATCGCAGGCCCTGGTTCTTATGGGGGACTTCAATTATCCTGACATCTGCTGGGAAGATAATACAGCAGTGCACAGGCAATCCAGGAAGTTTTTGGAGAATATTGAGGACAACTTCCTAGTACAAATGCTGGAGGAACCAACTAGGGGCCTTGCACCTCTAGACCTATTACTCACAAACACAGAAGAATTGATCAGAGAATTAGAAGTAAATGGCAACCTGGGCAGCAGCGACCATGAGATGGTAGAGTTCAGGATCCTGATCAATGGAAGGAAGGAAAGAAGCAGAACACACACCCTGGACTTCAGAAAAGCAGATTTTGGCTCCCTTGGGGAGCTGATGGGCAGGATCCCTTGGGAGGCTGATCTGAAGGGGAAAGGTGTCCAAGAAAGCTGACTGTATTTTAAAGAAACCCTGTTAAAGGCACAGGAAGATAACATTCCGATGTGCAGAAAGAACAGCAAATGTGGACGGTGCCCAGCATGGCTTAGCAGAGAACTCTGCGGTGAGCTGAAACATAAAAGGGAAGCTTACAAGGAGTGGAAGCTTGGACAGATGACAAGGGAGGCGTATAAAGATATTGCTCGGGACTGCAGGGATAAAATCAGAAAGGCCAAAGGACAATTGGAGTTGCAGCTAGCAAGAGATGTGAAAGATAACAGAAAGGGGTTCTACAAGTATGTCAGTAACAAGAAGAGGATCAGGGGTGGTGTAGGTCCCTTACTGAATGGGGCAGGCATCCTCGTGGTGGATGATGTGGAAAAGGCTGAAGTACTCAACGCTTTTTTTACTTCAGTCTTCACAGGGAGGGCCAGCTCCCAGGCTATTACACGGTGTAACGCGGAATGGAAAGAAGAGGGGCCCTCGGTGATGGAAAGTCAGGTTAGGGACTACTTAAAGAAATTGGATGTGCACAAGTCCATGGGGCCGGATGAACTGCATCCAAAGGTGCTGAGGGAGTTGGCTGAAATGATTGCAGAGCCGCTGGCCATTATTTTTGAGAACTCGTGGCGAATGGGGGAGGTCCCGGAGTTTTGGAAAAAGGCAAATATAGTACCTATCTTCAAGAAAGGGAAAAAGGAGGATCTGGGGAACTACAGATCGGTCAGCCTCACCTCAATCCCTGGGAAAATCATGGAGCAGGTCCTCAAAGAATCCATCCTGAAACACTTGGAGGAAAAAAGAGTGATCAGGAACAGTCAACATAGATTCACCAAGGGCAAATCGTGCCTGACCAACCTGATTGCCTTCTATGATGAGATGACTGGATTTGTGGATGCGGGAAGAGCCATTGAAGTGGTATACCTCGACTTTAGCAAGGCTTTTTATACGGTTTCCCACAGCATTCTCGTCAGCAAGTTAAGGAAATATGGGTTGGACGAGTGGACCGTAAGGTGGATAGAAAACTGGCTAGATCAACAGGCTCAGCAGGTAGGAATCAGTGGCTCAATGTCCAGTTGGCAACCGGTAACGAGTGGAGTGCCCCAAGGGTCGGTCCTGGGGCCGGTTCTGTTCAACATCTTCATTAATGATCTCGATGATGGGATGGACTGCATGCTTAGTAAGTTCGCGGATGACACCAAGCTGGGGGGAACGGTGATACTCTGGAGGGCAGGGACAGGATCCAGGGAGACTTGGACAAATTGGAACACTGAGCCGAAAGAAACCTCATGTGGTTCAACAAAGACAAGTGCAAAGTCCTGCACTTAGGACAGAAAAATCCCATGCACTGCTACAGGCTGGGGACCGATCGGCTAAGTAGCAGCGCTGTAGAAAAGGACCTGGGAGTTATGGTGGACGGGAAGATGAATATGAGCCAACAGTGTGCCCTTGTTGCCAAAAAGGCCAATGGCATATTAGGTTGCATCAGTAGGAGTATTGCCAGCAGATCGAGGGATGTGATAATTCCCCTCTATTCGGCACTGGTCAGGCCGCATCTGGAATACTGTGTCCAGTTTTGGGCTCCCCACTATAGAAAGGATGTGGACAAATTAGAAAGAGTCCAGTGGAGGGCAACAAAAATGATTAGGGGGCTGGGGCACATGACTTACAAGGAGAGACTGAAGGAACTAGGCTTATTTAGTCTAGAGAAGACTGAAGGGAGATTTGATAGCAACCTTCAACTACTTGAAAGGGTGCTCCAAAGAAGAGGGAGCTAGGCTGTTCTCGATGGTAACAGAGGACAGAACAAAGAGCAATGGTTTCAAGTTGCAGGTGGGGAGGTCGAGGTTGGATATTAGGAAAAACTTTCTCACTAGGAAGGTGGTGAAGCATTGGAATGGGTTACCTAGGGAGGTGGTAGAATCTCCATCTTTAGAGAATTTTAAGGCCCAGTTAGACAAAGCCCTGGTTGGGGTGATTTAGTGGGAGTGGTCCTGCTTTTTAGCAAGGGGGTGGATTAGATTACCTTGTGAGATCCCTTCCATCCCTATTATTCTATGACTGTGGTTCTGAACTAGTGCTATATACAGAGGGGGGAACCATAGGAAAGCTTGGATAACACAGGAAAATACTCTCTATCCACACTGGACAGGCAAACCAATGTTAGAGCCAATGCTAGCAAGACGCAGCCTTAAACAAGGAAACTGCAGCAGCACAGCCATGACCCAGAAGTGGTCATAAGCTTTAGATCACAGCATAATTGAGAGGCAGGGGTTCTCTACACATACTAGGGCAAACCTTTGTGCAGACACACTTATTTCAGTTGATGAATGGTTTATTTTGGTTCCAAATTGCCTTGTGCTAAAGTGAATAGTGAAATAACACCGGCTGGCTTACCCCAAAATAAGCATGTTCACACAGCCCTTTGGATTAGCACCTAAAGCACCATTAGGCACCCCACTGCCCATTCAGCTTTGGGTTTGGCCCTGCGACCCCTCCCACACCAGCGCTACGACCCCCCTGAACCAGCTTGCAGAACTGCACTGTTCTATTGGCTCTGCTAATCCCATCAAGATGATGGGGTCAAATCGGGGTCTCAAGGCCACTCACTGTATTTTGATGCTCTCCCATCACACCGGAGATGGGCCCAAACCTGAGTGGGCAGTGGGCACCATGAGGCCCCGTTTCCAGCAGCTCACACGACTCACTCACAGGCTCAAGCCCTGCTACACGGGCTGGAAGTTGCAGAGTGCAGCCAAGGGGAGGCCGACCCCGGGGGAAGGCTTAGGAGAAAAGGCCAGCCTAGAACGAGTCCCATAGCGCCCCACATGACACATCCCGGGGCCGCCTGCCAGGGAGACCAGCTAGCACGTGTGAAAAATCGGGACGGGGCTCCGGGTGCCCCAATAACTATAGGGCAAAACCCCGAATACTGGGACATCTGGTCCCCAGCTCCTAGCCTCCTGCAGTGGTTCCACTAAACCGGTTTCCAAGTGAAGTATGAGGCGCGTGCCATTGCCAACCAAAAGCCTCCCCCGCACCCTGGCGGGCTCGGGGGGCGCCCGAGAGCAGCCTCTGAGCACGGGGCGCGCAGGGGTCTCTTCTCTGCATAGCGTCACTGCAGGTACAGCGGCTGATTTGCGGAAACCCGCCGCGGCTCCCGGGCATCAATGAGACACAGCGCTGCCCCGCCCGACAGAAATGACGTCACAGAGCGATGGGGGCGGGGAGAAGCTGCACGGTGAACTGACAGACACTTCCTGTCCCTTAGGTCACACTGGGCCCGAGCACGAGTCCCTCTTCCTCGCGCTCACCACTGAGCGGCGCGTGCGCTCCACCCCTCCCCCTGCCTCAGCGTTCGAGGAAAGCGAAGACGACGGGACTACGTTACCCACAAAGCCAAGCGGCAAAACGTCATCACCGCGCCGCGCACTGTCCCGGAAGGACTTAGCATCACCGCGGCCCGCCCCTTCCTCCTTCCTTTCTAGAGCAGGCCCCGGCGGAGGCAGGAACCAGGTAGCGCCGGGGAGCCGTGTCCATCCGCCGCCATCGGGGGGGACCCCGGCCTCGACCACCCCGAGCCTCCGCCCCGGTGGGGGGCTGGGCCGGGCGGTTTCGGGAGCGGGTGCTCGGTCCCCTCGGCTCGCGCCGGTTAGCGGGGCGGCGCGCGAGGGGGGGGGGCGGTTGGGTTCGCGGGCCGGTGCGCCGTGTGTCCGGTTTGTCTCGAGCCGCGTCCGTTCTCCCGCCAGGCAGCGCAGCACCATGGGCCGCGTGATCCGGGGGCAGCGGAAGGGCGCCGGGTCGGTGTTCAGAGCCCACGTGAAGCACAGGAAGGGCCCGGCCAAGCTGCGGGCCATCGACTTCGCCGAGCGGCACGGCTACATCAAGGGCATCGTCAAGGTGGGTCTCGCGCCTCCGCTCAGGGGCCCCGGGCCCGCCTGGGGGAGCCGCGCTCAGCGAAGGGCTGCGGGGCCCGCTCGAGCGAGGCGGCCTCATCGCCCCGCGTTAATCGCTGCTGAAACCAGGGAGTGGTAGAGGCTCCCCCGGTCTGGCATCAACCTCGTCTCCATTCATACTGCCCCGGGCCCGGGGAATCCGTCAGTTTGGGAAACCAGGCCCCTGTGATCTGCAGCTACACAGTGGCAGTGCAGGGCTGAACGTGCCTGAAGTCAGTGTAGCCATGTTACTGCAGCGACTGGGGGTGTTTGAAAAGTCTAGTTGCAGCTACTTTAAACTTCTTGCACCTGGTCTTTAAACTTCTCACACCTGGTCGTGTCATTCCTTTCTACAGCTAGATTAGAAAGGGAAAACATGGCTTTGATGCATTTTCAGTGCCTAGGCTGAACTAGTTTTTGTTCAGAGTAGATTTGCTCCTCCATTCTTATGACTGTGTCTGTGGTTTGTTGCAGTCCTTGACTGTTTATTTTTCTTCACAATACAGGCCATACTGGACATTTACCCAACTATAAAACTCGAGTTGACATCAACATTAGAATTGGGGGAAGCCCTATAGCTAAAGTAACACGGTTTAGGATTAAAGTTTAAGGGCTTCTGTTTACATTTGGTTCTTTTAATCCACCCCAACCCCATACCTCCCCCCAGGCTGGTGGCAGAACTGGTAATAGAGCCCAACTCTGAGTTCTCCAAGTCTGCTAAGGGAATATCTACACTAAAGTTGCTAGGGTGGCACAGGTGCAGTGCTTCATTGTAAACACTAGAGTGGGGGGTGGATAGGTAGATGGATGGAAGAATACCTCTTAATGCTGTCTACACAAGGATTTGGGGTGGTTTATCTGCTTTGCTCCAGGTGGAGATTTTTCATACCCTAGAGTGATGGAGCTGGGTCAGTCTACGCTTGTGTAGTGGGCATGTTGCCTCCCACACAGTTAAATTATTTTTATCAGTGATTCCTGCAATGGTCTTAGAAAAATTACTTAACTTGACATGTCACATGGTTGTCAGGCCAGAAGAGTTAGTCTGAAATCAGTTTGAAAACCTTCTAGACAACTAAGACTTGTTAAGGGGTGACAGATTCTCTGTGCAGAGGATCTGTTTAAACAATCTAAGAATGGGTGTAACAGATCCCTATGATATACTGTTAGAGGAAAGGAGGAGCTAGTGTAACAGTAATAAACATACATCTACAAAAGCTAAACAAATTGTAACTTGGTAGTTCCAACTCTGTTAAGACCCTTACTCTGTAAGTTAGCTGTTCTCTAAGCATGAAGTGGGTTGTGATGAGTTGGGTGGAGAGCAGATGGAAAAGTTCTTAAATGGTTCTTAAAATAAGTGTTTAGTAGGTTTTTAATTATAATGTATGCATATGCTTCTCATTGAATAGGTGTTAAAGGAGGCAAAATGCTGAATGTCTGCAGGGATTAAATATTGTGACGAATAGAGTGTTACTAGCATGCAGTAGTATATTTAACCGAGAACTATCTTGAGTTGACATAACATTGATTTTCAACCACTGCTGTAATTAGTGGTGGTTGATAAAGTGTATCCTCACCAGGAGCCCACAGGTTCCCTGGGGGTTGTTTCCCCCACCCTGAGCTCTGTTCCCCACCAAAAAGGGAAGTCCTGTCAATTTCTGAATTGACATGGCTCCCCCTGTGGAGAAGGATGAGAACCCCGCGCTGCTGCAAGCCAGGGTGGTTGCCCGGCTGGGGAGCAAAGCAAGATACCCAGACTGCTGATCTCTTGCTCTCTCCTGGGAATCAAGGCCAGAAGTTAGGGAGCTTTCTCCCCTGCTCCTGGCTGGGGCAGCCTTGTCAATTACATGGCTTAACTATGAAATTGATGGAGATATCTGAACAAGCTGCCCTGGCTTGCAGCAGTCCTGGCTTCCCACTCTGCCCACAACCAGGACCAGGAACCAACTGGCCAGGCTTCTTGTCAGTTGTGCTCGAGTGATGAAATTGACAAGGAGGACACTCTTCCCACCCCCTGCCCCCCAATCAGTGTTAGGGATGCAGTTTCTACAGTGATGCTCCTTCACTATGTTGACAAAAGCCCTGAACCTCCTATCAGGGTGATTCTAATTTGTTGCAAAAAAACCAAGGCAGTTTTGTTAGCAGAGCGGTGATTGCAGTGTGTACAGGTGCTGTTTTGTTAAGGAAAAGTTGACTTTATTCAACAAAACACAGTGTCGACCAGGCCTCATTTACAACTAGGTTTTTGATCTGGCCATCTTGCAGGAGTAAGATTAGATGGAGGGTTGAGTGAAGGACTCAGCGCATTTAGCTAAACATTGGAACCAGAGTCTGATTGCTTGGAGGAGTTAGAATAATGCATAAACTGCTTGTTAAGTTTATCAGTAGTTGCTACAAGCTCAACAGGTGTTTATCATTAAGCTGAGTACACGATAACTTTGTAAAGGTACCTTTTGTCCCACCAGGATATCATTCATGATCCCGGCCGAGGTGCTCCTCTTGCCAAGATTGCATTTCGCGATCCATACAGGTTTAAGAAAAGAACAGAGTTGTTCATTGCCGCTGAGGGTATACATACTGGCCAATTTGTTTACTGTGGAAAGAAAGGTGAGTTAAGACTGCAGCTAGCCTTGTTCAAGTGGGTTCCCGAGGCTGGTAACTTAGTCTCATGGTGCACGTTCGTCTTCCTGAGACCTTTACTGCATGTGCTTATGAACCTTAGTTTTTAAAATTAATGTCTAGAGCACTAGTCTCCATTAGCTCTTTGCAAGCTAGCATGTTTTTACATGGGGCTGCAACCATTTCACCATGTAACTCACTCCTCATTGTGTAACCGATAAACTAAGATAATACAAGTGCATTTTTGTCCAGGCCTTTGACAAACTGTTTGTTAGAAGTTCTCACATTTGACGGACTGGGTTGCTGTAAAGTGACCATGTTGTTGAAGGCAGGGAAAACGTGCACGCAGGTAGCACCATATAAATGCTTTTATAAAGGGTCTAGTTTTAAAATCTTAATCTGCTGTATTAAAGTTTGTATATTTGTACTTGATGGCTAGACTCATGCTCCTGGGTTGCTGAAGATAGAATCTTAGCATGTGCATTTACAGAGAACGAATTTGATCTGGTTTTTCAGCTCAACTTAACATTGGTAATGTCCTACCTGTTGGCACTATGCCAGAAGGCACCATTATCTGTTGCCTTGAAGAAAAGCCTGGTGACCGTGGTAAACTGGCTCGTGCTTCTGGAAACTATGCCACAGTTATCTCTCACAATCCCGAAACCAAGAAAACCAGAGTGAAGCTGCCTTCTGGTTCCAAAAAGGTGATCTCCTCTGCAAACAGAGCTGTTGTTGGTAAGTCAAGTGTGCGTGCGTTATGGCACCCAAACTAGTGAAATGTGACAGCAAAGAGACCCAGTGCTCAATACTTCAGACTCTTGTGATCAAGGTTGTTTGCTTGTGGACTTGCAACTGCAGAGGTGTACATACTTGAACCCAGAATAAGCTACATGTGATAGAGGTGTATTTTTGAATAAATATAGTGAGTATATGAGTAACTTCTCCATTAAGTGGTAGGCTCCTAGTCATGGACCAGGACACCGCTGTGTTCAGCCTTGTACAAAGAACAAACACACTTAGCCCTAAAAACTTAGTGATAAAGTATGTGGGTAACATGTTAAGAAATAGTGGGATCAACTGTTAAATTAAGTATTACTGTGGTATGTAGGCTTCCAGTTCCATAGTGATATCATAACATGTTCAGAGGATTGTTCAGTTTCTGAAAGCATGCAGTTCTGCTACCCGTGGGAGGCTTATAGGGAAAATTTGAGTTCTGTTGGAAAATATTGGTGTTCCGCTAGGTGGCAAGCTTCTTTGAGACTATTCAGCCAAAGCCCCAGCATAGAAGTAAGTACCCTTAGCTATCGTAGGTTCTATTTTTTGAATGAGATATATGGTCAGGATCATCAAATCCCATGGTACTACTTGCAGAAGTAGGGATGGCTGCTTGATGTCAAGCCTAAAATCTGTCTTGAGTCATTGAGTTAGAGCAGTGGTTTTCAACCTGGAGGTCATGGGACAGGGTTTCGGGGGGGCAGGGAGAGAGTTGCAAGTCAAGGGGTGGCATGTGGGACAATTAACCCTGCAAAGCTAAGTTAGAGGCTTTAGCTTAGTGGGGGTGGCAGGGACGTGTTACAATTTTCTTAATCCGAAGGAGGTTGCAACACTAAGATGAAAGATGCCATATTAGAACTATCCAGTTTTTGGACTTCAGTAGCAAACTAGTTACTTATCTGTACATTTCCTCTTGGCCACAGCTGGGTAGGGTTGCAAACTTTGGTTGGTATATTCCTGGAGGAGTCATCACATGACACTTTAATTCTTGAAGACTCTAGGCCGATCCTGGATGGTTGGCAACCCTCTGGGGCATCTGCGAGCTTTGGCATCTGCTGTCTAACAAAAATGCATACAGATTAAGGAATGGGAGGCAATAGAAAACTATTTAAAAAAACTGAATGCTCAAATTATACAGGCTACTGTAATTAGTTTTCTTAGTTCATTATCTTAAATGAAATGGCTGCCCCACAGTGTCAAGTAGCAGGAATCTTGCTGAGCCATTTAAGTCCAAGTTAAGCCCAGAAAGTTCGAAGCTAACACTCAGTAGCCTTAAGTGTTTCTCATGATCGTTCAGGCTGCTCACTTGCATTAAAACTAATTAGGCCAATAAGATGCGACACTCAGCATTGTGCAAGCAATTCTTGGAATTATAACCAATGCTCTAGTGTTCAGGGCCATTTTATGTGATCTAATCTCACTACCTAAAGAGAGGAAAGTTTAGCAGTTAAGCACTTTGATTTCACTATGTAGGTGATTACCATGAAAGCTCAACTCACAACTTTTGAATGTTAAAATGAATTTCAGGCATTGTTGCTGGTGGAGGTCGTATTGACAAGCCTATCCTAAAGGCAGGTCGTGCCTATCACAAATACAAGGCAAAGCGAAACTGCTGGCCACGTGTCCGTGGTGTGGCTATGAACGTAAGTGTCTCAGCTTTCAAATCTCTCTCCTTCCATAGTTTGTCTGAGGGGCTTAATCATTTTGTCTTTCAAAATTCAATAGTAGTTCTGGCACGAGAGCTCATGGGGTTAGGCTATAAAACTGCCTAGAAAATGCACGTACTATTGCTTTGCAGTGTTACCTCCAGCATGCATTATTGCAGATGTTTTAAGTTTCCTTTTTATTTATAAAATAACTAGATAAAAGGTATAAATATTGCACTCTTACCTTGGTTTGAGTGTTAATGTACTTAGAACATCCCTCATTGTCTACATTTGACCTTCATGATTTTCTTTCTAGCCTGTAGAACATCCCTTTGGTGGTGGTAATCATCAACATATTGGTAAGCCTTCAACCATCAGGAGAGATGCTCCAGCTGGTCGCAAGGTCGGTCTCATTGCTGCCCGCCGTACCGGTAGACTGCGTGGAACCAAGACCGTGCAGGAGAAGGAGAACTAAAATGTCTTTCAGTACAGTTTCCACAATAAAAGATTTAAAAATCTGTCTTGTCTAGCCCTTATGAAGGAGCAATACCAACCTCTGAGGACATGTATACCAGCGAGGAAACTTCCATAGGGTGGGGGTGGATTGTAGGTTCCTGAAGCTGTTCAGATTACGCTCACTATGGGACAAATGAGATTGAAACATCTGTCCCCTTACGTTAATGAAGTGGGAGGTAAAAATGTGGACACCCCCCATAGTAAGTGAAGCCTTTGGAGAAGGAGTGTTCTGCAGAGGAGGGCATGAGTAAAGGCCGGAGTCAGAACCACTAGAAACTCAAAACTCAGCCCAGGAGGCAGGGCCTGGAGAAGACTTGCTCCACAGAGAACTGTGTCTTAATACATTTATTCAAGTAATGGGAGGGTAACCTATAAACTACATAATATGAAAAACTTTGAAAGGAAGGGTTAGGAAAATCTATTCTGAAATCTTATCTACCCTCTAAAAAACCCAATTTCAGGCTAAAATGCTGTTTAGTGCAGTCAGCAGGCTGCAGTAATTAAGCCTTTCAATCCCATCAGTACGGGGGAGTCACTATGGTACACTGCTATTATACAAAGCTGGTACTCAGTTGTTTGGAGTTGTAGCAGTACGTGGGGGGGCTCCTTTAAAGGCTGAGCAAGTTGTTTGGACTTCACATATTCCAGCATCAGCCAAGGAGCCAGCGAAAGAAGGAGGCATTTGCTGTAGCATAAGCTTGTCTGTTTTATTCAAGTCCAGGGCTGGCACAGCTTTCAGAAAGATTAACGTAGCTGTCTCACACCATGAGTTACACAACATGTACATGGTTGTGTAATGACTGGCAGAACAGGTAACAATACAGCTATGGAGGGACTAGAGCCCCAAAGAAAGTAAGTATAGTTTGTAAGAACTGAACTCATTTCAAACAATCACTTCAAGCTGCTTGTATCATGTTTGGTGATGTAACAAAAAGGTAAAAGCCTCGTGAATTCAAATACGTTCAATGAGTATTGTATAATTCTTCAAAAGGAACAGCAAGCTTGGGAGAAAAGCCACTGTTCTTTAAGGCCCATCATGTGGCTTATTTTATCCACTTTATAACTCTTCAATGTGCTGGACACCACGAGTGTTAATAAAACCCAGTAATTTCCACAATACCTCACTTTAAAAATGTCTAAACCACATCACTTCAAACGTGAAAGGCACTTTCCTCTGAGCACTAATGTAAAGTCTAAACTAAAGTATCAAAAAAGGTTCATTTACGTTTAACTCCATTTCAGACCAAATGGTCAATGTTCTTGGTTACAAGAACTGGCCTCTGGAGCCCCCACTATGGGGTAAATGTAAAGAAAATTCTTTACCTCACACTCCCAACCCTCTTAGAAGTTAATTTCTAGCCTGCTCCCTTATGTAAACTGATCATTAAGTATTGCAGTGATCCAACTTGATTATTTTCTAAGCACACACAAAACAGGGCAACAGTCCCTGCTTTACAGAATCTGAATCCTACCCACTGTCATGTCACTTAGAGGACAAACAAGGTTTTACCAGTGGTGTCGAGCCAGGGCCACTGCAGTCTGTTTTTCTTCTAAGCACTCTACTCTTAAAATAGTAGCCTATTCACGGTGCTCCCCACACCTCTATATACACATCCAACACCCACTTTGGAGGCCCAGGCTAGGGCTCTCTTCATTAGGGTTTGTGTGTTGGGGACCAATTCATTGTGAGGATAACAAACAAGGAGTCCTGGGGCACTTTTAAAGATTAACACATTTATCACATGAGCTTTTGTGGGCAAATATCCCACCTCCAGACTCCTTGTCTGTTTTGCTGAACTAAACTAACATGGAAACTCCATTGGAACTTGACTGTCAAGTGTACTTCAGTCAAGTCCCGTTGGGTTTCTGCTGGGTTTTTTTTCCACCTCTGCTATGTTTTGCTGATTAATTAGTGTTTATAAAGCCGTAAATGCTACCAGTCTGCACCCACATTTCATCAGTCTTACTACTCCCCAATTTATTGGGAAAACTATTCTTTGACACTCTTCAGCCTGTACATAATTTGCCAATTCTAAAGTGGTTTTCCCCTCTAGTGTATAGTTCCCACCTTTAGTATCTGGAGAACTAAGTGTGAGGAACACTACAAATCATCTCACTGATCCTCTCCCAAATAGTGAAGCCAGCTTTGTGCACAATGGTGCCACTACACGAGACAGAAATGGGTTATATTTTTAGGGCTGAGGAAAGCAGAATGCAGAGAAATATGGATTCTAGATTTCTCTAGAAAGCTACGTCCAGCACAGGTTGTGCTTGAAAGACAGTGCCATCTTGATAAGAAGCCCACTTTTGACCTGTCTGGAACAATTTTGATTTAAAGGTGAAGTTGCATGGTAGAGGAAATGTGGGCAGGAAATTAGATAGAAAGCAATGTAGTTGGCCACTCTTTTGGCTTCTTGTTCATTATTATTGCCGGTGGGTTGTGTGCAAGTTTCTTCTCTCACATCCCAGCCCCTTCTGCCCTGAAATCATAATCCCTGCACTCATGACATCACAGTTTGGTGCTCCAGATCTACATTTGCATTATAGCATCAAAGCTAGATCAGGAAAAGGAAAGATGATTAAAACACTACCAAATAAAAGCAAGTTAAAGATACATGTGAAGTCCAATCTACTTGAAACTTCTTTCTACCATGAAAGTTGCTCTTTAAGGCTAATTGAGGCAAAAGAACATCAAATCTATTCACATTAACTGTATTGTAAGGATCCACTAACCGCAGCAAAACCACTACCACACTGTATTGCTGAGGGCAGCTGGAAACCTGTTTCATTGATGTAAATATGCAGGATGTAATGCTGTATTTCATTCTAAATTCACTTATCCAGAAGAGGCTTTTTGAAGACTTGAATTCATTCATTCTACATCTGACTCATGAAGAACAAGTACTTTTTACTGCATAGCTAAAGGCTGTATTATAATAATTGATGCAGCTTCCCCACTCTTAGTAAACATTTTTTTTAGTTTATATATATCCTTGAATACAAACAGCAAATTTTAAGAATTCATTTGTAAAGAACTTATTTGTACATGTAAAAATCCTTACACTCAGGAAACATCAAGTTGGACAAAGATTTTGAAAGTAGCTCTGTATCTGATAATAAAGGACTGACCAGTCATTACAGATGAACTGGAACAGACACAGAGTTTAATTCTAAAAAGTAATGTGATAAATTTTAATAAAAATAGACCAAAGGACAAAAATAAGAACCAGATATGCCTATACCAAGGTAAAAATAGATAATGAAATTGTTCTTGACATAACAGGTATTCTTGCAACATGGTGGTCTGACAAAATCAGTTTACATGCAGTAGCCAAAATCACCCCTTATTACTATTTTACTAGATGTACTTGATCTTTTGATCTTCCTCTATATTGTCTCATCAGATCTTTATCGAAAGGCCACTGAAGTCAATGGGAATGAACTTCACTATCCTTTTTGTGATCTGGTGGTGTAAGCCGAATAGGATACTTGCATTTCTGTGGCCTGGAATTTGCATCCATCCATGACTTCAGTGGGCTTTGGATCAAGACTTGAGTACGCAATATAGAGGGAGATCAAAAGGAAAAGTAAATCTAGTACAACCATAATAATGGAAGATTTCAGCTACCACATATGAACTAAGCAAATGGCAGAACAGGACAACTTACACAATCTCTTCTTGGAAAAACTAAATTCTAAAGCAAACACAATAGAAGGGCTATTGTAACGTCATCTTAAGTAACACACTATTTGGATCAAGAATAACTAAGTCTGCTACTAAATGACCACGGTATAACATTCAACATTCACCAGGGTGGAAACATACCTAAAGTCTAGCAAAGCAACAGTAAACTTACAGAGATATAAATGAAATATTAGAATGCTAAGTCAAAAGGCCTTCAAGTAAGAAAATTAAAATCTTTGATTTAGCAGAGTTTGACTCATCATTCTGTTAGAATAAAAAACAAACAAATATGGAAGCAGGAAGTTGGGACAGTGGATGGGGGAGGTCAAGTTAAATGACATGGGTTAAGGTCTCTTAAGACAACCAATTATCAGTCCAAGTGATAACAGACAGGAAGAAGCGGACATCATGGCAGCTAAAATATAAGTGAAATTAGGAGGGCTAAGAAAGAATTTGAAATGCAAATAGCCAAAGCTGTACAAAGATTCTTTTATGGATTTCAGAAGACGCCTACAAGACAATCTGTGAATTCACTAGTCTGCCAGGAAGTAAAGGGAGAGATGAAAACAAAGATAAGGAATTAGCAGAAAAACAATGCATCATTCTTTCCTACATTGGATGCTTGGCTGATACTTAACCCACACCTACCCCTTTCAGGTAAAAAGATTGAACAGGGTCAGAGATTGCGTGTCAAAACACACGGTGCTATAGCAAAGAACTACATGAAAGAGCAACTGGTCAGCAGGATGTGATGTTATTCATCCAAGAATTGTGAGAGAAATTAATAATTGGCTGAGCTGGCCAACCAAAATATGCTAACTTTCATCCTATGCCGAACGACTGGAAGGTAGCAAAAAGTGGTAGAGACGATCCTGAGAATTACAGATCCATGAGATTTACTGTCATGCCAAATTGATTGAAATAATTCAAATAGAATCTTGTCTGTAGAAACATATGGTAAATAAAGCTGGACACGGTGCAACAGACAACCTAGTACAGTGGTTCTCACCCAGGGATGTGTGTATGCCCGGGGGTATGCACAGGTATTCCAGGGGGTACATCAATTCATAGACTTTAAAGTCAGAAAGGATCATTATGATCTAGTCTGACCTTCTGCACAATGCAGGCCACAGTACCTCAGCCACCACTCCTGCAATAAACCTCTAACCTACTGAGTTACTGAAGTTCTCAAATCATGGTTTAAAGACTTCAAGGTACAGAGAAACCGCCAGAAAGTGAGCTGTGCCCCAAGCTACAGCAGTTGTATTTACCTTGTTTATAACTATTGACTAGATGCACAGCAGGCAACATAAAAGCACTAGCAAGTCAGTACAAACTAACATTTCATTGACAGTTACTTGTTTATCCTGTGCTATATATGCTGTACACTGAAATGTAAGGACCACTTTTATATTCCAATAGATTTATTTTATAATTAGATGGTAAAAATGAGAAAAAGCAACGATTTTTTCAGTAACAATGTGCTGCAACACTTTTGTATTTTGATGTCTGATTTTCTAAGCAAGTAGTGTTTAAGGGAGGTGACATTTAGGGGTACACAAGACGAATCCGACTTCTGAACTGGGGACAATAGTCTGTCAATGTTGAGAGTGACAGACCTCGTGCACCTTCAGTAGGGAGAATTGTGCCTCTCCAATCTACTGGACTATTTTGAGCAGGCACCAAAACAATGGACAAAAAGCACCAGCTCATTTTTGGAGCTTCATAAACACTTCTTGCCTTTTGTCAGGATAGGAACGAAGCTCTAATCGAGGGAGTTAAGCGAGACAGTTCCTCATTTTCTATTTGCCCACTGTGTGATTTCTTGTTATTTCCTCTGAAGCATGGGCAGCTTGCTCCTGTCAAAGGAGATACCAAATTAGATGGCTCAT
>ML685798.1:16884422-17065321 GCA_007922175.1 Pelusios castaneus | reverse complement strand
ATTAATAAATCTGTTAGTCTTTAAAAGTGCCACAAGACTCTTTTGTCTTTCTACAATAGACTAACACGGCTACCCCTTTGGAATTAGATTTATATAGTGAAAGTTAAACTGTCCAAACACCTTACTGGTTATCAGCAGAGATCTCAATCAGCAGCTGGCACCCCAGGCTTCTCCCATTTCCATTTTGAAATGCTCCAATTTTGCAGGGAATGCAGAATGATGCTATTCTCAGGTCACTGGGGGAGGTGGTTGAAATGCCAACCCCAGATGGTTAGTTTGATTCTTCTGAAACTTTTACTGCATCAGCTTTATAAAAATATGTAAATAATATCACTGAGCAAAATAAATATGAACGTAGGAAAAGACGTGTGTTATCAAGGGTGCCTTGCACTAAAAGCATCTTATTTGCGGCATGGCCAATAAAGTCTGACTCTTCCAACTGTACCACTAAAGAGCAGTCTTGTCTTAATCTGGACAGCAAGCATTACCATGTTATAAATACATATTATATCCATTGATGTGTTCAAACCAGCTGTTGCTGGTTACTGAGGTGACACAGATTATACAATTTATTTGCTCACATCATTTACAGACAAAGACCAAAACTGATATCACATGGTTAATATAGTGTCCAAATCAGTTCAAAGCAAGTTCCAGCGTTAATGTAGCAGAGTAGAAGAGATCACAAGAACTACAGCATTGGTCATTAAAAAATGAGGAAAGGATTGTTAACTAGTATCTTCAGCTGAGCTCTCCAAAGATACAGCCATACCGGAGACTCTTGGCGTGAAGCAGATCACGTTCCAGAAGAGAGTTTTCCACTGCTCAATTCTAGTACAAGACTTCCTTTGCTACGAGGAAAACATGCAAGTTGAATACTAAGGGGCTTCTATTTAAAATAAGAAGCTTTAAAAATGAAACTCTAAAGAGAGAAATTGTATTTTCTTTACACTGTCATAAGGGTATGTTGTGAATCACCAAATTCTAAGCAAGGAAACTGCCATAAAGTCTTGCATTCTTTGAAAGCATGCCGTTAGTATGAAAAGGAACTGCACTATTAAATGTTTTTCTTCACTATTCTACTAATTTGCCTAAGGATGGTCACAAACACTGTGGGTGATGTTAATTTGAATCCACACACATAACAGATGCAAATCCTTACTAATAGCATTGTCTTCTCAGACCAAGGGGGGTTGGTTACATGTAATTCAACAGACCATTGTCAGTGATTCAGAAGTGTTAACGCACTTTTGAGCATTCCCATCTACTCTTTCAGGAGTAGCGATAAAACAAGGGATCTTGAGTAAAATGTAGGAAATGTTTGAGAGAAATCAAAGCTAAACGAGAGAGCCTTGAGAAAGTCAAAGGCCTTAACTTCAAAAGTATCCACTGTAGAATTTATAATGTTATCTGTACCTATTATGCAAGAGAATTTAAAAATCTGAATACACAAAGTATTTTGGGTCATATAAACACAACTTGTGTAAAATGGCCAGATGTGAACACTTCCAAAGTTTCAAGGAGCTCATTGCTAAGTCATGATGTTGATCTTTTCCACAAGTAAAAAAGTTCACGGTTTAAAAATTTGATCCCTCCTAGCATTAGAGTACTCCTTGGGAAATAGACCACTGGCAAATGGAAAATGTGGGATTGTTTAAATTCAGAGTGCCTTGATACACTTTCCCTCTTTTGTTTAGCAGACAACCCAAGATGTTTAAAATTACCATTTGATTTTTTTCTGGAAGAGTTTAAGCCTTTTTTTTTATTTTTAGGGCTGTCAAATCATGAAAAGATAATTGCAATTAATTGTGAGATTAAAAATCGTCATGATTAATCACAGTTTTAATTACACTGCTAAAAATAACAGTACCTATTTAAATTTATTACAAATAAATTTGTCTTTTTACATTTTCAAATATATTGATTTCAATTACAACACAGAATACAAAGTGCACAGTGCTCACTTTATGTAATACTACAGATATTTGCCCTGCAAAAAAGGTAAGCAAAAGAAATAATATTTTTCAATTCACCTCAAACAGGGACTGTAGTGCAATCTCATGATTGTGCAAGTGCAATTTACAAAGGCAGTTTTATTTTTTATTGCACTCAAAACCAAAACAATGTAAAGTTTTTGGCTATGGCTACACTTAGCAAAGTTAGTTCGAATTAGTTAATTCGAACTAACTAATTCGAACTAATTTTAGTTAGTTCGAATTAAGTTAATTTGAACTAGCAAATTTTAGTTTGAACTAAGCAAGTGCCATTCATCGCACTTGCTTAGTTTGAATTAGTCAATTGCATTGAGCTCAATGTGCCGCTTAGTTCGAACTAAGTTCGAACTAAGCGCTTAGTTCGAACTAACACGGCCACGTTGGGTTAATTCGAACTAACTAGTTCAAATTCACCCTTACTTCGAAAAGTATAAGCGAATTTATTAGTTTGAATTAAGGAAGCCCTTAATTTGAACTAATGAAAGCCTAGCGTAGCCAAGGTTTAAGTTAGTTCGAATTAAGCTTCCTTAATTCGAACTAACTTGCCAGTGTAGACATAGCCTTTGAACCTACAAGTTGAAGCATGAAGGAGGACATTAACAGTCAGCATATGTGGCATGTAAATATCTTGCAACGCCAGCTATCACAGTGCCATGCAAATACCTGTTCTCACTTCCAGGTGACATTGTAAATAAGAATTGGGCAACATTATCTCCCATAAATGTAAACAATCTTTCCTTAGCAATTGGCTGAACAAGTAGTAAGACTGAATGGACTTGTATGAGGTGAATTGAAATTATTTCTTTTGCTTTTTTTTACAGTGCAAATATTTGTAATTAAATATTATATAGAGTGAGCACTATACACCTTGTAGCCTGTACTGTAACTGAAATTAATATTTGAAAATGTAGAAACATCCAAAAATATTTAATAAATTTAAATTAGTATGTTTAATATGATTAAAACCGCAATTAATCACAGCTTTTAAAATCTAGTTTGTTTTGCATTAATTGCATGCATTAAATGCGACTGACAGCCCTACTTTTTTAACTGAAATATTAATGGTTGGTACTGTAACATGCACTCAGACACCATGGTGTTGAGAGATTATAAACATCTAGATAACTAGAGCATATTCTTATTCTTGCTAGAGTTCATGCCCTTCCAAGGAGTCACTTGTTTCATAGTGTCTTTTTTATATCAACACCATAAAACCAATACAATAATTTAATAGGTCTCAGTTCTTCAATCCCTTGCACAGCCACATCTATGCAGAGTGAATGTAAAATGCTACTAAATCAGAATTCTTCCATCACAGGAGATAGCATTTTTCACTCATATTGTACAGTCCAGGCCAGATTTTGGCGTTAGCTCTAGTTCTGCAAATCAGTCAGGTAACTGGCATGTAAGAAGCTGCCACAGGAATCTTATAGTTATCACAATGACTCTTCCGCACTCCCCCTCGGGTCCTGGCATAAGGGCTAGTCCTAACTGAAAGTGGACATGGTTGGAGTATCTGCATTCTCTCTGCTCTAACACCCTGTTGGGACTGTGGGCACCCAAGTATAAATTAGAGCAGCCTTTGGGCTGTTCTAATGGAAACTGGGGTCCAAGCTGGCCTTAGCCAGCCTTAGGATGCAGGGATCACAGGAACTGGAAGCCATCTCTCCCATTCCTATTCTACACTCAGCACAGTGCAACTAAACAGAGAATCTGACTCTAGATGGCTAGTTGCTGCAAGGCAGAAGACAATTAGGCTATTTTGCTCTCCACACAAAGTACCACAGCTTTACTTCTGTCTCCAAGATGCTTAAAACTGACTATATTTCCTTTGCAGTTCAATAAATCCAAAAGAGAACTTCTCAAGTAGCTGGTTCTTCAGTTCAGTCCACATTTTAGTTTATGGTTTACTTGGCCTGCGGGGTCAAATTCCCAATGTATCCTTTGAAACCTACCTCAAGAACATTACCAGGTGACTCTGAAGACAGTAAATAGCAACACGCTAAAAATCTGTTCTACATTATTCTGCAGACATTACAGAGACTGACAGTAACCCTTTGGTTCAAACAGTAAAAGTCTTCAGAAAACTACTGCTAGACTCTTTGCCTGCTTGAAATACAGTGATTCATGATGCATGTGATGTAATTATAGCAATTTAAAAATCTTCAAACAGATGGGTGGAATATTGGTTATTCACACCCCTCTTTCCTTATTTTCAGCTATTCAATTCTATGAAGATAGCTAAAAATACATATACAACGTTCATTCATGTAAATGACTGGATACAACAAGGATGTTAGGTGTTCTTCACCCTCTTGCATGCTTCCTTGAGATCAAACAGCAGGCAGGAGCCTGAAGACTGAATGGAAGGGAAGTAGTCTATGAGACAGCCTAGTAAGTGGGGGTCCCAGGTATGTTTTGAGAATCCCCACTTTAGATTACTAGATCTTTGCTCCATGGGCCAATGGGAGGCAGATACTACAATATTGGACCATAGGTTGGCAGGAAAAAGTCTTTGGATAGAAAATTCTGCAACTGCATGTGCTGACAGAGGGAACAAGCTCAGGTGGCTATCAGGCCACTGACATGTTCCAAGCATTCGTGAGTCTCAGTAGGATTTTTCAGGATGTAAGTAAAAAATTTCAAATGCACATGGCTCAAGGCTTTGACACCACTCCCAGTCTAGTCCTAAAACCTTGTTTTCACAACAGGTTCTGCTGGGGGGGGGGGGCAAACCACAGGAGGAAGGAAACAAACCATATAAAGCAGCTGTGTGGTTGGTGACTTGGGGGTACCTTCATGAAGATCTGGGGAGAAGAGAATGCCTTACACACCACTCGGTGGAGATTTTTCCAGACAATTTAGGAAACGCTAATGGGATACCTAGGAATTGTATTGAAAGGTGGCGTAGGGAGCTTTGAGGATACAGAGTTAACACAAGGGGTGTGTCAGATATCAATGGGATGATGAGTATGTTCTCTTGAGACCTGGAAATACAGGCATGATGTGTGGAACTGTATCATCACACCCAACTTCTGTTCCTTTCTCCCCAGTTCATTGACTGAAAAGTTAAGATTTTTATGATCAGTTAATGAAATAGGTTCTGCTCCTAGGCTTTGGGATCTGCTTTAAAAAAGGTAAGGCCTCTGAAGCTTCTATCAGATTTTTTTTAAATAAAAACACCATGACAACAGGTTCCTAAGTTAGAGGCAAGCTTTATGATCCAAAAGTGGAGAACTAGAGAAGCCATCCAGGATATACTTGTCAAGAGATGATAACTGCTTGAGACTGAATAAAAACAGGAAGCTTGGAACCATGAATTCCTTAAATATAACCTAGTATGTAGTAGCTCTGAAGTATTGGATTCCAAGAAAGCAATTTGAGATCTTAAGAAACAGAGTGAGATCCAATAGGAAGAAACTGTTCTGGCCACCAGTGTAAGAAGTGGCTAATTCACTGTAAATAAGACAAATCCTAAAACAGCTGTTTTAGATAAATACTGTTAGCCAGAACAGCTGTTGATAAACAGAAGATAAACAAATTGGACATTTATAACTATGCAAAATCAGTTGGTCCAGACACGGATTTGAGGATAAGAAAAGACGTAAATGAATGTACTATATGCCTAAAAATTACTATTGGAAAATCATGAGAAACAAGGGGTTTCCAGAATTGTGAAAAAGCAAATATATCTATGATCTTCAAAATAAGAAGAGAATGATCCTTGCAATTCAAGGGGAGAAACCAAGAAAGCACTAATACTAATCTGATTAGATGAGATGGACAAAACTCAAACAGGATTTCAACCCAATAAAGCAGCAAAATAGGCCAATACAATTTTGTGGTGCATACACAGACATCACAGAAAAAGATGACAACTTCCTACAAGATTCAAGTGTAACTATACCTAGAAATACAAATTAAGTTCTAGTCTCTTCATCACCAAAAAATCATCAGAGAGTTCAAAGAGCAATAAAAATAGCCAGAGGGTCTGAAGGAACTGATTTACATGGAAGAATACATTACTACACACAACTTAATTGTTCACTAAAGGATATACAAGTGTGCAAATGTTCTAATGCTGCAAATATGAAGACAGACTTTTAGGACAGTACAAAGGATGTTAATAAAAATAATAGGGTTACATTAAAAAGGAAAAAACTGTAAGGTAATCAGAAAGATCTGTCTTCCAAGGAAAGTGACAGACATCCCATTGCTTGGGATTTTTAAAACCAGTGGACAAAACATCAATAAATCTGTAATAAGGAACAATCCTACATCATCAACAGGTAGACGGCTTGTATAACCTAATTTTCCTTCACCATATTTTATTTTCTTCTATAACAAGCAGTTTTTGGAGAATATTTAAGACCTTTTAATTAGCTCTTTTTCCACTTTCATGATTCCCCATTCTCATTCAGAGACTAAAAACTGTATTAAGTTAGTAGAGTAATTGGTGAGTTTTGTTCAATAGTGAAATAACACTGTAAAGATTTCCTATGCTAAAAGACTATTTAACACTGTTTAGAGATTAGTTTAGTTTCTATCAAAAAGTGGCTTTTAGTTACTAAGCCATTCAAGTGCTAAAGGTAAAAATAGAATTTGGATACTTAAAATTTGACAGAAAGTTAGCCCTTATGCAGGAGTTTCTTTCTTCCCAAGACTGTAACAGATTCTTTACCTTCAGTCCGTTAGCTATAATGTCCAGTTGTTTGCATTTAGAAAAGATGTCTGTATTTGAGAGAGTAGTCGAAATCCATCAACTTCATGAAACTTGAACAGATCCAGACATTTTCTTCCAACGAGTTAAAGTCTTTTCTTAATTATTTTAATACCGTTTTTCCACGTGCATTTAAATACAGGTACTATTAATGTGGCTTTTTTGGGGCCCCAAATCCAGCAATCTGATGGGCAGATCGCTGAAAAGCCTAACTGATTTTATCAGGATTTCTCAGAGAGGTTTATGCAAGTTCAGAGGAAGTCCATGAAGTGCCAATGGGCACTCCTGCAAATCAAGTTGCAGGATTGGAAAAAAATAGAATGATCAGGAACAGTCAGCATGGATTCACCAAGGGCAAATCGTGCCTGATTGCCTTCTATGATGAGATGACTGGATTTGTGGATGCGGGAAGAGCCGCCGTGATATACCTCGACTTTAGCAAAGCTTTTGATACGGTTTCCCACAGCATTCTTGTCAGCAGATTAAGGAGCTATTGGTTGGATGAATGGACCGTAAGGTGGATAGAAAATTGGCTAAAAGATCATTGCATTCAGCAGGTAGGAATCACCGTCTCAATGACTAGTTGGCAACCAGTAACGAGTGGAGTGCCCCAGGGGTCGGTCCTGAGGCCGGTTCTGTTCAGCATCTTCATTAATGATCTGGATGATTGGATCGATTGCATGCTCAGTAAGTTCACGGATGACACCAAGCTGGGGGGAATGGTAGACACACTGGAGGGCAGGGACAGGATTCAGGGAGACCTAGACAAATTGGAGCACTGGGCCAAAAGAAACCTCATGAGGTTCAACAAGGATAAGTGCAAAGTCCTGCACTTAGGAAGGAAAAATCCCATGTACTGATACAGGCTGGGAACCGATTGGCTAAGTAGCAGCGCTGTAGAAAAGTTATGGACAGGAAGCTGGATATGAGCCAACAGTGTGCTCTTGTTGCCAAAGAGGCCAATGGCATATTGGGCTGCATCAGTAGGAGTGTTGCCAGTAGATCGGCACTGGTGAGGCCACATCTGGAATCCTGCGTCCAGTTTTGGGCTCCCCACTACACAAAGGATGTGGACAAATTAGAGTCCAGCAGAAGGCAACAAAAATGATTAGGGGGCTGGGGCACATGACTTATGAGGAGAGACTGAAGGAACTAGGCTTATTTAGTCTGCAGAAGAGACGACTGATGGGGGATTTAAGAGCAACCTTCAACTACTTGAAGGCGTGCTCCAAAGAGGAGGGAACTAGGCTGTTCTCAGTAGTAACAGGGGACAGAACAAGCAGCAATGGTTTCAAGTTGCAGCTGGGGAAGTCGAGGTTGGCTATTAGGAAAAACTTTCTCACTAGGAGTGTGGTGAAGCATTGGAATGGGTTGCCTAAGGAGGCGGTGGAATCTTCGTCTTTGGAGACATTTAAGGTCTGGATAGACAGTACCCTGGCTGGGATGATTTAGTGGGAGTAGTCCTGCTTTTAGCAGGGGGTTGGACTAGATGACCTCATGAGGTCGCTTCCAACCCTATGGTTCTATGATTGAGACCTCTGACTGATGTCTTTGGGACAGGGAGTAGGTCACTTCCAGGTCCTCAATAGCACTCCACATATAGTTTAAGCACTAGCATTTAAGTCAACCCAATTCTAAGCATATTGTATAAATCAGTGGTTTTCAAACTTCTTTTCCTCAGGACCCAGTTGAAAAAAATCATTTGTTTGCAACCCAACAATTATATCTTTGAGCAATGCATTCTAGTCTTTTGGTGGCAGCAGCAGGGGACACCGCGATTTAGTACCTGAGGGTCTGTAACCCAGTACTGGGTCCTGACTCTAAGCTTGAAAAACACTGCTATAAATTACTACTGCAGAGCCAGTACTGAACAAGGGCTTTTCTGCTAAAGAAAAAGAATAGCTCCTTGCTGTTTTAAATCTGAGTCAGGAGACCGGTTTATAATAATTAGGAAAGAAACACCTGGCATTTTGGGTACCAACTTTTAAAATAGATTGTCTCTAAATTAGGAGTGCCAATTAGCAGATTAAAGCCCTTATTGTGCAGCAGAAAGTTTTGCTAGTCCTTATTAAAGAGGCGGCTCAGTGCAGATTAGTGAAACGTAGAGATACAGCAACCCCCTCCCTACCTGCTATTGGGAAAGAGCCGTAAGCACTCTGAAGCAGGATGAGAGTGTTTATTATGCGCCTCCTTGCCACTAGTAATGCTGCTGTGGAAGCTACAGTGGTCCTACTTCATCGGCACCAAAAGGAAACAAGTTCTGCAGAATGGGAACTTTTAGGAGGCCATCTCTGCTGCTACCCTGTGCTTCCCTGCAGCATTCAGATTAACTGTGAGAACAGAAAAAAGCTTGGAGGAGGGTAGAATTGGGGTCTCTGCCCTGAGCAGAGAACTTGCAGCAGTTGTTTACTTTCACCCTACATAGATCTTAGTGACACAATCAGTATTCACAAGAGGATGATTTTTCTAAAGCTCTCTGTTCCTGCTCCAAATAAAAAGCTGGTTTATTCTTTATTTTTGTGACAATGGGAACAGCAAGCAACTAGGAGCGCCAGAGGTAAAGGAAGCTGGAAGGATGAAGAACAGTTAAATGTGCTGTTTCAGGGCATTACACAGTGCTGACGTAGAACTCCACGCAGGTCCAAAGGAAATGAGGGGTCAAAGAGAGCGGCCCCATCTCCAGCAGACTCACCTATCTGTGTTCAGCAAATAGCAATAGAGAAAAAGTTAAAATGTGGATTTGCAGGTTCCCAAGGGTGGGCTAGCAAGGGTTTACTGAAATTAAAAACACTCAGCTACTTAACTACTGCTCTGATTCTTTCCTAACATCACACTTCTCCCTTTAGTTATAAAAATGAAAAACTTTAAACCCTAACATTTTTCTAATTTGTTTCTAACAATGCAATGCCAGCATTGCAAACTTCACTGCAACATTGCAGTGCTAAAATTTTAGCAAGGATTATAAAAAGAAGAAAAAAACATTCATACACTATGAATCAAATTACCAGCACGCCTAGCGCTGGCAAAGGTTTTTGAGAACTAAGAAAACCTATCAACAAGAATATAAAAACCAAAGCAAAACCTTAATAAATTAAGTTGCTACAGTGGCCTAATTTCAGCCTATTTAGCTTTGGCAGAGTAGCAAATCTGATTTGTTATGAGTGCAAAGTGATAACAGGAGGATTTTGGAATAGTAACTTCTTCAACAGCATATATACTGAAACATTCACATTAGGCACAACAGAACGATTGAGAAAGCATACCGCAGAAACCTCACCTCACTTTCCCCTAATCAGTTTGTCTCTAAGGTTCAGTTTCACTCAGTGACCCCACAAAAATGGTACTGGGGGACTGCAGGTTTATCTCTCAACCACCACCTAAAAATACACTAGTTTACAAATCAAGTATTTATTTCTCCTCCTAACTGCCACGCCGGCGAACTCATTCAGAAATCTCAAAGTCAAGCTGAGTTGCTCTCTTTCTTGTGCATCACCACCAGTAAGACAAATTCTGCAGGTCAAAGCATGCCCTCACTGACCCCTGCATAGAGATGTAGTTGATTAGCTCTGTAATTAGAAGGTAATACTCTGATTAATGCACAAGAAGGAATAGAGTCAGACTTGCACATAGCTGTGTTGACTTTACAGTAACAAGTATAAGCGGTAAAAACTTAGTCACTAAAGGCAGCAGGAATTAATCTAAATACACAGAGGGAGAATTTTTGTTGGGGAAACTGAAGCTTTTTATACATACACTTTTCAGAGTAAAACCATACATACCTATTAATATTCAACTTGTACGCATTTAAATGTCAAATTGTCAGGAAAATGAAAAATTGTTTTATTATTTATTGGCTCTTATTTTATGGAAGACCAGCGATTCTCCACTAATTGTTCTAAACAGAAAACATCATCTAGAAATTAGCAGAGGGGAAATTAAACCTTTAGGCACTTTGAGGACATGTGTGCCATATCAATATTGAGGTATTGGATATAGCCCGAAAATGACCACTGCCATATTGCAGCAACAGTAACATGCATATTAAAACTTTCTGCTAGTACATGAATACAATTTAAAAACTGTTTTACGCAGAATGAAGAAAATATTTCTCCCCATCATGCTTTTTGCTGTAACTATCCATTTTGAAAAGCAAACAACATAGGCCAACTTCCTTCATAGTAACAGACGCAGGATAACCTCAACTTGCCATTTGAAAATCACCACCAGTCATGATTCCCCAATTCAGGGGAGCGGGGAAAAAATAAAATCACAATCTTCACATCTCTACAATCTTTGCACTATTAAAATTAACCACATTTGGCAAGGCTGAACTAGCACAACATGTTTTCACTTAAATATCAAAAAAATACACTATCATCTCAGAGAAAGTGTATTTAACAATAATTACTGGTCCAAATAAATACGAACTATTTCAGCTCTAATATGCAGGCTAATATTCCGAGTTATAACTTTCCGTAAGTATTCCCACACACGAGAGAAAACTTCTCCCACATTTAACAAGTTCAGGTAAAAGGGTATTATTAAAAGCCCATGAGAAACTGAATTAAGTTGTTGAGCACTAGAGAAAACATGGAAGCACAGAAGTGATCATTGCTACAAAGAATATTAAAAAAATCTATATCCTTTCCTCATATTATACTAAATGCATAAGAATGCACTTGTGATTATTTTTTCTTTGTTCATTTCAACACTACAGACCCTCAGTTTGATAAGCGGCTTTGTTACTGTTAACTCAATTGTAAAAAACACCATCAAGCTTGTGCTCATTAAATATATATATGTATATATCAAAACATACAAAAAGTACAAGATAAATCACATTAAGAAACTTTTACAGTGTAATTGTCCTAATCTTTTATTCTTAGTCAAGGGCCAAATTTTTCTGTGCACAAAAATCTCAATGTGACTTTAGTTCCATAGTGCCATTGCACAGAATTAAACTTTCTGTGCAGTCAATTAAAAAACAAAAAACAGACACCACAGGACAAAATAGTCTTAAATCAAATTCTATTTGTGAATTCAGCAAAATAATTTCTATAAAATAAAACAGCAAAATATTTAAATAGTATAGGGTGGGCTGTATCTTGTTTTGCAGGGGTATTTGGTTTTTAGACAGGATCCAAAAAAATTACACACATTCAAGTTACCAATTTTCATTTAAATACAGTATTTACTGATGCGTTTCTTGAAGTCTTTAAACAAATGTTTATTCCAGACTAGAGATACCTTAGAATTGTATTTGACTAACCAGTAGTTTCTTTTATAATTAAACCCTGCGTCTATCGTTCAGATTTCCTGTATAATGGCTAA
Organism: Pelusios castaneus; assembly: GCA_007922175.1. Taxonomy (NCBI): domain Eukaryota; kingdom Metazoa; phylum Chordata; order Testudines; family Pelomedusidae; genus Pelusios; species Pelusios castaneus. The sequence continues at coordinate 17,053,276 of ML685798.1, read as the reverse complement.
AGAGCTAAGACAATTCTTGCTTTCAAGTAGAATTGTGAATGAGCGGAAAACCAGCAAGTTAACTTGGTGCAGTGGCACTCACAAGTACTGTGTGATTTGTTGACTTCCACTTCACTGGGATGCAGTAGAAGGAAAGTGTGAGAGGTTTCATCTAATAAGCTCTACCAAAGAACAAAACAAGCACACCAAATACAGTCTATTATGCTCCAGGCATCCTGGCATAGCAACATTTTTGCATATTTGTTTTAAATTCCTATTACTGAAAACTAAGTGTTTTTATCCCACCCAGAGATAGAACTGTCCAACATTAGATGTGAGGAACATATGTGCAACTGAAAACCACTTGTTTGTCACATTCCCCTCCCCATTTTGTAGTTTAGGTGTAAGAAAAAGCTCTGAGCAATACAGTTGTCGCTTTAGGACAACTGCTGTCATGGTTGGTTCTTTTCCCCCTCATTGGCTACACTAACCTGGTGTGAAGCCATGCTAAATGTTACAGCATAACTATAGTCTCAAAGTGATTAACCTAATACCAGAATGAAAAAGGCAATGAAAAAAGATCTCGAAACAATGTTACATCACCAATTTTCCACATCAACCAAATAATTAAAAGGTTACCAGCCATTACGTTGCTCATAGTAAAATCGACTCCAGTGGCAAAGAATTAACATGAAACTATTTGTGTGGTTGACATGGATAGGCTTTTTCATAAAGGAGTTGATCCAACTGCCGTTAGGCAGGCAACACTGGTTGCAGAGCGCAGCGGATATATCAAGAAATTATTTTTTGTTTTCGTAGATCTGAGAGTCTCCTCAAGACAAAAAAAAAAAAAAAGGTTCTTGCTTAAGAATTAACAGTCAAACATTAATATACTATATACACCTTTGCCATTTACACATTAGCATCAGGCCATTTATTACAAAACACTATACACTTTCCACTGCAGGCGGGTTATATATTGACAGCAATTTTCTGCAGATAAGACAGTGAATAGACTCTCCACTCCATGTTGATTAGGAATAGTTTTTCTAGTTTTAAATATTAGCCAGACACAGAGAAAGTTTGGACTGTAAGGCCTGGGTGCACAGTCTTGATGGAGCAAGTTAATTGATTATGTGCATTTAACTAATCTTTCGTCTGAGGCGGGGAAACTTCTTCACTGCCTTCATAATTTTCTTGTGCTCGTTGGCCAGTTCGTTGAGGGTTGTTCATATGATGAGCTGCTGGGCCTGTATATGGCTGTCCATGCACATGGTTATTCTGCAAGAGAGCATAAAACATTTTTAAGAGACATGATGCATGACATTTTTTCTAAGCGATTATATTAACCTCCTTTTGAATAAAAAATAGCCAGTTCACTATGCTTTGGGGTAAGCAGTAATATGTATTTCAGGATGTTTCTTCAGGACTGAGTAGTCTACTGCCCTTACCTTTTAAACAAGGATAAACTACAAATTCTGAATTGAAATAGCAAAGATTAAGCTATACTGAATAGTAAGTTGCAGACAATTACATGCATAACAAATCAGCAAGAAAGAAAGGCAGATGAATGGAATGCTGCCTGTGTGACATGTACATCTTTGCTTAAAAGCGTATTTTCCACCAAAAGATAAAATGTTATGGGAAAAGGTTTTTAAAAATAACCACACAAGAAAAAGAAGTTAACTATAATTGTTCAAACATACTGTAGTTATTTTCTTAGTGAGCAAAATAATGTTATAAAGGGAATAAAATCTGAATCAGTTATTTTTCCCAGATGCTTTGCATCAAAATTAACAAGAAAATTTTTTGATTAAATATACACTAATACAGCTGGCAAACAAACATTGTACGTCTATGATATTTCAGGGTACTACTGCAGGATCTGACCAAGTATAAAACTTGTTATTGCAATATTAAGAAAAAAAGGGTTGTGTGTATTATAGGGTGAGAAATACCATCTGTTGTGAGAAAGTGAACATATCACACAAGTAATGGCCTAATCAGTGAGTGTGTGATAAATTATGGCTTAACTCCAAGGATATGGAGAAGTCTATATCACTTACTAACTGCTCTGATGAGTAAGGAAAGCAGGAAGAAAGGGAAATGGTTTTGGGCAGGACAGGAAATTAAATAAGCCGATTCAGAATAAATAAAGTGATTTGGAGAAAAGTAGGGAAATGATGGCAGTTAACTCTGGGACTAATTAATGTAGGTATTGCCAGGTCAATAAATTTAGGTATGATTTCTTTCAGATTTAGCTTTCCATTTAAATAGATACTAACAAAACAGTCACTTAACCCTAAAACAGATTGAAATTTTATGTGCACTTTAATCTTGGACATCAAGTGTTCACAGAACGCATTATATATGGGTCAGAGTCATTTTTAAATTACTACTAAAATTTACAACAATTTACTATTATAAGGTTGGGGTCTATCGTTGAAATCAATGGTGCAATTCACAGAGTAAGGTACTACGCATGGAAAAGGCACAGCAGAATCAAACCCTTCAGTAGTTCAGTATGCATTTGGCAGGGGATGGCAATCAGCATATGGGCTTTTAATATGACTGAAATATCTGTTAATGAAATATTTGGTGTTTTATGTGGAAATGCTTTTAAGTATATGGTGCAGAATACTCATCCTTATAATCACTCTAGAGGTGAGGGATTTAAACTATTATATGTTGCTTGTTAAATATTTATTGAAGTACAAGTTAGCATGAACACTAAAACAAAAACTTAGATTTTAGATCCTTGAAGGGAAAGTGAAACACTGCTCTGTTTACCTGTTGATACTGGGAACCAGGTGAATGAGGATACAAAGGGGCATCTTCTGGTGGGGAGGACTCATGTTCATCTGGGGCATCTGGGTCATCTGGTTCCTGAAATTAACAAATAATAAAATATTATTTTTCAAGTCAAATCCAATTTCATCCTCAACTGCCTTGGGGTTAAAGCAGGGACTATGGATTTTTCTCTCATTACAACAGGTGATTTGACCTCACCTTCCTCTATGTGCTGTTCCCCAGTGTTTGAATCCTAACACCTATTTTGATTTGCTATTACAGCCTGACCTGATCCTATGTCATACACTCCCCTGCATTTAATTTCCTCCCATTCTGTAAGTTTCCCATCTTCAAAGCGTCTGAAGAAGTGGGATTTTCTCCCACGAAAGCTCATGCGATAAATAAATCTGTTAGTCTTTAAAAGTGCCACAGGACTCTGTTGTTTTTCTACAATAGACTAACACGGCTACCCCTTTGGAAATTGTAATCTAACTGTTCTCAGGAGACCAAGATGTTCCCTTCACACAGACAACACTAAGTGGCAGCTTGTTTAATATCACAGAGAAAAGTCTTACACTTGATATAATTAATCATAAATTGCCTCATCTCTTCCTAGAATTGAATTTCACCATTTTAGTCCAATTCAGGGTATTTTCCCCACTTTGGGATCCATTAATGCCAGTAAAAACAGTAAGCAGAGTGAGAGAAAGGTTACTCTCAAACCCATCATAACTAATAGCTGGCTGTCAGTGGAAATGGTTTATTTTAGACAGTTTCATACTGGCAAATCAAGTTACAGTACTTTTGAACTGCTTTCTTCTGAAACCAGCAGAAACCAGAAATAATCTGCTGTCCAACTACTCACTGTTGCTATTACCGGATAAGGTACAAAGGATTTTGAGCACTTAAAGCACCAAATTTTATTTAACTTCCCATTTGCTATGAAATCTAAATCTTTACCTCCTCTGGGCAGAGTTCACAAGCTTTTGCAAGAGTCATTCTGGCACTGTGTGATCTCTCCAAGAAGTAACCATTTGATGTTTCATTGCTCTGCACTGGGGGAGACCAATTATTATAGGTGTACTGTGGATTTCCAGTATATGGCCTACGCTCAAGCTCATCTCCAAGCCATTCTACTGCCCAAGTCCATTTTCTCTTCAAATCTCCATTGCTCTGCAGAGATAGGAAATTAACAGTTTCAGAATCTTTTTTTAATTCTTCAAACATTCACCTACAGAAAGAAAAGGTGATCATCTTCAAGTTAGCCCACTGTTTCAATAAAAGTTCTTTTACTGACATATATCCTTCTGGGGAAAAGAAAAGTAACTTAACAGGAAGCATTGGTGGGTTTGGAGAGCTGCCACACAAGCAGTGAAGATTAGTTGAATCCCTCACTCCCAATTCCTTCTCTATCTTTTCAGAAAGAAAATTCCAAATGAGTTTTACTTAGAAGAAGAGGGCAATTTATTCTTTGGTAAGTGGCTTAACTTACTTTCCATCTAGAATTTTAAAATAATAATGAAGTCAGAATGGAAGGTATTACCTGTAAGATTTGGTAGGCTACAGGACAGTTGCTGAAAAGAGCTACCATGCATTTTATACACTGGTAAGCTCTTTTCTGATAATGGTTCTTAGAGCGCTGAATGGTGTCAAATAGCCCATCCCTGTCATCTGGGATTCCTTTAAGTGCATTGTGAATCCTGGGGGGGAAAAAAATTAAAAATCTCAGGGTCAGAATTTTAGTCCTCAAATTCATTCATTTTTACATATTATAAAACAGTGACTGGAATTACACCTCAGTTGCACTATAATTATAAAAGTTAATATTCTGATTACATGATTTTGTAGTAGATGTTTTTCTCAAAATATAAATTCAGAGTAATTACAATATAATGTATTAATTATCAATCTAAAAGTGTTAAGGGTAACCATTCAATTATATGCTTGATCTCCTGGAATTATGAAATAGGAATAATCACAGATAAAGACAGCATAACCAAAATATAATTGTAGCTACAGAAATAAGTGTAACTCATTAATCATTAGTTCCTTACCAAGAGAATTAAAACAAATCCTTTCCATAACTATCTATTACCCACTGTAATGTTAAGAATACAGTTACATCTTAGGAATGGTTGCTTACCTTACAGTAAATGTTGTTTGAGATATTTTCATTAGTGTGGATCCCACTAGAGGTGCGCATCTGCCTCAGGTATGTGAGATTGGAGCCTTTTGTATACCAATGTCTGCTGGTGCCATGCATGAGCACTATGCCTCTTTGTGTTCCTTTACGAGGGCATAAAGGGTAGAGCATCCACAAATGTCCCTTAATTCTCTCACCAATTCAGAATCCTGGATATCCAGGGCTCCAGTAAAGAGGGTATGCTGGAGGGGTTGAGAGATCCACACTGACATCATCCCGAAGAACCACAGTTACCATAGGGTAAGTAACCAATTTTTGCGTTTGTGTCAGTGTGGATCCCACTGTAAGGGACTGGCAAACAGTCTCTCTTTTGGATGGGGCGCTTCAGATGATGCAGTCAATTGGAGCACTGTTGTCCTTCACTTGGCTACCAAATCAACATTTGACTAAGTTCAGAGGATTAACTGCAGCGTACTGCCCTACAAAACTGAGATATAGGTACATTTTTGAAGCATGGAGAAGATGTGCTTGTGCCCTGTTGAAGTGAACCTTAATGTATGTAGGGAGAAGTAGACTGGTCATCTGATACCAGACTAAGATGCCAGTAGTGATCCTTTTAGATATCCTCTGGGACAAAATAGTTTGGTGGATATGACCACCAAAAGACAAGACAGTTAAAAGGTTTAGTTATGTCCACATAGTGGATGACCACCCTAGAAATATACAAAGCATGCAGTTTTCCCTCCTGGTGCAGAATGAGGTTTTGCAAAAGAAGTTAACTGATGTTTTGAGTGGAATTCTGAGACCATCATAAGGATGAACATAGGATAAGGTGTCAGAACAACCATTTCTCTGTGAAATATCACAGATTCATCCACAGAGGCTTGGAGCTCAGATTCTTCAACTCAAGTGATGGAACCAGGAAGACCATCTTCCAGGTAAAATAGTATAGGGGGCATCCTGAGAGAAGCACCATATGATTTAGGAAGAGGATGTTATGGTCTCACATAACAGTTAATTTTCTAGATGGGGCTAAGAATGTCTTTGGGGATCTTCAATACAGTTGATTGTAAGACAATCAAAAGACAACTGTACAGGTGAATGACCAGCTAAAATTGCTGCAAAGTGGCCCATGATAGAGCTAAATGAAGGACCAGAATGTTTTAAACACAGCATTGGTAATATCTTTGTTATCTAAGTTTCTATTGAGACTGGGTTGTTGTGGGCTGCTCATATGGAGAACCTCCTTCCATTTTGCAGTATTGGTCCTTCTTGTATGTTGCCCATAGCTCTATATAAGGATTCCTTGTAACTGAAACGAGCAGTCTCCATGAGTAGCCAAGATCCTGGCTTTCAGACATAGTCACTCTGGGGTTAGATGAAGAATATTATCATTGTTCTTTGATATGTCTGGCAGAAAGATGGTAGGCTTAGTGAACATCTACAGTAGGTGTCTCAACCAACATGACTTTAGCCAGTAAGATGCCATGAAGATAAGTGTGGCCTTGACCCATCTGATCTTGCCTATTATTGTGAGGAACTGAGGAAAAGGCACAAGTGAGACTACAATTCCACAGTCTCTCCCAAAGCAAAAGCTGGATATTTGGTGTTTTCCCTTGTGGTGTATAATGGGTCTTAGGTGAGCCTTCCTGACTTTGCAATATCTGCTCTATGATGGAGCACTGCAGTGACCACTCAAACTGGGAGGCACTGTCTGCTTAAGAAGTCCACTAGGCTGTTGCTGACTCCTGAGAGGTGAAGAGCCATTGGGTTTATCCTATGTTGCCTACACAACATTCATAACACAATCTCTCCCTTGGATAGGGGTAATAACTGGCATGTTTATGTAGACTACTTCATATCTGGTGCCTTTTATGCAGAATTTCATGTCACCCTAGGGCAAGGTGCCTTCTATCTCAGATGGTCCAGGTGACACCCTCGGCCTGTCTCTGATGCACTTGTGAGTAGTGTCACAATTGGGGGGGGGGGGAGAGGAAAAAGGGTATTCCACATGTTTTTGGCATCTAGCCACCAATTCAGCTCTGAGATGACTTGAAGTGCAACAATGACTACTTTCTTCATTTGGTGTATATCTGGGGAATAGACTGACATCAGAGTTGTAAGTGCCACAGGTGAAGTCTGGCAAGCTGTGTCAGATAACTGCCACACTGACATTTGGTTTAATAATCTGAGTCAAGTCTGCACTGTCAGATTTGATTTTATTCCATTCAGTAGTGATTGCAAACAGTAATTTGTCCCGGGGGTGAGGTGTCTCCCATACTTCCTATGATCGCTCTCACATGACTGAGTAAGGGACAATATTAATTCATCAGGAGGTCTAATTGGGTGAAAAGAGAGAAGGTAATTTTCAGGCCTGCTGCTTTTTTGATGGAATACACCTTTGATCAGTCTGTCGTTCCAGCTGAGGATAGACATCGATGCCCGTTCTCAGACAGGATGCTGTAACAGCAGATGCATTGTACTGATAATGATGGGACTCCACTGTGAGGCTTAGGTACTTCCTATGAGCTAGGTGGATGGCTGTAGGCTGAAAGCCAAGAATCCATCTTGAGTCTGAAGGGATAGAACAATGGAGGCAATTATTCTGAATCTGAGATGGTGTAGATCTATGGTAGATACCTTGGAATCTGGAAAACCCTGTTTTCTGGAATGAGGCAGTATCAGGACTAGATGCCTCTTCCCCTGAATTCTTGAGACCCCTCTTCTGTGGCTCTTAGATGAAGCAAAAAGGCTAATTCTATTTGCAGAAGATTCTTTTGGGAAGGGTCCCTGAAGACAGATAGGAAGTGGGGTAGGTGGGGGGGGGGGGGGGGGGGGGGGGGGAAAGGACGGAACTGGATGGGATAGCCATGGGCAATGCTGTCTAGCACCCACCAGTCTACTGTGACTGCAGGCTAGGCCTACTGGAAGGAGGCAAAGTTGGCTTCCAGATGTTATGAAGGGCTCTAGACAGGCACTGGTGTGGCTCTCAATACTTCAATCAAAGCTTAGAGCAGGTACAGTGTGTTACACAGGATAGCGGGTGCATCCAGGAATACCAGGACATTTCTTCAGGAGTGTTTTCAGGTTGCCTAACTTTGGGAATAGGAGGCTGTTCTTTGTTTCAGTTGTGATCAGGCTTGTGTATTTCCCTAAAGATTCCATCGTGGCCCTAGAATGAGTGGGGCACAACATCTGACTACCAAAGAGCTCTATTCCCTCATATGACAGCTCTTCTATTGTGCATTGCCTAACACTTGCAATCAGGAGGCCCTTTGCATGGTAATATCCATGGCTACTAGCCTAGCCAATATCCAAGGCATCCATGGCTGTTTATAAAGGAGGGCCAAATGATTGCTAGTTTACAAAGTCTGTGAGGCCCTCCACACTGCCCTGTGGGAGTTTGATTAGAGAAGGGGTCACTCTGTCACAAAGGAACTGTATTTCACAAACTGAGCTTGACAGCTCACCAAGGGAAGCTGTAAGGAGGCAGAGGAATAAGGTTTACACCCAAAAAGAACCAGCTTTTTAGGGTCTCTCTTTTGGGATACACTTCATAGATATGGACCTTTTTGTACCACTGAAATCACTAAGATCCTGGGTTAGGATGGGCACAAAATTATTCAAAGCCCATATCTGGTACTTAGTGTGTCTCTTCAATCCTTTTCACTGTAGGAGGAAGAGTTACTGAAGCCTGCCAAAATCCCTCTGCAAGCTCAAGTAACCCCTTGTTAATGGGGAAGAAAATCCTGGCTTGGATTGAAAAATTCTGGATGTCAAAAAGTTTGAGACTTCTTCTGGATTACGAAGATTTCAGTGTCCAGTTTCTCTGAAATTTGAGCCAGCAATTCCTCAAATGCTTTGAAATCATTCAGTGCTGGTGCTGCAACGTCCAGGGACAGTAAGGATCTCTTAGGGGGTGAAGTAGGTTGTTGGTGTTCCTCCAGTGCCACCTAGATTTGTCCATGATAAACATTACCCAGACCCTGCTGCAGCACGTGCAATCTAGTTAGTGGAAGCGACATGTTCTTCCCCTCTCTAACAGGGGAGAAAAGGATCTGCGCTTTGAGACACAAATGACTGTGATCCCAGACATATAGCCAAGATTGTATACTATGTTGTTACTAACCCAGTTAAGGTTGGCCTGCCCACTACCACACATTGAGCTTGTGATGAACTCCAAGAAGCAAGCCTCCATTGGCTTCTGCAGATTCCCCTCATGATCATATGGGAGGTGGAGCTCTGCTGAATGCTGGCAAGAAAAAAAATGGCTCAGTAAAGCTGATGAGGAGCACATCTCTTCCAGTAGCAGTCCTGTAGCATGGGCTAATCTGCAGAGGTGCCAGCATCAACCTCTACACAGAGGACATCGCTGGTGGAGATTTAGACTCTTGCCTGTATATACAGCTCAGGTTCTACCACCAGTGCCCAAGACAGTGCTTTGAAAACTGAGAATAATGTGGCTGGTAACATGCCAGGTCTTTCCTAAGCCATGCTAGTTGTTGAGCACTGATTTGGCACGTGGCTTTTCTCAAGGCAAAACAGTCAGTAGCTTTAGTCACTGGTCAGTGGAATAAAGCCAACACAGAATAGGCAGGACACAAAGCTGAGGGAATTTTTAATTTGTCTTGAGGTATGTCAGTTGGTGCAAAAGGCCTAAACCCTTTGTACAGGAACACTTATGTTCTTGGCTTTTTGAAGTGGTTCAGTTGAAAGCTGTCCACTTGTTAGTTGAGAAAAACACAAATTCTTCATGTAGATCACTGAAACCGAATGGAAGTAAACACTAATAAGTAGCAGGGTGTACATGGGTGATAAGATGGAACTGAGAGATGGCTGTGGTCACAACCCTATATGCCCTCATAAGGGAGCATGAGGTGGCAGACCCAATGGATGCTGCTACTCAAAACACTTTGATATCACAGGAATGAGGTATATGCACACATACAGCAAGATGCACAGCATACATAATGAGAAATCCTAGTTCAACTCCTTTTTAAATGATGAAAATCTAGCATGTGAACTCTCTACTTATGAAAAGCAGTAACACTGTTCAGAACCCCAAACCTGCACTGCACTTTTGCAGAGGTCTAATGAGTCTTATTCTAGAGAATGTGTACACTGTATTTGGGAGCGAGGCTCCCAATCTGGGTAGACAGATTTGTGAAAGCAACATGGAGGACATGTTTCAAGTGACAGCTGAGGTCCTAAAGCCCACGCTGCACCCGGGGTCTAAGCTTAGGTGGCTAGCCCAAACCAACATTGGTGCCATAATGTCAAACTGCTCTTTTTGGTGCACTAGCTAGAGCTGAGCTAGTACAATTCTGTCTACCTGGACTGGGAGCCCATGCTCCCCTCTACTTTAGATATATTCTGAAATTTTTGTTGGGAGAAACTTCCTCTTACGATGCAAGTGAAAACTATAAGTAGTAGTAATAATAATAATAATAATAATAAAAATCAGTCCCCAGGCACAGCAAGCCATGCCAATGGCTTCTCAGTGAAGGTCTTGGCATATGTCCAGCTAGCAGCTGAAATAAAAAACTCCAGTCCAACTCCAACAGGAATGACTTAAGGGTCCCCTCCCATATTCTCATCATTACAGTCCATTTTCACTGAAACACTGTTTCAAATGATTTACTAAAAATCTAACTACTCACGTATTTCCACACAAACAATCAAACGGTGGCTGTATTTCCAAAACATGGCCAACTACCACCTTTATTCCAAATTTTACCCCCTTTTCCATGACAGTGTATCTATCTCAGGTTCAAGCTCTCTGAGGTGAAGGCAGTCCCTTCTTTTATATTTCCACATTGCTTTATTTTCTTGGTAGTCTCACAGTCTAAAACTGTAAGCCAACGTTTATAAAATTTCAGTGAAAAAATGTAGAGAGACAACTGAGCATTTTAGTGGTCATTTTTAATTTTTAGAAGTCCTTGTTCTCTCAATTGATGAAAACGACATTTCAAAATGGTTTGACTACTTGATCCTTTTGGAGACAACATTCTACTAAAATGTGACATAGAACTTTTACTGTCTTTGAAAACTGCAATTACCCCAACTTCATATGTGTCAAAGGCAACAGTTCTAGCCACATACCAATGTTATGACAAATAATACCACTGTTAACACAGTATACCCCTCTTAAATGAAACCACCACTTTACTGGAATATTTCCAAGGAAGCAGTCTAGCCTAATGACACTGAGTATCAATGACTGCTGCTTAACGGGAATATTAGTAAAGGTTCCACTTTTACAGTGATGTATTCCATAGACGTTAAGAGGCTGAATAGCATTCTGCCAGTTGTGAAAAAAGTGAAATTCTAAGGTTAAGTTTTAAATATAGAAGTTACTTAAATTGAAAAGCAAAGATAAAAATGAAGATGAATACAAGTCTTGTCCTTGTCTTCTGATCAGTAGAGTAAGTCTTTGCAGACCTCAAGTGCATTTCTCTTAATCAGCAGAGTCATTTAATTGGGAAAAGAAACTTTTCAATAGGGGAATCTCAAATTATAAAAAGATAGGATTGTACTGTAAAATAGAAAAACGATTACTAACCTGTGGGTTTGCCAAGAGTCCTCAATTAACAGGATTTGCAAAAGTAGATCCAAGTAAGGTCGAAGTTCATAGGTGTATGAATATGCAACCTAAAAAGAGATAAAGTGTTAATTGCAACATCATGTTTTAAGAAAGATAACTGCACGAGTTTGAGATGGTTTCAATGCTCATATTCTGAGAACTCAATTCTGCTTCTCTGGAGATCTGAGACAATATTTTCATTCTTGGGCCTTTGCTTTTCTAGGGTGAGTTTGGTAAAACTCCCTCAGTTCTTTGGGAGTTTTGATCCAGAGGGGTGGTGATAGCATGTGCTGCAAAGAATATGAATCAGGATCCTTACAGGCTGTTGCACACAATTACAAGATATAAATTGTGACATTTCAGCATTCCAGCTGGTTCCTCTCATTTGTATAGCAGGTGAATCTCCTGAGGTGACAAGTGAACCAAAGATATTTAAAAAGAAAAGAATTTGACTCAAAAATGAAACTAAGACAAAAGCACCTCAAAACATATAAAACCCAAATTCTGATGGGAGCAAGGTGAGTGAGTGAATCCTACATGAACACTATTTCTTCAGAAAAACAGAACAAGTAAATACCTTCTACTACAATTCTTGTTTCTGGAGAGTAAGCATCATACATTATCCCAAAAGAAAAAGTAAACTGCAAAGAGCTGCAACAAGCAGTAAGATTAATGTCAATGTTGCTGTTTTTTAAGATACCACTGGACACTCCAGTCTGTATGAGGAATATAAATGTAATGTAGAATAAAATTAGTCTAACTTAATATAAGGGCAGGGCCGTATTATTGAAGCCGGGCTGGCCTGTGGCCTCCCGCCCCCAGATTCCCCGCAGGTATGCTGGCCAGTGGCAGTGCCAGTCAGGGCCCCCCTAACCCCTTCTGGCCATGGCCCCGGAGCCCCTAACCTCACACCACAGCTGCGGGAGGAGCCAAGGGGGGGTGGCATGCCACAAGGGTGAGCAGCCCTGGGCCTTGATCCGGCCCTGAATAAGGAACATTCAAAAGTAAAACAAAACTTCTACGAGGGTGGGAAAGTGTGATCTTCCTTACCTAGGAGTTTCTAGGCTAGTGAACGGAATCCAAAAATCAGATCCTCTCCTAAAGACTGAATTAAAATAAACATGCTTTGTGAATGCAAAACAAACAAGGAGTCTTGTGGCACGCACTTTTAAAGACTAATAAATTTATTGCAATAGCTTTCATGGGAGAAAATCCCACTTCCTTAGATGCTTGAAAAGCCTGATGAAGTGGGATTTTCTCCCACGAAAGCTCATGCAATAAATGTGTTAGTCTTTAAAAGTGCGTGCCACAAGACTCCTTGTTTGTTTTGCTGAAGTAGACTGACACAGCTACCCCTTTGGAACATGCTTTGTGAATGTGTTTAAGGAGGACTATTCAGCTGCTTTCATATCTTTGCAAGAGAGGCATGTCAGACAGCGGTCACTCCTTTGCCGCTACCTAAGGGAGCCCTGACAGTTTTTCTTCAGTTTCATGCCAAACCAATGCCTGACAGCAACTTATCCCTAGGGTTTCATTCTAAAATAGGCTTAAAATAGGGAATGATTGTCTGTTCCTCTTTAAAAGTAGATGGCCCAAATGATGTGAAATTTCACAATAGGTTAGTTTGTATGCCCTTGGATTTTCTGTGAAGATTTTGTTTGGTTTCTCTTCACACATTTTGAAAAGGAAATCTGAAGTTGGATTCTGGCTGAAATTTTTTCTTGGAAGTTCTCAGTTTTCATTGTTGATGACAGAATGTGCTTTTTAAGATCTGTCTATAAAGATCTTGTCAGAGAGGTGGGTTTGAGAAGAGTCAGTGGAAAGGTGAAGGGATTGTTAAGTGTTGGATTTAATGTCATTTTTAGGCATTATTCACAGTAAAACAGGAAGATTACATACTGTGCATGCAAGCCTGGTTAAAGGGAAGGACCCAGATCACATAAGCCCATATAGCTGCTGGGAGAAACCTGACACATGCAAGAATGACTGATTGAAGACTGTACGCCTACCCTTCAGTCATCATCCTTTATTAAACTACTATACCATACACCAATAATCAATAGTGTTGGGGGGAAAAAAATCTGTTAAAAGGATGAATGCAGAAAGATTAAAATGTAGCACAGTTTACGTTGTGATCCATGGTCAGTGGTGCATGGTAGTTGTGGTAAAGGTAAAATAGCTACTTGTGAGAAAAGGAGTAGAGTCTATGTACTGGAAATGGGCTTAACTTCTGTTTTTCTGCTTGTGTTTGGACCAAGCATACTGAACCCTAACTGCTTCACAATGGATTTTATGTATTAATAACCAATATTATATACACACACTACCTATTTAGACACAGCTCTGTCAAAGGAAACTAAGAAGGGTGGACTTTCTAATGCTTTTAGTCCACTTCAAATAATCCCATCTAAGAACTCTGGCATCAAGCATGCAAAGAATGTTATCATTAGGACGGGCATGCCAGCTAAAAAGTACGGTACTGAGCAAATGACCAATGAGAATGCTACATGTAAATGCCTAATAGAGGCACTGAACTTTCACAACATACTGGCTAGAAAAAAACCATATACTTAAAGAGATGTATCAATGAAACTATAGCACTAGGATCTTCTTTGCTGATTGCGGCTAGGGGAAGGAACTAGCTGGAATGCCGAAGGAGATGTGCTTATAGTTTGTGGGTGATGACACACAATGGCCAGTTTGGTCTGGGTATGCTATACCCTATTTTACCAATACTGCAATATAAACCCCCAGAGAGAATCCCGCAAGAAGGCATCTAAAGTGTTTATCAGATATTTGCAATCTCTCACATGGACATCCCATCTCCCCCTATGGCGTATTTTTACGTTTACATATGCACAAACTTATTTCCTATGCTTTCTTAATTTTTATTTTATTTTACCTGCCAGAGAAGTTCACTTAAGACAGTGGAAGAGAACTGAGGATTTTCCCAACAGCAGAAACGAAGCAATTTGATGGTCTCTTCCGAATTACTGCAGTCTTCAATAATTTTCTTCACATAGCTAGTTCGCACAAACAAAATGTCTGCCACGTTCTGCTGAAGTGCCATTATAGGCTGCGATAAATTAGGATCTCCATAAGGGTTTGAAAGTGGGGGATTACCTACAACAAACAGTTAATACTGATGAAACAGTACTTACATACTTTTTAATATAAATGAATACATATTTAAGCTTCTGAGAACAACAAATGAAAGACACTTTTCTGCTATGAATAACTAGATTCTTGACACCGAGGCAAGGAACTTGTAATTCGAGTGAACTCTTCTTCCCTTCATGGGCTATGACAACAGTTGTGATCAGTAAACGCACTGGAGTTCCTTTAGTATATACAAGACAGACTTACTGGCAGGGTGTCCACAGTGAGGGCCCTTCAGTTTTGGAATACACCTATTGTCTCACCTATTGTCTAAAATAGCCCATATCTGTTTAACTTTAGGATGAGCTACAAAGTCCATTTACTTGGCTGGGCAAATGGAAAAGGTATGTGGGTGTGGTGGTTCAGATACATAAGGATCTACAAGTTTGGGAATTTTGTTCTGTGGACTTATTTATATAGAGAACAATCATTGCTTTGCTCCTTGTGTTTTGGTTTTAGTTTAATTATACATGTAGATATCTTTCAAAGTTGCCTAGACTAGAGGCTGAGATTGGTTTTTATTTCAGCATATAAACATAAAAAGAAAAGCTATCAACTATGTACTACCATTGACAATGAACAGCACACAAAACCATGCTTTCTAAGTACAACACTATAGACAGTGCAAAATATATTAAAACTACTTTAACATTGACAAAATTTATTAAATATAAAAATTACTTAAAAATGAATATACTGAAAACAAAACTAATTAAATCAAATCATACCAAACCTTCTGAAGCCTACTGAAGCAATTTTTAGTTAAATTCTCAGATATGTCATTCAACCCCATTCATTTTATTAATGAATATAAATTTATTAAGAATTTGGCAGTCTCTATAAATTAAATCGTATCGGAATAGGTTTGATTCCAATAGATACTCTATAACTTACTACTTGTGTTCTTTAAAAAGGCCTAAATATGCTTAATGGAGAATTATTTGTAGTTTTAGTGAGTTTCATATATCAAGATAGCATTTGCCCACTAAAGAATAAGGAAAACTCTTATTGAAAAATGTAATTAAGCTGCTAAATATAATGTATAATAAAACACAAGAACTGTTTCACAGAATCAAAGATGATTAGGGCTGGAAAGGACCTCAGGAGGTCATCTTATCCAAGCTCCTTCTCAAAGCAGGACTAACCTCGACTATATCATCCCAGCCAGGGCTTTGTCAAGCCAGGGCTTAAAAAGTCTAAAGGATGGATTTCTCCAGTTAGTACATTTTATGAATAACAGAATACCACATATTCCTATAATTTATTAACTTACAATCAATGTTTTCAAACAATTTAACAAAAACACAAAATTCACTATACCATTGATAGAAGACTGCATACGTGATGACACATTGCAGCAACGGATTAGCTGTGACACTACAGTGTATAATTTTCCCAGTTCAGCATACTGATATTTGATTGGAGGACCTGGGCCTTCATCCAGAGCCACAAGCATGAATGTTGCAGGTACACTTAGTTTCAGAAGTTGTGTCTTTTCTGCTACACCTTCAGAGGGGACAAGAAAGTCACATTTCATGGATATTATTGACAATATAAATTTAATTGTTACCTTTCTTGTATAGCTGGATTTTTTTGGTAAGAAGTTTGAAAAAAACCCAAATTTTTGAAAAGTCAAATTTTTCCATTGATGGTTCTTACTCTCTCATTTACACATTCCTTCTTGAGAGGCTGGGGGAAGAGGTTGTGTTAGATTTGTATTAGGCGTTAGCTGAAAATTGCATACAGTATACAATGGTAAACAAAACCACTTCCACAATGGTGCTCATTAGTGTTCTCATTGTTAGAATTCAGTCAGTAAAAATGGCCAGATTGGGTCAGAACAATGGTCCATCTAGCCCAGTGTCCTGTCTTCTGACAGTGGACAATGAAAGACGCTTCCAAAGGAATGAACAGAATAGGACAATTAACAAGTGATCCATTCCCATCATCCAGCCCCAGCATCTGGAAGTCAGAGGCTCTGAGGCAGCCAGAGCATAGGGTTGCATCACTGACTATCCTGGCTAATAGTGATAAATTGATGCATCCCCCATTAATGAATTTATCTAATAACATTGTGTGAAGAAATACTTCATTTTGTCTGTTTTGAATCTGCTGCTTAATAATTTCATTGTGTGATTCTAGTTCTTATATTACATTATTCACTTTCTCCACACCATTTATGATTTTATAGATTTCTATCACATCCCCCTTTAGTCATCTCTTTTCCAATTTGAACAGTCCCAAGTCTTTTTAATCTCTCCTTATATGGAAACTGTGCTCTCTCTAATCTTTTTCGTTGTTGTTTTCTGTGCCTTTTCCATTTCTAATTTATCTTTCTCCAGATGGGACGATCAGAACTGTACGCAGAATTCAAGGCAAAGGCATACCATGGATTTACACAGTAAGATTATGATATTTACTGTCTTATTTTCTAGCCCTTTCCTAATGGCTTGCAACATTGTTAGCTTTTACAACTGCTGTTGCACACTGAGTGTATGTTTTCAGAGAACTATCCATAATGCCTCCACCATCTCTTTCTTGAGAACTAATAGCAAATTTAGACCCCATCATTCTGTAAGTAAAAATTGGGATTATGCTTTCCAACATGCATTGCTTTGCATTTATCAACATTGAATTTCATCTGCCATTTTATCAGTCAGCCATTCAGTTTAGTGAGATCTCTATCCCTTTGCAGTCAGCTTTGAACTTTACTTTCTTAATTAAATTTAGTATAATCTGTAAACTTTCCCACCTCATTGTTTACCCCCTTTCCCAAATCATTTATGAATATGTTGAACAGCACTGGTCCCAGTACAGATCCCTGGGGGACACCACTATTTACCCCTCTCCATTGTGAAAAATGATCATTCATTCCTAGTCTTTGCTTCCTCTTTCTCAACTAGTTACTGATCCATGAGAGTAACTTCCCTCTTACCTCATGAATGCTTAGCTTGCTTAAGAGTCTTTGGTGAGGGATCCTGTCAAAGTCCTTCTGACAGTCCAAATACACTATATTCACTGGATTACTGTTGGTCACATTTGTTGACTCCCTCAAAGAATTCTAATAGATTGAGGAGGAATTATTTCTCTTTACAAAACCAGTTTTCACTCTTCCCTAACAAACTGTTCATTTATGAGTTTGATAATTTTGTTCTTTACTATAGTTTAAAGCAATCTGCCTGGTAGTGAAATCAGGCTTACCAGCCTGATATTGCCAGGATCACCTCTGGAGTCTTTAAAAATATTGGCATCACAAAGCTATCCTTCAGTCACCCAATATGGAAGATAATTTCAGTGATATGTTACATATCACAGTTATTAATTCAGCAATTTCATATTTGATATGAATTTCATATATTATTTCAGAACTCTCTGGTAAATACTATCAGGTCTTGGTGACTTATTGTTTATTAGTTTGTTCCAAAACCACCTCTACTGACATGTGAATCTAGGACAGTTCCTTAGATTTATCACCTAAAAAGAATAGCTTAGCTGTTGGAATCTCCCTCACTACTTCTACAGTCAGGACCAATCCAAAGAATTCATTTAGCTTTTCTGCAATGGCCTTGTCTTCCTTGAGCGTTCCTTTAGCACCTTGTTCATCCAGTGGTCCCACTGACTGACTGACTGACTGATAGTTTCCTGCTTCTGATGTACTTAAATATTTTTTTGGCATTGGTTTTTGAGTCTTTTGCTAGTTGCTCATCAAATTATTTTTTGGCCTGTCTGATTATACTCTTACACTCAACTTGTTAGAATTTGTTCTCCTTTTTATTTTCCTCAAGAGAATTTGACTTCTTGGTTTTTAAAGGATGCTTTTTCCCCCCTCCAACTACCCCTTTTATTGTGTTTAGGCTTAGTGGTTTTTTTGTGGTCTTTTATTTAATTTGGTATATATGTTTAATTTTTATCCCTCTATTACACCATTTAAAAAAGTTTCCATGCAGCTTCCAGGCATTTAATTCTTGTAACTGTTCCTTTTAATTTTTATTTCACTAGCTTCCTCATTTATATGTATTTCTACTTTCTGAAGTGAGAGATTATTGTGGTGAGCTACTTTGGTATTCCCCCTCCGCCAAGGATGTTAAATTATTTATATTATGGTTGCTATTAATCAGTGGTTCAGCTATTTTAAATTCTTGGACCAGATCCTGTGTTCTTTTTAAGACTAAATCAAGAACTGCCTTTTCTGTTGGGGATTCTAGGATTATCTGTACCAAGCAGCAGTCATTAAAAAGGTGTCCTGAAACTTTAATTCCACATCCCAACCTGAGATGATGTGCACCCAGTCAATATGGGATAGTTGAAACCCCCCATTATTATTAATGACTATTATTCAATTTTCTATTTTTATAGACTCTCTAATATCCTCGAGCATTTTATAATCATCTCACTCAGGTGGTTGGTTATATATTCCTACTGCTATACTCTTTCTATTCAAGCATGGAATTTCTATGCATAGAGATTCCATGGTACAGTTTGATTCACTTAAGATTTTTACTATATTTGACTCTATACTTTCTTTCACATATAATGCCACTACTCCTGCTCCACCAGCACAATCTACTCTATCATTCCTATACATTTTGTACTCCAATATTACTGTGTACTACTATTACTAGAAAATCATTATGTAAGTCTTTACAACTCCATCTAAAAAAATAATACATTTGTTACATTTTATGCTATGCTATGCCTGCTACAAACATCACAACACTGTTAATGCACTTCCTGCCCAAACTGCAACACGCTTGGTGTTCCAATACAGTATCTTGGGACAGACTGTCAACTGTGCAATGTTGTGAAGTAGTTTTAAATAAAAAACATGAACCAAACCACCAAATACATTTTCTTAAAAGGTAATATACATTTTACGATAGCAATGTTACATTTTACAGATTTTTTTATATCAACATTTTTATTTTAAAAATGTTGTTGAGAGCATCCTTAGGAAAATGTAAGAAAGTGAATTGTGTAATTCAATTATTTTTATTTTGTAACTGTATTTCTGTGGCCACACACATTTTTCATTGATAAAAAGTAACATCATGTCTGCCACATAGGTACTATCAGTCAGGCAGGGACATATTCCCTGCCAAATTATATCATCTTTCTCCACATGGCTGAAGTCACATGTATTTTTCCCTCACTCACTTTGCAGATATTTGTTCTTTCAAATTATGATGAATGCTTTTATTTACCATCTTGCTTTCCTTGTGGGAGGAAAGAATCCAGACAGCTTTGTATTTTAATGTTCATTTTATTCAGGTTAGTCAGCTTGGTTTAAAGTAATCATGATAATGGAGAAAAGGTTTGCCTTGATACTGTACTGGAAAATTTGTTATGCAATTTTCTTTCTAGAACAGAGTTCTCCCTCAGCTTGAGGCAGCTGAGCCGTACCTTAATTCCTGCAAATACCAGGGACAAGTCAAATGTCCACAGGACTGTGAGAGCTGTGGGAGGAAGACTGGCCATGGCTGTTGTGCCAGATTCGTACTTCCATTGCTGTACAGAAACACTACATTATTAGTAGTAGATTAAATGCAAATTAACTGGTTTATTTAGCTCTGTTTATTTCATATATTCATTTATCTCCAGTAGGGTAGACTGGGATAATGCATCCGTCCCAGAAATGAAATTAGGTACCATTTTCCTTTCCATATCCTGACCTCTTCCCCAATCTGAGACCACTGATATGCAGTGAACAACAATAATAAAAAAAAATAATCAGTGGGCAAGGAGAGGTAAGAAGAACAGGAAAACAATGTTTTCTCCTTTCCTAATATTAGAAGTATTGTACTTATTTTGGGATAACTATTGAGGACGTTCCTGATAAAGGATGCTTCCACAAACTGAAGGTGTAAGCCTGCAGTGCTTTATGAAAGAACTGATGAAATAGCATGTATAACCTTTACAGATTTCTGGTGTGATGGCCAACCCCTTTTCTGCCCAGGTGGTCTCCATGTAATGCTGTAAGTGGACTCTGATCCCTACTGAAAGTGACTTACTGTAACTGAACACGCTTCAGCGATAGTGCCCTTGAGATTTTGTTAGGGACAGGCACTTAGAATGGGAATAAATGAAGGACACTTTACTGATCAGTGCTAATTATTATGTAGTTGCCTTTCCTTTCAGGTGTTGAAGATTTGTAAAAACAAAATGAATGATTTCCCTGTGCAATATAGAAGAAAGGAAGTGTAAAATCACTGTTGTGGAGAACTACAAAGAACCACTTTGTCTTCATATAAGAGATAGTGAAGTTTGCAACTCTAAATAAAATTCAGTCTTTTTCTGACTGCAAACAAGATTACTGATTTATGGAGAATAAATAAGAGTAATCGTACTCCTCTGGTTAAACTGGATGAATTGTGAGCACATATAGCACAGACAGCAAATCCAAACTTCCCTGTGTAGTATTAATTGTTGATTTGGATAGATATGCTGACCTAATGAACACTGAAACCACATGGTGGATCTACCAGATATTTCGATATGCCTATGTTTATGACATTACTTCCATGGAGACATGAGAAATGATGGGGGTTGGTCTTAGGCACAGGTCTAGGCCACTTTGTAAGAAATCCAGAAGAACTGTAACACCTTTTCTAGGATTGATTTTTCTTGACAAGTAAGAAAAAAATTCATTAGGACAAAGAGGGCAAGATCTGCCATGTCAGACAAGCAGAATCTCACTTATTTTGGAAGAATATCCTGTTTTCTTTAGAACTTGCTGCTAAAGTAGACATTGCTGTCGTACTCAGGTTGCCAGGCTGGGATGCAAGAACAGGCTCTGAGATAGGAGATCCTGCCTACTGGGAACTTTGGAATGGAGACTTCTGAGATAACTCACTAGAGAACTATGGCTGCCAGGCCAATGTGAGAGCACAAAAATAACCATCATTTCCTATTTTAAATCTTCTGAATTGTTCTTCCTTTTGGCAGGACAGAAAATCTCATTCAGATATCTGTATGACGGGCACTTTTCACTGTTCTCAGATATTTGTTTACCTGCAAAAAATGAACAGGTTTACATTCAACTGGAATGCAAATAGGGCAACTCGGAGACAGCCTAGCCTGGCCCTGGGTGCCAGTGAAAGCTCTTCTTTGTTGAGGGATCATTTCAAGTTGTACATGTACTGACTGCTCAGCCAGTTCAGTTCGTTTTATATGGATTACTGTGATGGCTTGCCACATTTGGAAGTATCTGCATTATTCCGACATCTATATTTGAGTTTTGTACTCCTCTGGATTTATGATATACCATCATGTTCATATTGTTTGACTGAATTAGTGCATGCTTCATCCTCAGATGATCGTAGGAAGTCCTGAAGAGTCAGTGTGTCATTTCTCATCTCTCTGAAGTTGATGCTCTGAAGATTTTCTGACCTTGATTATATTTTCTGTGCATATACTTCAGTGCCCCGGGTCTAGAAACCCCCAAAATGGGAAATCCTAGTCAAGATTTTAGCATTTAATATGTTGAGGATCTTAGGTTGTCCCCATTCTAGAATGCTGGAATAGTTTCACAAATTTTAATTCCCTATAAGAAAGGGGAGAAGAAGGAGGGGAGATATTTTACTTATTTCCCCCAAAGTGAGTTTTTCAAGGCAGGTGTGTTAAACTATCATCTTTGTTTATACTGCTGGAAATAGAATCTTGTGTAAGTGGAATAGCCAAGCCCTGTACCCAAGTCTGAATTGCCTCCAATACTTCGCAGGAAGAAAGGTAGAGCACAGTTGTACCAGATTGGAAGAAAATCAGAATCCAGTGATCTAAGCAGTAGATCGTTACTGCAGAAAAAACATGCATTATCGCGCCTTTGTGATATGATAGTTACCTATGTTATCAGTACACACTGCTGACCACAAAAAACTGATATTTTAAATGAAAAAGATTTATCTAGTCATAGACAAGCTTATTCATTAAATCATTGTAAACAACTAAAAATCTTACCCATGGGTAAAAAGTACTAATTGACTGAAGAACACTACAAGCCAATCAGAAAGCAGCATGTCAAGAATAACAGGGATTATCAGGACACTGCATGTCTAAAAACAAAGACAGTGCATACCGCCACAACATTAAGCACATTTCATAAACTGCTTACCTAGGTTGGCATACATCACAAACAGATTGAAATACTGTTGCAAATGGCGGCCATGTTCAGACACTTCCCTTCTAAGAAGATTTAGTACTGCTCTAAGCAAGTGATCACTCAAACTTAAGTTATCATAGGCCTGCAAAACAAGAATTGTAACATTAATGGCAGTTCCTGAAGAGTTTCCATTCAGTAAATACATACATGGGGCGCAATATCTGATTATAGTGTTGGGACTACTTAAGCATCATTTTTCATGCAGCAAACTAGTATAAGGTGAAGCCCTTTTAAAGTGAAACAGTTAAAAAAAATCAATTCTACAAAATTAAGACAGCTTCAATTGTCTGATATGATAGAAATAAGAATGTTCCATCGCACTCTACAAAAGAAAAATATTCACTCCTTTCTCATTAAGATGCAGTACATACATTAGGAAAGAGACACCCAAGTGTCCAAATAGTAGTAAATATTTTATTAAAAAATGTCTAATTAGTAGAAAAACTCAACTTTACTGGGGAAGGAGGCTGGGAAATGCTATTCTACTATAAACATAGCACTAAGGGGAAATAAACAATGGCATGAATGTATTTTAATCTTCTCCTGAAGTTAAGAATTTTAGATAGATCTGAACTATCTGAGACTAAATCTGATTATGTATTTAAAATGTTAATTAGAATGTGACCAATCATCATAGATAATGTAATAAAAATGATCAAAGTTCCTTATCAAGTGTAAAAACAGCCTGCAATAAAGTAAAGAGTTAAGGGACATCACTGTTAATTCCCTGCAAAAAAAATAGTCAATAATTTTAATATTACATAAAAGTTCATATCTTTATAAACAGCAAGACCTCTCTCCAGATTTAGTACTCGTTCACAAACCATCATCGTCCTACCAGAACATCTCCCAAGCTCATACCTGGTATAGTGATACCGTGTCGACTTTATAAAGTCTTTGGCTTTTCTCCTTTCTCTGGTTATGGGAAGCACTATTTGAGAGTGGGGTTCTCCCCCATAGTTTTGAGGATTTTTTTTTTGGTGGGGAAAGGGTGAATGAGTTGATTGTGGCAGAAAAGTTTCAACAAAGGTCTTGCAAGATTTTCTACATGTGGTCATGCATGATTAGACCAGTCTTTCATATATGTTTGTTCACTTGCTGGGTCACCTTGACTGAGAATAGCTTAACTCCAGATCTGACATGCTTCTTTCTAGGCTTTGTTATTTACAATGTCCACGAGCCTATCTGCTTTGGTATGTCAGAGATGGGAGATACGGTTTCTAAATGGAGCTGGGATATGATTCCATAGTGGCACTGACAATGAGCCCCAAGGCCCTGAACTAGCATGGAAAGGAGACTGGGGGGGAATAAAGCACAGGAGTGAGGTACTTAGAGAAACTTACTCCATGGAGGAGAGGGCAGCTACATTCTGATCAAACTGGAGCCTTTCATTTTTTATATATTCAGCTTTTGACAGTGAATTATTCAACCTGGAGATGATAAATTTCTGCAGCACTGTGGCCACATCCTCATCTTGCAGAACATGATTAGTAACAGTAACTTCAAAGTCAACCAATAATCTATGTACAGCAGGCTATGGCTTACAAGCATAACTATCAAAATTAAATGCTACCCCTTGACTAGAAAGCCATTCAGGGAGGGTAGACTTGTGGGAGACACTGCTAACAGTAAGGAAATGATCAGGAAATTTACCATTTTGCAGATCAGTATCTTCCACAGTTCTGATATCTATGGAAAGTAGAGAGCAGTGAAGAGAAGTAGAGGGGGATATGAAAAACAGACTGAGATGGAAAAATCTATTAGTTAAATGGCCAAAATGACTAATGCTATTAGTGGACCGATTGCAATACCTTCCTCCCAAAGGAGGTCTCTGCAGATGACCAAGTCCACTTTATAGTATCTAATAAATATGTTAATTGATGACCAAGTTCTTGCATTGCAAACTCTTTTCACCTACAACAAAGTCACCAGAGATCTTGTGGCGTGCACCGTAATGCTGTCTGAACAGGAAAATCTATGTCTTGTATGCATCTATGATGCAGTTTGATCCAAATAGGAAGTGACAGCATGACTATCCTGAGTCCTTGCTACTTCAGATAAAAGGTGACAAATGACAAATCTTCTGGTTAATTTGGTCTGCTAGATATTGATCTTTTGTGCCCTTTGAATGTCTAAAGTGTCCTACAGCTTTTCTGTTGGACGTTGTGGCTTTGGACAGAACGAAGGGTGAACATGGGAAGATGAATTCATCTGACACAAGAATGATTCTTAGCATCATCTTGTCACTATGAAACACACAGTGGGACTCGTGCATAATTAAAGCTTCCAGATTAGAAACTTATCTAGCAGACATGATATGATGGAGACCAAGAAACCAAGTTTTGATAGAATGGAGATTTTGAAGCCAGTGGTTTAAAAAAGGTGTTTGGGTTAGGGCTTTTAATATGTTAGGTCCCATTTAGGAGAGACTGGTCTAACCACAGGTTTAAGCAGTCTAACTTCTCTGAGAAGTATGGATACATAAAGTTTCTCTGTCCAGAAACCAGATGATTCTGCAAATAAGATGCTGTTTATAGCAGATACCTGGTACGCTACAGTGCATTGCTGAAGTCCTTTTCCTATATCTTTCTTGTAGGAAGTCCAGAATTAACAGGATCCTTGGGATTTTTGCTGTGTTCTTGACATTCTGAGTTAAATTTAGTCCACATGGAAGAGTCAGTCTTTAGGATTGAAGCTGGACTGATAATTAAGTTCTTTATCATGGTTTCTACTAATTTGCCTGGTACTGAGGTTAATTGGCCTGTAACTGCCAAAATAATCTCTGTACCCCATTTAAAAAAAATCAGCTACCTTCCAGTCACCTGGTACAGAGGCTAATTTAACCAACAGGTTACTTAGAATAGTTAGTAGTTCTGCAATTTCATATCTGAGTTCCTTACAGACTTATCGTTAAATTTATCAACCTGTTCCAAAACCTTCTCTATTGACACCAATTATTCTGGAACAATTCCTGAAATATGTTACTTAAATGCCATTCTCTCCATCACTTCTGTAGAGAATTCCACTCCGTATTCCCCCTTGGTTGATATATGCAACACTGGTCACATTGTCTGATGAGACCACAACACATTTATCCATTAAGTATTTCTGGAACCCCTGCAGAGCTAGCTTGACAGAGCCCAATAGGTAGATGCTTGTCTCCTTCCCTGGGGATTCAGGAACCTTTCATTGTCCTGTGGCCAAGATGGTACTCCCCATGCTGTCTGGACGGCATCCATTTTGAGAACCCATGGCTCTGGAAGGCATATGGGAAGATCCTTGCAGAGACTGATGGACTGTCCACCACCATAGAAATTTCAGAATCTGGTTAGGAACCAGTATCTCATCTTGCCAGTGCTCTAGGCGAATGGTTCCTTACTTTCAGAAGAAAGGACTGGAGGTTCCTGATATGGAACTTTGCACATGGGCTGATTCCTGTATACAAAACCTGGAGGCCCAGGAACTGTACACGTTTGAGCTATAGTGCACCGTACACACTTTACCATAAGTATCTGGTTCTGGATCTTGTGGAATTTGTTGAGTGATGGACAGACCTTTAAAATAGAAGTGTTAATTTCCACTCTGAGGTTAAACTGTTTTTGTTGAGGGAGTCAAGGAGCTGAGTTAATCACAGATATACATACTGGAAGCAGATCCAACATCTGGATTGTGGCACAGTGGTACTGCTGCTGCTTGGGTCAGAACTCAGATCATGTCAAAATACAGGCAGGGATTCAGAAGAGTGTTCAAAGACCTGAGTCTGGTTATTACCACAAGAATCTATGTAAACAGCATACAGTTGATGAAAGGCCAAATGGGAGTATTTTCACACTGCTCAGGGGCTGTGCCATATACTAATCTCAGCAGACTACAGTGGCATGATCATGTGGAGACAGGCATCTGCTAGGTCTGCAGAAGTGAAGAGGTTTCTTTGAGAAAGTGATATTACTCTCTTTTTCTTCATCCATCTGTTAAGCTGCTTGATATCCAGGATGGCTAACCCTTCCTGGAAATAAGGGCCCCACTTCTTCATTCAGTTCCCAATCTTGAGCAACCCCTTCAAATACGAGCCAGTGTGAAACAGAATTTTTCATTTCTTGGACATAGAAGCAATAAAAAGCTTCCTCAGAAAAAGTTTCTTAGGACTGTACTTCATATTCCTTCATTGTTTAGAAGCATACAGGAGGTATCTGTTACTTCACCCACTTATTTGTGGTTGACTAAGACCACTCTTCGAAAAAGTGGGAAATTCTGCCTCCTAGATTCAGGTCTGGGTGGAGGCACCATTTGTTCATTCTCAGAGTAGACTCAGAGGGGATGGATCCAATTCTGGATTTTCCACTGAATCCAGGGTCATCCCCCTTTCTCCCCCCATACCTGTTTTTTGTTTGATTCCTTTGTAAGAGGGATGGACAAAAGCAGCATTTTTGTCTATCGCTAGATTTTATAGTCCCTCAGACTACCAGGTGGGAAGGGATGGAACTGCTTAGTGGCAGAAAGCACTGCCGAACTGAGTTTTTCTCCGAAAGAACAAACAAGGAGTCTTGCAGCACTTATAAAGACTAACAAATTTATTTATCGCATGACCTTTTGTGGGAGAAAATCCTACGTCGTAAGACTCCTGAAGATGGAGAACTTACAGAATAGGAGGAAAACAAATGCAGGGAAGTGAGAGTCATAGGATCAGGTCAGATTAGCAGCAAATCAAAGCAGTTGTTTAGATTCTAACGATGTGGGAACAGCATATTAGAGGGAGGGGAGGTGAAAAGATGTCAAAAATCATCTGTTGTAATAAGAAAACCAGCCAAAATCCCTATTTACCATAAGCCAATGGTGTCGAATCTGCACATGAATTCCAACACTGCAGTTTCTCCCTGAAGCTTTGCTTTGCAATAATTTACCTAACTACAGCAATGGAGTGAGCAGGGAGCTTGAAGCGTTCCCCTATTGGTTTTTTAATGTTATTTCTGATGTCAGATGTGTCCATTTATTCTTTTGCACAGAGACTGTCCTGTTTGTCTAATGTATAAGGCAGAGGGGCATTGCTGGCACATGAAGGTATAAATTACATTGGTGAATTTGAAACCATTGCCGTAGGACTAAACAGGGATTTTGGTTGGTTTTCTTATTACAACAGGTGATTTTGACTTTTTTAAAACCTTCCCTCCCTCTAATATGCTTTTCCACAGCGTTTGAATCTAAACAAATTGCTTTGATTTGCTGGTACAGTTTGACTTGATCCTGATTCCTCAGGCATAAGCTATCATGGGCTGCAACCCACTTCATTCATCTTACAAAGTGGGTTGCAGCCCACAAAACCTTATGCCTGAAGAAATTTGTTACTTTTTAAGGGGCCACAGGACTTTCATTGTAATTGTTTAGAGTGAGTGTCAGCCTTCCAGGAACAAAGCTAGATCTGGCTGCTGAGGTGGATGCCATAGCCTCGAATGAAAATCTCATTGCATCCATTGAGGCATTTGCCACAAAGGCTGTTGCTAGTGAAGTTTACTTATGTGTAGACCAGAAGTCAGGATGATTTCTGTCTTTCATGGCCTTACGGACAACCAGCCAGGATGTTGTGTTTCTTACAAAGCATGTAGCTGCCAGGGATCTTCTAAAGTGGTAGATGAAGCCTGTTGTGTAGGTGGCTTTATTCTTAGCAATCTTTTTACACATGGCCTCAAACATTTCAAAGGTGGAGGGTGGGGAGGGGGGACCCTTTGTTGCATTTTTTTCTGTATCATGCTCAGAGCATGCAACTGAGAGGTTTCCTTCCTCAGCAGAAGATGTGTCTGAAACCAATACCTCTTAGATTTCTTTAAAAAAAAAAAAAAAAAAAAAAAAAAAAAAAAAAACCTTTTCCCCTCTTTTTTACTTTTGGTAGCTTTTTTGGCTTGCTTTGTAAGCACTGCTACCTGACTGTGGCCAGGACATGGTTTTCTGTAGTTTCTTGAGCCCTCTGTATATGTCTCCCTCAGTGTCCTCCCACATGGTGGGTCTTCCTATCAAGGGAATGGGATTTCATTGCTGAAGTTCCCTGATTTAAACAGAAAAGAAGAGAAACAGAGTATGAACCCTGCTTCTTTTTTCAAGGAATTTATGCCCGACGTTAGGACCTGGAGGGGAGATGTGGGAATCTGTAGCCCCTTAAGGGTTCTCTCTCTCTGGTCCAATTCTGCCCCAGGATTCAACTGTTGGGCTGTCCAGATGAAGTTCTCCTCAACATTGGACTCTCTCCCGCTTGTCTCTGCATCACCAGATCAGATCAGGCTTTTCTACGCAGGAATTGAGGCTTCTTGGGCCACACGACCTAACATCCCTGTAGAGTCTGATGTCCTAGCAGTACAAGAGTTGACTGGCTGAGAAAAAGGAGGGCATAACTAGCCCTCCAAAGAGACAGGAAAAACTGTCTCACAAATAGAACACCACTTGGATTTAGCTTGCTGGCTCTGCCATTCACGAAGAGGTGGACATAGAGGAGTCTGTCAGGGGATGTGATGGTTGAGACCATCTCGCTGCTAAATATCTGGTCAAAGAAAGGGAGAAGAAAAACGCTGTTCCCTGCTAACCAAAAACCTCAAAATCCAGATATACTAATAAGCTGACAAAGAAAAGTCAAGAGCAAAGCGAACCATGACTTGGTGATGGTGAGCCATCACTACAGCTTTGAAATGCCTCCAGAAACTGCAGGCAGGAGAGGAACAAGCCCATATGTATTTGAACTGTGGGAGATAGTGAGCTGCAGAAAAGAGCCTACTATTTGCAATTCTCACAAAATATAAACCTGTGCTTTTGATGCTGAAGGTTCTGGCTTCAGACCCTGGCTGACATGGCTAAAACCAGGCGCCCACTAAGGGAAGAAGTGCAAGCAAGTCTGAAGAACTGCAGTCACTACTCTATAGCAGAAATGCAGAATCATAGGACATTGCCACATTAATGACAGTGACACACAAAAAGTGTTTTTACTGATTTTCAGAAACATCTATAGCCACTATACCACAATCTTTCACCAAAAAAATATCAAATCTGCTTTCTGCAAAGGTAGACAACAGAATGGTTAGAAAACTAAGGCTGTAAGGAAGGGAGATAGCAGTTCCCCTCCCCAAAATCACAGCAGCAGACCAGTCTATTTACATTACAAAGGAACAGGAAGCAGACATTTTTCAGACTAGATAAACAGAAAAAATGTATATGGGAGACAGGATAGTGCATCACGATTTATCAAAACAGTGCAAAAATAATGAAGATGCAGAAGTTCTCATTCAACTTTTACTATAAAAATAGCTGCTAGGCATAAGCACATAAACTCCAAATCCACATGTGGAGATTATGAAAGGAGACCAGAGAAAGCGTATGTATCATGATTTGAACTGCCACATGAAGTAAAAAGATCAGCAATTAAAACATGTTCAGCTTCAACATCACACATGCTCTATTGCTAGATTTTTCACAATTTATCACATTCTGAAGAATACAAAATTAATAAAGCCTATGTCTGTCACTGCTTTGATACTTTAATTGTGTAATTATTAACCTGATGGGGTGAAAGTTTGTTTTTGGAATTTTAATAACTATATTATATTAGTTTTATGCATCCAGACTGACCAGATAAAAAGTAGTCAACCCTTTCCTTTTGAAGTCATGATTTTAAATGTTGCAGGAGACTGAATGAAAAACCTTAAGCTCAGCCTACTAAAACCGAAAAGTATTCATAAAAAATTATAAACAGAGGATTTTTTTAAAATAAACAATTGTTCAGAGATTGCAGCTTTGATGCTGGCACTTGTTCCAAATTGTATCAGCATCAAAGTTTACATTATTTAACTTGTTGAGACAGACAACTTTTTATTCTTCTCTTTGAGCATTTAAAAACCTGCAAAACATATACAGATGTTTAGACTGAAAACTATGCAACTACCTGACTAGAAGGTCCAGGAGAGGCAAAAGGTGAAGGACATGGTCCATCTTGCAATGAAAAATGTGCAATAAATACTATAAGCTTTGCAAATGCACCCCTCACTTCAGCACTAGGGCATTCCAAAAGATACTCAGAGAAGCGGTTTGAAACATTAAAAAGGACGTTGTGTGCAAACCAAAAGCGTACATTCTTGCTGTGACGAAGGAGGATGCATAATGCATCATACCTGTAACAGAGACAATACGTTACAAGTTCTGTATCATCAGTATTAACATAATAACTTCAACAGATATTTACAAGATGCAACCCTTACTTTCTACAGCATAAAAATCTTCCATGTGTTATCCTCAATCACCCTTTCCTCCAGAAAATTTGAGGACAAAGCAGTTTTCTGTACAAGGATGGGTCTTTTTGATCAGCTGTTCACATCTCCATAGAAAGTGTGATTCCTTATTATGACTAGAGTTCTCTTAACAGTTTTATACACTAAACAGCAAAAAGGAACATACTGTGGTGCTCTCTCATACAAATTATTTCAAATGAAAGCAAGTACTGCAATTAGTGTTAAATATTTAACCACAAGACTCATTTCCATCTCCAACAGATGCCAAAAAGCAGTCTGTAGTCCAACTTTATGTTTACACTCCGATAGTCTCTCTCAAGCTGACAGTAAATATTCATACCATAATTTACAGATTACCATAGCTTTGAAGGGTTGGCCTACACTCGCCGCAGCGGTCGACGGGAGATATACAAGCTACATAACATAGATTATGTACTTCCCTTCGATTTATGCTGATGTATGGTGGCATCTTTACAGCACTGCATCAACAGGAGATGCCCTCCTGTCAACACAGCCATACTCTTTTCAGAGAGTAATGGTGTCAGCCAGAGACAGCCTCATCTCCCACTGGACTGAGCGGATCTACACACCTGCTCATATCGATCTCACTGCATAGACTGCTGCAGGGCTCACAGTATAGACATAGCCTCAGTACAAAACCTACTTTAAAGAGGTCTTCTCACTGTTTAAATTACATGCAACCATGCTATCCTTCCCTGCCCACCAATCAGCAGCAAGATACAAGAACTTCCTGACCATCAGATTCCTAACTTAGACTCTTACAACTCCATCCACAGGAATAAATGCCCTTTATTTTAGGGTTCAGTACCTCTCCCATACTTCCCCATCCAGATTTAGCTCTCATCTCCACATACATTTTTAAAAAAACACAGGGAAAAAATACCTTATACAGCTCCATTAACACTATTTTTAAACAAATGGAATTTCTTAAAGGAAACCATACTGTTAAAACGGTAGAGTCATTGTTAAAGTCAAATATACCAATCACTAGCAGGACCACGGACAATTTTCTTTGTGTGAAATCCTGTGGTGAAGAGAAATCTAGCAGCTAGCTGAATACTAATCATAGTTATTTCTTCTGCTTCAGGCAAGAGATGATCTTGTCCTAAGAAAAATGAAAAAAATCCAGTGTAGACAAAACAAAACCAAATAATTTTTCTTACAATTGGCAAAATAAACTAATGTTCTTGTCTGGTTGCATAAGTGTATGTAAACTCATTAGTTTAAATATGAAACCTGGTCAAAACAGAATCTAACAACTCCCAGACCTTCTCATTACTTTCTAATTACTGATTAAGGCCTAATTTTTCAAAAGCAAATAGTAATTATGGTTTAACTTGACATACTTTAAAGAGGCCCAATTTTCAGAAAATACTTAGGTTCCACACTGAAAAATCAGGCAGCTTTTGGGTAAATTCAGGTGCTCAACTTGAGACATTAGTCATTTCTGAAAAATTAACCTAACCAAGTTTTCAAGGTTAGGTCAACAGCTGCTGAGTGATGGAGTTAATCAACCAAAGCAACTGCTGCTGATTACATTTTCCTTTACTGACAAACATTTAAAGCAAAAGACATGTAACTTCAGGAAACAAGGAAGAGTTCAAGATCTTCAACAAGCCAATGATAGGAAAAAATGGCAATAGTATAATAAATTCATAAAACTGGTATAAATTCTTTAAGTGTAGAGATAAAGAGAATTAATTTAATAAATCCCTTTTAAAATGAAGATTAGAAAAATTATTCTAATGATGCAGGTAACCTTAAATAAAAGCAGTTTAAAAAAAACCCAGCAATTAGAAAAAAAAAATGTGCAAAACAAAATGCAATATATTAATTTTTGCTAAGACTCAAAAATTCTAGATAATGATCACAGAACCTTCTCTGGCAATGCAGATTTCTTTTCTATAAGAACAATGTATTATAAGCTTTCAAATACTCACCTGGAGGAGGATTTAAGTAGACACTGTTACAAGTAAGCAATTTCTTTATAAACTGGAAATATTCTAAACTGTACTGCATTCGGTTATGCATGAATTGCACATTCTGTTTCCGTACACTTCGCTCAATGGCTGATGGCATTTTAATTTGGTGGGGTTTAGTGGTTATAGCAAGTTCCGAAATATATTTTATTAGTTCATTGTCTTTGTCTATTGTGTCCATACGTTCATAAAAAAGAATGTAAGCATTCCACCACCTCTTCTGGCGTCTGTAGGACATGCGCTTCATCATATGATCAAAGACCTCCCCCATATACTCTCCACCAAAACATTGATTTTTCATTTCTTCATCATCATCCATTTTACACTCAGTTACATCTCCATCATCAAACTTATACCATCGATTTTTCTCACCATCTCCGCCATTTCTCTGGATAATGTAGGAGTAGTAATGTCCACCACTGGCCTGACCACTGTGTACCAGTACACCAACTAGCCTGTATTTAGTGCTCCCAGAGTGCTCGTTTTCTGGCTGTTCATTTTGTATCAACTGATTTTCAGGATTTACATCATCTCCTTCCAGTTTGGCTACACCTGCCACCGTATAAGGTTCCATGTCCAGCTCTCGTGGAAACTCAAAATAATCATTGAACTTAATTGCACATTCCCTTTCCCAGTCATAGTCAAATCGTTTTAACTGGATAGCAAGAACTGGAGGCAACTTCTTAATCAGCAAGCGTTTCACCGTATCAACCTAAAAAACCAAAACCAAACATTATACTAATGGACATGGATTCTCAAATTTTCTTTATCGATTAACACTAAATCTAATGATGAAAGATGCATGTAAGAAACACCATAAATCTTTATCAATAATGTACTTAAAAACTTTAACATCAATAGAATCTTGGCTTCAAAGCTAACAGAGTAAACAATTTCAAATTTCATACAACAAGCATGAAATGGGCTTGGAAGTACAAAAGTATCCTAAACATCTCACTCCTTCACAATGACAGTATCAATTGATTTTTTTAGGCCACTGTTAAGCTATCTGTTGCTATACATTTCAAACAAATTTCCAAGTTACTTCTGACAGGGTTGCTTACCAATTCAACTTTCCATAATCAGGTATTCACTTTCAAAAAAATTCAACACTAAAAAGCAAGGCTGCAGTAACTTTGGGTATAGGAAAGAAGCAGATTGGTCATTTGAAATCAATCTGGATTCCTGAGACAAATTTTAAAGTTTTTTATTTAAATAAATGATTGTTTCTGAGAAACAGTCACAGTGAAGCCACCTCACTCAACTATTGTCTGAGAAAATTATTGGCTGCTCTCTAAAAATTATCAAATGTAAATATCTTATGCTAAAAAAGTTAAAACTCTGTTAATCAATAACATACTTGCACAAAAATAAATCACAAAAAGGACCATTACCTTTTTGTTACATTTTTCACAATGATATGCATTTGCACCTTCCAATAAGTCTCCTTTGACATATTGTTCCAAAGAGTCAAGCAGGTTTTGGTGATTTCTAATATCTACATTCAGGGTTGTAAAGGATTCCTCGCACTCGTACCTACAGATATGATGGGGAGAAAAAAAAAAAAGGCACAAATCTGACAATTTTACAGCATATTTTTTCAAACTATAGCATAAAAAGTTTTGTTAAAGCATTTGATTACAACAGTTTTACATTCTAAAATAAGAAGCTATTCTTTATAATATAAAATTATGTATTTAGAATCTCTGCTTTGCTTATCAAGCCCGAAAGTTAAAATTACTCCCTCAAGTACTAATTCAAAAGGATAGATCTTTTATTTTTGAAACAGTATTTTTAAGTGTTAAAAAACAATAGTTGTATTAAGTTTCAATGTGAACTTTCTCCAACCCCACCCCTCTGACAGACAGTTTAAAGATGAAAAGCCTACAAAAATTAAGTATTTACCACAAACCTCAATTCCGTCCCCTGAAGCTGACAACAGCCACTTGTAATGAATCCATAACTATAGTAAGCAGATGTGAAGAATGACAAAATACGCTATTGTTTGTGTTGTATTCCAGACTGAACTGCAGCACCCATTTGCACTCCAGTAAGTTCAATGTGTTGGATGTTAATTGTATTGAAAGGCAGAGGCTTTAGTTGGAGCAGATTAGCAGAGGAGATACTATGAACCTCTTGCTCAAATGACCCCCAAATTTCAACAACTAATCCTATCCATGATAAAGCATGGCAAATTTGAAAACAAACCCTGTAAGCACATATATTTTAGAGCACCTAGAAAAATGATAATGTTAAGCAGTGGATTGCAATCTTATACTATAGCTTCTCAGTTATAAAACATGTATCTCTCAATGCTACAAGTACCATAGCAGACTGCAGCTGAAGATTTTTTTTTTTTTAAATTGTGTAGAGTGTTTAACAACAGTATATAGTAACTTTCACTGGTTTCTTTGTATAGTCAATCTCTCCTGCTGGGCAAGACTTTGGAATAACAAGAGAGGAAAACGCAATTGTAAAACCACAAAACTGGAAGGGGCATTCAAAAGGCACATACAGTACTTGAAACTACCTTTTAACTCATGAGTTTGGAATGACATACTGTCTTGGAAGAATTAGATTTTTACTGATAAATGTTAAATGTCAATTTCACTGCATGCACACAAACTGATGAAAAACTTTTTCCATCAATAATAATCAAAACACAGACAGACAAATTAAGAAAAAAGCTGCCTGAGAACTTAAGGAACAATTTTAAGGATATTTACTTTGCATATTTTGACATATGATGTTTACAATGTGTTTTAACTGCTATACAATTTTAACTATTGAATCACATCAACTGTTACTAAATAATTGTTGCCTGACTCCTCCATCCATAATTTCCTGAAACTGTGAAAATTTAAATAGATTAAAATAAAAAAAAATACTTAAACAGAACAATA
Source organism: Pelusios castaneus (assembly GCA_007922175.1). NCBI lineage: Eukaryota > Metazoa > Chordata > Testudines > Pelomedusidae > Pelusios > Pelusios castaneus. The sequence continues at coordinate 17,017,303 of ML685798.1, read as the reverse complement.
GTACCTGTCAATTACAAAAAATAGAAAGAAATTCTGTCAAGCCTATGCATACATTTTAAGTTGGTGTCTCTTAAATTATAGGTAAGAAACAATCTAAGAAATATTATCTGTACTTGTCTCTTGCTAAGTAAAGGGTAAAAGAATATTTTAAAAATCTTTTTTTTTTTTTTTTTTTTTTAAATAATAGTGCAACTGTGGTCATTTAAAGGAAGGTTGCTCACCTTGGCGTAGTAACTGGAGTTCTCCGAGGTGTGTGTCCCCGTGGTGCTCCACTGTTGGTATGTGCACGCGCACGCGCGCCACACCACGGATTGGAGATTTACCTAGCTAGAACTCGCCAGGGTTGTGCGACCGGAGGGGACTGTCTCGCGGACAGTTTGGCGCCCTTCAATGGCCGCGCGACCCGAGCCTCCCTCAGTTCCTCTCTAACCGTGAGCGAGCAGAGTTTCCCGAAGAAGAGAGGGGAGGAGGGAGGATCGTGGAGCACCCATGGGGACACACATCTCGGAGAACTCCAGTTACTACACCAAGGTGAGCAACCTTCCTTTCTCCTCCGAGTAGTGTCCCCGTGGGTGCTCCACTGTTGGTGACTCTCCAAGCATTGTCCTTAATTGGACGGAGGGACTTCTGAGGATGCATTTCGCATTGAGGAGAGTACTGATATGCCTACTGAGGCATCATATTTTGCTGCTGTGTCAAGTGCATAGTGTTTTATGAAAGTGTGGGGTGTGGACCAGATAGCCGCCCTGCATATTTCGTCTACAGGTACATTGCGAAGGAAGGCTGTATTTATAGCCACTGCTCTGGTAGAGTGGGCTCTGATTTGTTCTGGTAGTTCTGTGCCAGATATTTGGTAGCGTGTTCTTATGCAATTAACTATGATTGTTGATAGCTACACTTTGAAATAGGTGTACCCTTATTTCTCTCTGCTATAGAGACAAATAGTTTATTTGTGTTTCTAAAAGATTTTGTTCTTTCCAGGTAGAAAGCGAGTGCGCAGCAGACGTCGAGGGTGTGCAAGATGGTGTCTTCTTGGTTCGAGTGAGGTTTCGGACAGAATACAGGTAAGTGTATAGTTTGATTTGTGTGTAAAGGAGTGGACCTCTTTGGTAAAAACTTTGGATGTGGACGTAAGCAGACCGTATCTTTGTGGAAAACTGTATACGGTGGATCCGCCATAAGGGCCGCCATTTCACTTATTCTTCTAGCAGATGTGATCGCGATTAGGAATACTACTTTCATTGTCAGGTAATTTAAGGAGATATTAGCCAAGGCTTCGAACGGCGGTTTTGTAAGAGCCTTGAGTACTAAAGGTAGGTCCCATCCTGGGTTGGGAGGGCGGATCTCCGGGTATAGATTTTTTATTCCTGTTAGGAACTTCTTTATGATTGGATTGGAAAATACTGACGTGTCTTGTACATGGTTGTGAAAAGTGGCAATGGCTGCTAAATGTACCTTTATTAAACTGAGTGCGAGTCCTTCCTGTTTCAGGTGTAATAAGTAGTCCAGTATATCCTGAAGTGGGGCAAAGAATGGAGAATTTTGTGATCTGCTGTACCATCTGGAAAACCTGTACCATTTATGGAGGTAACTCTTGCACGTAGACGGTTTTCTGCTATTCAAGAGTATGTGTCTAACTGGGTCCGAGCAGAGTAGTTCCTGACCCTGGAACCACATATCAACCACGCTTTCAGGTGGAGACATTCTGGATTTGGATGTGGGATTCTGCCTTTGTTTTGTGATAGGAGGCGTGGATGCAGGGGTTGGGGAATTGGAGTTGTACACAGCATCTGTATTAATAGGGTGTACCATGATTGTCTGGGCCATGCCAGTGCAATGAAGATCATTCTGGTGCGCTCATGCTTCACTTTGAGCAAAGTCTTTAGGATTAATGGAAAAGGTGGGAATGCATATGTGAACGTTTGGGCCCATGGGATCAGGAATGCATCTTCTTTGGAGCCCTTTCCGATGCCAGCTCTCGAGCAATATATGTGGCGTTTGCAGTTTTGGTAAATAGCAAAGAGGTCTATTGATGGGTGACCCCAGTACATGAATATGTCGTTTAGAATGGGAGTATGAATCTCCCATTCGTGGTTGTGGCTGAAGAGTATGCTGAGAGAGTCTGCAGTTGTATTTAATACTCCTGGTAGGTATGCCGCTGATATGAGTATGTCATTCTTGATGCACCAATGCCAAAGTTTTATGGCTTCTGCGCACAGGGGAGTTTGATCTGGCACCTCCCTGCCTGTTCACATAGAACATGCAAGCCGTGTTGTCTGTCATTACTTTTGTATGCTTGTGTTTTAAATGGTCTATGAAGTGAGCACATGCATTGCGGACTGCACGCAGCTCTAGCAAGTTTATGTGTAGGGAAGACTCAGTTGTTCCATCGTCCCTGTGTGGTCAGATTTAGAGTTGGTATGTGAGCTCCCCATCCCGCAAGGGAGGCATCTGTACACATAAGGATCATTGGGGGTTGTTGTGTGAATGGTATGCCCCTGTTCAGATTGTGTGGCATTATCCACCATTGTAATGATTGCTTGATCTGGAGGGGTAGTGATATTTGTCGGTTGGGATTGTCTTTGTGTGGTTTGTATATTCTGCGGATATAGAGCTGTAATGGTCTCATATGTAAGCGTGCATTCTGCACGACAGTTGTTATTGAGGCCATGTGACCTAGGAGTTGTATGCAGGTCAAAATTGTTGTTACTGGAGAGGCTTGTATGGTTCTCACTAGGCTCTCAATGTTTTGAGCTCTTTGTTGTGGTAAAAAGGCCTTCCCCAGTGTAGAATCTATGTGAGCTTCAATAAATTCTATTGTTTGGGTAGGTGTGAAAGTAGACTTCTTTTCGTTTATCTGGGGACCGAAGTTCTTGAATAACTGTCTTGTGGTTTGGACTGCCTGTGCCGTTTGTTCCTGGGATGGTGACTTTATCAGGCAATCGTCGAGGTATGGAAAGATTGATATTCCTCGTGTGCGAAGGTGGGCGGCAACCACTGCCAGAATTTTCGAAAAGACTCTGGGAGCTGTTGAGAGTCCGAACGGGAGAACTGCGTACTGGAAGTGATCGGAGGCTATGATGAATCTTAGATATTTTCGATGTGCAGGGTGTATTGTGACGTGAAAATATGCGTTCTGGAGATCAAGGGCTGCAAACAAGTCGTTTTTGTCTAGTGATGGAATTATAGTGGTTGGGGTTACCATTATGAATTATTGCTGCTTGACAAATTTGTTTAGGTTTCTTAGGTCTAAGATTGGTCTCCACCCCCCTGTTTTCTTCTCTGTTAGGAAGCAAGGTGAGTATACTCCCTTCCCTCTGTACTCTGATGGGACCCTCTCTATGGCTCCAACGTGGAGTAAGTGTGTTGCCTCCTGTTGGAGGGTTGGTTCGTGAGAGGTGTCCCTGAAAAGGGATGGGGAGGGGTGAAGGGATGTGGGTTTTGTGGTAAAAGGGATGGTGTATCCTGATTTGATAATCTGTAGGACCCATTTGTCCATTGTTATATTGGTCTATTGTGTATAGAAATTTCGAAGGCAAAACTGGTAACCCTGTGCTGCAGTTGGTATTAGATGGAGTGTACTGTTTAGATGCCCTTGGCCTGATCATCAAAACTGGGGCTTATTTTGTGCGTTATGTGGCGCTGGAGGTTGATTTGGTGGCTGCCTACTGTGCTGAGGACGTTGACAATTCCTGTAATTATATGGGTCGTCTCCTATATTGGTGCCTGTATTGGTACTGCGTCTGATAATATGATGGGTAGTGTGGGTTGTAGGGCTGGAATCTTTGTGACCTTCTTCTTGGGGGTTGTGGATATATACCGAAGGTCCTAAGGGTGGCATGTGAATCTTTCGACGTGTGCATCATGTCATCGGTGTTTTCTGCGAAGAGTTTCTTCTTATCGAATGGTAAGTCTTCTATTGTTGTTTGCAGAGGCTTTGGAAGATCTGCAGAGTGAAGCCATGATTCCCTGTGCATGACGATGCCCGTTGCCATTATTCTGGCCGACGTATCAGCAACATCAAGTGCTTCCTGAAGAGCGGTCCTGGAAATCAATTGTCCTTCTTTTATGATTGCGTGGAATTGTGGTTGCTTGTCCTTCGGTATAAATTCAATAAAGTCCGCCAACTTTAAGTAATTGTCATGGTCATAATTTGCTAGTAAAGCTGTATAATTAGAAATTCTCATTAGTAATGACGATGATGTATATGTCTTCTTTCCCAGGAGATCTAACCTCCCTGTCGTCTTTGTCATGGGGCGCTGATTTATTGAAGGGCTGCCTGCCCCTACGGTTGGCCGCTTCCACCACTAGGGAGTTGGGTGTGTAAATAAGAATTCTGATGATTTACTGTGAATGTAGTACTTTTTGTCAACCCTCCTTGAGGTTGGGGGAATTGATGCAGGCGTTTGCCAGATATTGTTCGCTGGCTCCATTATCCCGTCATCCATAGGGAGTGCCATATGTGGTGATGGTGTTGATTGAAGAATTCTGAAAAGCCTGTGGTGTGAGTCAGATGTTTCTTGAGTGTATATTTCCTGCGATTCCGCTACTCTTCTGAAAAGGTCCTGGAACTGCTTAAGGTCGTTATGTGAAGTCGATGGTGACGGAGGTAAGTTTTCATCTGGTAGCTGGGTGCAGCTTCCTTTGGGGGAGGCTGTCCCTGTTTGTTGCAATTCTCTTGGGTCATGCAGCGAGTCACCTCCTTGGGAGTGCTCATATTGAGGTGAGAGAATGGGTGAGTGTGACCGGGGACTCATTCCTGAGTATCTGGACCATGATTCCCAATGTGAAGGGTAATCGTAGGGTGATCCATACTATGGTGGAGGGTACCATGGGTAATGTCGTCTCCGGTGGCTGCGGTCTTGTATGCCCTGGTTGTGGTGCTGTGTCATATGAGTGGGAAAAGGAGGATGGTAAAGGTCCTCTGAATGATCCTGAATGCGATAAGCAGGCAGTGCAGCTTCTGGGTTAGGGGAAGCCACATAGCTCTCCCTTTGAAGCTGTGGAGAAAGAGGGATCTCGGATTCAATATGTTTTCTTTCCTCCTTCTGCTTCCTCGGTGCCGAGGGGGGTGGTTCCAACACTGCTGAGGTGCCTGTGTCCTGGGTAGCGCAGGAAGAAGAACGTGGTGCCGGCGTGTTAAATTGGCTCGGGGCTGCTGTCAAAATCAGCTGTGGTGCAGCCGCTTCCTTTGCTGCCGGTGCCGAGCTAGAGGCTATTGCCGGCATCGGCGCAGTTGCCGAGTCTGGGTGTCTCGGCACCGGTGATGTTTCAAGCTGTGCCGGTGCTGAGTTGCCCCTTTGAGGGGGGTCAGGATCTTGTGGACGGGACTGTTTCTCTGTCCTTTTTGGTGGCGTGTTGGAGGGACCTTTAGCCTCCGCTTCACGCAGTTGTCTTGGCAAAGGGGATGGTGCCTGAGACTTTCCTTTCTTTTGAAGCCCTGGTGGCGGTGTCAAATGTCTCAGTCAGCCTAGCAGCTGACGAGGCTTTTTCCTGCCCAGGATCGGAGGCAGGTCTTAAAGATGTCTCCATGAGCAGGAGCTTGAGACGCAGGTCGTGGTCTCGTCTCGCTCTCAGGTTTCGGCAATGTGGGCATTTGCCGCTGTTGTGCTCCTCTCCAAGACATTTAATACAGGTCGGGTGCCTGTCTGAGGCAGGCATTGCCTCCCGACATGATTCACAGTGTTTGGATCCCAGAGAGCCCGGCATTTTACCTGCTCTCAGGATTATCATTGTCCGTTTCTCTCTCTTTTTTATTTTTTTTTTTTTTTAAAGCCAGTAAGTAATAGTTTAAAATAAGACCGAAGAAAAGAACTAGAAAGAAAGGGGGGGGGATAAAGAGAAGGCGAGTGGGTTTGTGAGGAGAATTCCCTAACTCCGTCCGTAGTTTGCGAGCGGTAAAAGAGGAACTGAGGGAGGCTAGGGTCGCACGGCCGTTGAAGGGTGCCAAACTGTCTGCGAGACAGTCCCTTCCGGTCGCGTGACCCTGGCGAGTTCTAGCTAGGTAAATCTCCGATCCATGGTGTGGCGCACGCGCACACACCAACAGTGGAGCACCCACGGGGACACTACTTGGAGGAGAAATAGTGAGTTGCAAAGTTTTCAAAGATCCATTTATAAGATCCTACAGTTTCAGTACCGGAAAAACACAAATAGGTTAGGTGTTTACTACTTTGAGTAGTTCCATTTATTTCAACTGATTTATTCACAGCAGTGAATACCTTGGTTAGCAGCTGTTTTGCTGTACTTTACTGGGTCCTGAAAGGGAGGAAAAATATGTCCCTCTATAAATATGTCAGACCTGTGTTTTAATGAAATCTAAGAAAATTATGAGACTCTGAGGAAAGTGAGTAGCAGACTCATGTCTCCTCTTCTAAAAGAAGAGTATTGTACTCACCATAAATACAGGTTAAAAGTGTTGTTCTTTTCACACAAAAATATTTTTTAGAATGAAATTCTTAACCTTTAGTCTCAAATCAAAACTTCAATAAAAATGAAATTATTTTTGAGTTACACAAGAATGAGAAATAATGCATTTCAATAATCCAAATATACATTAATGTATATAAGCAATGAATGAGAAAGGAACAACACAGTTTTTTTATTTGTACATCCTCAAAACAATCATGTGGTTTTGTTGAAGCTTCATAAGCTGTCCTTTAACTTCAAGTAATGGGTTGTCTACACAGAGATTTACACTGGGTTAGTTAAATGACTGCAAACCTTTATGTGGATAACCATTATTTGCTTTAGTTTAAATCTGTCCTAACCTATTTAAAAACTCTAGTTTAAACCCAAAAAGCTGTACCGATGCCTGCTTTGCACTGCTTTAAACTCAATCAATTTAAAATTGCTTCTTTGTGAAAGTAGTGCAACTGTTTGTAGACGAGCCTTTATCTGGAACATAAGAAAAAAACCATCACAACCCTTCCCCAAAAACAACAGATCTGAAGGAATAAAAAAATGATTTGAACTATTTTTTGGTATTTGTAATATCACTCTGGGAAAGAAAACGTCTGGCTCTCTGGTTTCTCAGCATTCTGAACAGGTATTTCAAATTTTTGTTAAAACATGTAATATCAATACTTTATTTAAACAACAGCTAGATATTCTCTCACTTTGGGGCTCTCAAACTAATTTTTAATTTTAGAAAAATATTTTACAGCTCAGTACTCAACTTTTCTATATCCAAAAGTCAAATTAGTATGTTTCATATTTAAAAATAAATGTTAAAAATCAGAAACACACACTTCATTATTCTTCTATTTACCAATAATTGCATCTTTTAAAAAGGATTTTTGAAATTTTTTCTATTTCTTCCATTAGTAGTAATCCTACTTCTTTTAAGATATCAGCATAAGCTACTGAGCGACTTATTCACCCAGGATCCCTGACAGATATATATTCGCGCTGCACTCTTACTCATTACTGTTATCTGCCTTATTTGGATTCAAGCTAGCTTAGGTAGGCTAAACTGTGTATGGATTTTACTGTGTACACATACCTGAAATTCAAGCAGGTTAAGACAAAGAACTTCTCTAACCTATAAACTGTCTAATCTGCTGGTAATCTCAGAGCCCCAAAGCCTTTTAGCAGAAATGTATTATTATACATTAATTTACCCATTCTCTTTAATTTAAGTGATCTTAGTCCGATAATATTATACTATCTTCTATTAATCATGCACTTTTCAATCTTTTAGAATGTATGCACACATACATTTTCAGCACCACACAGTTTTTAACCATCTAAACTATCTTAGACTTGCTTAATTCTCAAGAAATTAAAGGACAAGAGTGCATTGACAGAAGATAGTACTTTTATAACCCAATTTCAAACCATGAATTTTCCCATGGTTGACCTTTTATTATTAGGATTTTCAAACTTGATTAGCTTTAATATACTATACTAAGGTTTAAGTGATTGCTTCAAACAGCCACTCCAGAAGGGCATAGTTAGCTTCCTATATGAAAATCTAGAAGACGTACTTTACAAGTTGCTTGAGCTTATTTTTCATATGGCTTTGACTTAAGGAGTTCTGATGTGACTTTCAAACTACAGTCATAGCAATGAATGAGCAATGTATGGAGACAGCCAATTAAGACAGATCTTGGACACTAGCTGACTTACTTGGTTTTTATCAAATGAAAGGAAACTGAAGAGATCAAAAGGGTTCTGCCTATTCCCCATAAAAAAAAGATTCTTTACATTTCACTTGTAAGCAATTGTATACTCTCCTCTATTCTAAGCTTCTATGACAAATTAACTATTATTTTGAACCCATTTCATATATAATTCTCATAAAAAGCATCCCATAAGTCAGTTACACCATATATTTCAAAAGGCCAAAAAGTGAACATACAACCACACTATTTTCAGATCTGTGAGAAACACTCAGGTTATTACACATCTCCACCATTTTACACACATTTAGCTTTTTTAAAAAAAAATGGGACAGAAAAACATTTTTTAATTAAACATTTTAAAGCACCTTGAGGTAATTTTGCTTTCTTCTAGCAAAAGATATATAATAACTCATAGCTAGCGGGTATTAATTCTCTTTTAACATTACCTCTTACACTTGAAGTGGTTACAGTATTTGCCCAGTAATTGCAGTCAAAGGAATAATCAGAATAAAATCCAACCGGATCATTGACCATATCTGCCTTTTCTGTTTGTTTCCAATAAAAAGATGCCCAAAATTTTATGATACAAGATATACTGGTAATTTAGAAGAGAGAAGTATCTTTCATAAATATTTTTATGTACACATTAGTTTAAATAAGAAATAATTGTATACTACTATAATTAATTTGCACCTTTATTTAATGGGAATAGCTTGGTATTTGAGCTGAACAGAAATAAACTTCCAATTTGGTCAGCTCCATCTTCACCATGTTGTTCTAGCATGAGAACAGCTGTGTGGCATGTTTTAGGACTTTGTTAAATGCATTTGGCCCTCATGGCACCCCTCTTCTAGTATAAATGGTTTGTGTTTACACACACATTGTGATTTAGAAATTTCTAAACAGTTACTAGTGGGAAGCAACAATAAAATCAACAGAAACACTAAGGCTTGTCAAGGCATTTCAATACAATGTAAATATGTTAAGGTTTTAGCCAGAAAAGAATGCAAATTCAGGCAAGGGCAAAATGTGTGCTCAATATTAATGTTTTTTCCCCTCTCCAAAAGTACCACCTTTCTAACTAATTTTCAGGAGACTTTAATAAGGCAGTTACACTTTGCCCACCATCTTCTTACATAAATGTACATATCCATTGTGAAAAAGTAATATGAAACACTTACCTATGTGGGCATCCTTGACAAATCTTCTGATCAGCAAAAGACCCGCCCAAAACCTTACTTAACATAGCTGGATGCCCCAAAGCTTTTAGAGCTTCATCTAGGCTGTCAACCAAGGAATTAAAAAATTCTAAAGCATCATGTTGTTCACGTAGATTAACGGGTTCACCCCAAAGTCTAAAAAATGTAAAAAATATTTTAAGATATTTTTGCAAAACATTTCTGGATATTTGGAGGAGAGAAAAATACACTGATAAATACCTCCCCTTTGCTTATGCCAAGCATAGCTGAATGTTTATGGTACTGTGTATCAATTGGTACTAAAACTTTCTTCTTCACATATAACCTAATGACTGGTTGATAAGTCTCAAACGGTTAGGGTTAAAAAAAGTCACTGTTCAATTCATCTTACTTTTCCACCGCTCTAAATGCATATAAAAGCTATATAAATATTAAAATTTATATTAACTGCTTAAGTCTAATTCTTCTATTTTTAAATTTCAACTACTTTTATGGCTTCCATTATATTTTAACAGTTCCAGTGAACTGAAATCAATACTAAACAAATTTTCTATTTACCTGAATTGTTTCCAAAACCCTCTTGGTACATAGTACTGTAGTCTGGAAGCTGCTAAATGACCAAAGATGACTTGGAGATGTCTTAGAACTCCAATGTTGTATTCTTTTCTATCTTCTGTTTTACTTAATGCTGGTTTATCTTCATATTGATGTGGATAACCAAACACATCATCCCGTGGGTCAACATTGCTCTATCAAAAACAAATGTCAGGTAATCTTCATTTACGAGTATAAATAGAATATAGGAGAACTATAACAAGCAACAAAGCACCCATGTAGAATATTATCCAAAGGGGTAGCCCTTTATATATTGCACATTCTGAGTTTACAGAATGATTATTGGAGGAAACCAGGAACTAGTGTATCGTTATATCTATTTTAATTTACACATGCTACGCAACTATAGTTTATGACATCTTAAATCCTGTATGCTCGAGGAGGGAAAAAAAAATAAAGGGGAAAAATGCAAGCCTGACTATTAATCGTTTGTGCTTTCCACTATAGTAGCTAAGGTTTTCAAATAAGAAACATTATCATTTCATTGCTAGAAACTTAAGAAAAAAACCTATTAAAATAACATTTTGATGAAAAAGTTATAATGATTGAAAGTATTGAAATGATGACCAACAATTAAATTACCTCATTATCTTGCTTCTCATCCCCAGACATATCATCATCTACATCACTGCCCGTGCCTTCAATCGCAAGAATCCCATTTCTGATAGCTGGAATCATATATAGTTGCTGAATGACAGAATTCATGTAACAAGTGGCACCAGCATTTTTTAATCCTACAAATCCCTTTGGTGGCCGAGGCCCAACAGGTGGCAAATATTCCCATTCTGTAAGAGCTTCACAAGCTATGAGAGAATGAAAATCGATTAAAAACTTTATTTTTACAAAACAATATAATGATCAAGGCAATTCCATAAACCTGAAATTACTATTGGTTCACAATATCATATTAAAGTTTAACTTGTCAAATCTTTAACCAAAAAAGAGTTGAAAGTTCTTAAAATTAATGCACTCATTTGTTATAAAAGAGTTTACTGCAACCTTTTATGTATGGTATCTCACATAACTAAGTTAAAATAAATGTAGCAAGTGCCAATTTAGCAGCAGTCGTACTTTTTCCCTTAAGACCAGTGACTCGCTTTTCAACGTTGAAGAATTCAAAACGTATTACCAATGACAAAGAATCAAGAGTTCTGAATACAGCACCAGTCTGGCTCTGTATCTTGTTCACATTTCTTTATTTTGATAAGGAAACAAGAATACATCTCTAGTGAGACTATATTACTCTTCCATCTCTTATTCTACATAGTTTTTATTTATGCCACACATTTTTCTTCACATTTGAAAGCAGTTTCATGTAAAAGTTTTCCTCTTAAAATGGATGTTACTTATGTGTGTAATTAGAGGTTCTTCAGGATGTGTGGTCCCCCATCTATATCCCATATGTGAGTTCACTCCATGTGCCTGAGACTAGAGATTTCTAGCAAGTACAGTGCATTGGTCTGCCCCTGCGCAGGTGCTCTCTTTATGCGCTGTGCTGAAGGTATCAGGAGAGGTGTGGAGTGACACTTCTCCAGTTCCTTTTGTTACAGTGAATCAGAGACCTTTCAAATCAGTCGAGAAGGGAATACAGATAAGAACCACACATCTCAAAGCAAAGCCTGTTACAGGTAAGTAACCCTCCATTTCTTTGAGTTCTGGTTTCTATGTGTATTTCATATGTGAGCAACTGGTAAGCAATACTCAAACAGGAGCAGGGAGCAAGGATACAGTTAGTACAGATGTCTAATACTGACGCCACAACAGCTGCATCTGCAGATGAGGCATGAAGGTGTAAGTTCAGTTTAGGTATGTATGGAACTCCAAGTTGCAGCCTTACAAACATCCAGTACAGGCACTTCTCAAAAAGATGCCACATTCATTTAGGAGTCTCTGACTTGATAATACTTGTCCCCATGATTGCACTGCTGTAGTGAGTCTAATATTTTCCTTCTTTGCAGATATATTGCTCTATAGCCCTTCGCTGTAGGAGAGAGTCCACCTCCTGACAGAGGATTTCCTGGTAAAAGTGGTCCCTGAAGTGGGGTGGGGAAAGACTCAGTGTAGTTGGAGTGAATGATCTCTGGTACCCACTTGTCAGGTAGTCCCCTCAAGTTATGGGTGAGAAAAGGGCAAGGCAACAACTAAAAGGTGTGAGGTGCAGTAGGGAGTGATAGCAGTAAGGGTATGTGATTCTCAAGCACTCCATCAAAAGTAACCTGGTTGGTGGATGGGGGTAGAATGGATGGTCAAGCAAGCTACACATCTAAGGCATTTATGACAGCTGCACAATAGTCTGTAAGGAGCTAGTGGTAGAACAGCTACCACAGAGAGAAAGGTCTTGGCATGTACATTTGGTTTGTGATCTTTTCTCTTTGGGGCCAGGGAATAAGTCTCCAAGGAGCAAAGGGTTGTCCTGGAGTCCTTAGTGAGCATAAAAAACTAAATGTTTTCATTGAATAGATTAGAGTTGTCTAAGGGAAAGTCCTTGATGGTATTCTGGACTTCCCTGTGGAAGCCCAAGGAGTGGAGCCAAAATTCAGGCCTCATCACTACTGCTGTAGATATATATATATGCTGTTTCAGCCTTGTTCATTGCAACTTAAAGAGCGGTCTTAGCTACCAGATTGCTTTCATCAATGAGGGCTTGAAATTGTGCACTGTCCTCCTGAGGCAGTTTGTCTCTGAACTTCAAGTAGTTTGTGAAAACATTTTCTGTTAATAAGGAGTTTGTAATTTTGAACAGAAAGATGGTTGATAAAAATACCTTTTCTCCCTAGAAGGTCAAGGCATTTAAGTGTTCCTGTCTGCAACAGTTACCTTACAGTACTGTAAGCTTGGATGTCTTAATGACTGCTGGTACCTCGAGGGAATTGGGGACAGGGAGAATAAACAAACTGACCCATAAACTGATACAAAATATTGTCTTGGCTGAGTCCACAATGGCCTTTTTTGACCGGAGGGTCCCCTGAATGGGATTCAGAGAGCTACACAATCTAGAGTGAAATCTGGATCTTGCTCCCCATCTTCTGCAAGAGCTCTTGATGTTGTCTGTAGTAATTAGGCGGGGATGGGGCAATAGCCTTATCAGGTGAGAAAAGTGACAAGCCATTGGAACTGTTGGTACCAGTAAATCTGGTTCACTTTCTCCCCTTGGTTTGCTGACAGAGCCACTGGTGTTGGCATTTGTGATGACAGATCCAGGGTGTCTACTGTAGGAATCCCATGAGCACCAATATGGCTAGTATGAAGGAATGGGGGAGGACCCCAAAACACTGGGTACCACCAGTCCCTTGGGTAGTCATAGCTAAATGGATGATGGTCCAAGATCTCTGTTCGGACTCCCTATACAGAAACAATGGCTTGTTTAGAGCATCTGACATGGCCAACTAGAAAGTAAATTCTGGTTCTATCAGCAATGCTGTTGGTATCAGTGGATAAATGCTCCAGTTTGTAGACGGGATACCCAGTATCCTCTTCTCCTTGAGATGGTCGTCTCTGGTGTGGTGATATCTCTCAGGAGGACCAAATCCAAAAAGACAGTAGACAGATTAAGGAAGGGGAAAAAAAATAAACCTCTGGAAAGGTAAAGGTTTTAGTTTTTTCCAGAGAATGAAGTATTTCAGTTTTGGGATTGATTAATCTGATGCCTCCACAGTCATATTGGTCAGGGGCCCTTCCAGAGACAAGTCAGTACCATGAAAGAAGAATCCTATCTGGAGCTCCTACTATGTGTTGGCAGACATTGACAGTTTGTCTCAAGAGCTAGAACTGTAGTTTGTACCAATGGATCCTTTCTTCTTTGTACCTTACCATCATAATTAGGAGGTTTAGGTGTTCATAGGTCGTTAGGACCCATGAAAGGGCTCACCTGACTTGGACAAAGTATGGGAAGGATCCTTTATTTTAGGAGAAAGCCTAGAAAAGGAGAAAGCACCCCGTGGGTGCTCCACCTGAGGTGCGCTGGCACGCGCCAAGCCACCTACAGAGATTTAAAAGTAGTGACCGTTGGAGCCACGCATGAGACAGCTGTCTCGCGGCGTCCCTCAGCGCCTCTTTAGAACGTGCCGCTCCAACCATCATTCCCTTCTCTACGTAAATCTGGAGGAGCACTCCGAAGTAGAGAGGGGAGGAGGGTGGGTGGTGGAGCACACACGGGGATCCTCATCTCGAAGAAGTCCAGTTACTGCACCAAGGTGAGTAACCTCCCTTTCTCCTTCGAGAGGAGTCCCCGTGGGTGCTCCACCTGAGGTGTATGGCAAGCAGTGCCCCTAATTGGAAGGTGGGGCTTCGGAGATTTGTCCATGCATCACAGAGAGGACTGATTGACCAACTCTAGCGTCAGGACGCGTCATGGTGTCAATTGCATAATGTCTGATAAAGGTATGAGGCGAAGCCCAGGTCGCTGCTTTACAAATCTCAGCGATCGATTTCCAACATCGTCTCAGACCTTTTTACCCCTTCCAATTAGGGACACTGCTTGCCATACACCTCAGGTGGAGCACCCATGGGGATTGGAAATCTATCGTGAGCTCCGGAAGTTGTACGTGGTCTATCGATCCCTCGACCAGACCTTCAAAACTGCGGTTTAGCTGGGGGGTTCTGAGACGTCCCAGAATGATTGTTGTTTTGTCTGCGTCTCTGGGTACGCTGCCTACCTCTGCGCGGATCTTGTCGCCTTAGGTTTTGTCTAAATGCATACTGGTACTGGTATCTTGTGTTATAAGGTTGGTATCTGCTCTGATGTTTCTTGCCAGTTTTGGGGTAGATACCAAAAGTTTTTAGCGTAGCCCTGTCATCTTTTGACATGTGCATTGTGTCATTCGTCTTATCGTAAAACAATTTGTTTTTATCAAAGGGGAGGATCTTCAATTGTTGACTGTAGTTGGCGAGGGAGATCAGCAGAGTGCAGCCAGGCGGATCTCCTCATCACAATACCTGTCGCCATGGATCTTGCTGCTGTATCCGCTACGTCTAGTGCAGCCTGCAGAGCCGTGTGAGAGATGAGCTGACCCTCTCTTATAACAGCATGGAACTGACGTCTCGAGAATTCAGGGATAGCGTCGATGAAATCTGCCAACTTCAGGTAATTGGTATGGTTGTAGTTGGCCAGTAACGCTGTGTAATTGGCAATGCACATCTGTAGAGATGATGAAGTATACACCTTTTTGCCAAATAAATCGAGCTTCTTATCTTCCTTATGTGGCGTTGTCTTATTGTATTGCTGCTTGTTCCTGTGATTTGCAGCTTCTATTACCACAGAGTTTGGAGCTGGGTGTGAGAAGAGATATTCAGAATTTTTGGCTGATATATAACACTTTCTGTCTGCTCTCCTGTTGGTTGGAGGAATTGAAGCTGGAGTCTGCCATATCAGGTCGGCTGGTTCAACTAGGGCATTGTCCATAGGCAGGGTGACCCTTGAGGTGGGTTTCATTTGCATGATGGTCAGGAGCTTGTGGTGTGAGTCACTGACCTCGTGCATTGGAATTTCCAGGGACTCCGCCACTCTCTTAAATACCTCTTGAAATTGTTTTGCCTCATCAAGCGATACAGCGGACGTGGACAGAATGATGACTTCGTCCAGTAAAGATGATGCATCCTGACGTGGGGAAAGCGTACTTTGATCAACAGGATCCTCGTCATCATCCTGTGACTGGGATCCAGGTGAGGATGCATGCAACTCGTCTTGCCTGCTTAAAGTTGAGGTCGGTCCGTGACTTTTCTTCCTTTTATGCAGAGATCCCGACCTATGAGTCATCCAATAAGGAGGGTAGGTGAACATAGGGGAATGCCATCTGTGACCGAAATTGGGATATGGCATTCTGCCCTGAACAGGGATTCTCAATCCGTGCCTATACAGAGCCTCACTGTAAGGGAGGTCTCTTGAGGCTTCTCCCTGTGGTTCTTCTTCACTGGAGTAGTCAGGGGGAGACCCGATCTGCCGGTGCCATGGTCCTATATAATGTTCTGTATACTCAGGAGACGGGGATCTTGTCTCCCTGACTGGCTCCCGATGCTTGGTCTTTTGAGAGCTCTTACGAGCTGAACCCGGTGCCGAGGCTTTTTCTTGCGGCGCTCTCCCTGGTGCTGAAACTTCCTGTGGCTGCGGGAGAGCATTCGGCTCCGTCGGCTCCAGCTGATCTTGCAGCTGCTGACTCAGAGGTGACTCAAGGCACCGAGACCTCTGTAAGGGATTCCTTCAAGGTCTGAGGGTCGGTCGGCACGGACGAGTCCTGTGGTGCTGACCCCTGTGGTGCCTTGCTGTTCAGCAGCCTGTCAGAGGCGTTTGTTTCTGCCGCAGCAGTCCCAGCTTTCTTTTTACCCTCGGAGCTGCTCTTTGTGCCTGAGGGACCAACAGCCTCTTTGGCACGGCTCCTGGAGGGAGACAGGGAGGGCTGCCTTTTCTTTTTAGCCTCTCCCTGATGAGGTGATAAATGCCTCTTTTGTCCGAGGCTTGGGGAAGCAGAGTGTCCGCGGCTCGCTTCTGATGCCGGTCTCAGGGACTTCTCCATGAGGAGGAGTTTTAACCTCAAGTCCCTGTCTTTCTTTGCCCTGGCACTCAGGTTTTTACAGTGGGGGCACTTCTCAGAAATGTGCCCCTCACCCAGACATCTTATACAGATGGCATGACCGTCTGAAGCCGGTATGGAGTCCCAGCACTTTTCGCACCGTTTAAAACGGGGGGAGCCCAGCATAGTCGGAGAGTGCAAGCTCCGGTTTTTTTTTTTTTTTAAACTGAAAGTTAAGGAATAAAGAGAATCCCTGTGAGGGGAGACTCTAAGAGAAGTGAGGGGAAAAGAAAGAAGAACAGAGAAAGGGTTGTTTTTTGTTTTTGTTTTTTGTGTGAGAGAGATTTCTCCGGTGTGTGGACTCCAGCGGTAGAGAAGGGAATGATGGTTGGAGCGGCACGTTCTAAAGAGGCGCTGAGGGACGCCGCGAGACAGCTGTCTCGTGCGCGGCTCCAACGGTCACTACTTTTAAATCTCCGTAGGTGGCTCGGCGCACGCCAGTGCACCTCAGGTGGAGCACCCATGGGGACTCCTCTCGAAGGAGAAGGGATCCTGTTCTCTGTTTGAGTGTGCCCTTTGTTTCATCAGAAGCCCAGATATATCAATTTTCTGGGCTTAGCAGCTCCGGGCTTAGCAGCTCTGGCCTCTGCTTCTGAGCTTGTGCTTGAAGGGTAGCTGCTCACAAATTGAAACCGATATACAACAAGAGGGTCCCATGGCTGTTTCCATGAGGTATTTCTTCAGTCAGAGCTCTTGTCCCTTTCAGGTTTGGAGAGGGAAAGAGCAGCAGCTGCTAAACTAGCCTTCTCAAGAGTGTAAAGATAGTGCTGGTGTTCATCACTGACAGAGAAGGAACAGGAGAGAGAGTTAAACTCTGGCACAGCCCATTTCTCCCCAGGGAGAGGATCTACCAGATATGGAGAAACTAAACTACGCTAACTAGTCTATAACAATATTAAAATGCTAGAACACTACAAATACAAACTATATACAGTTATATTTACAGGTTTTGAAAGATGATGAGAAGATAGCTTCAAACACAGGATTCTGAGACAGACCATGAGGTGAAATGAAGAAATTGCAGGAGGTGCCAGTCCAAACTGCCCCTCATATTCTCAGTTCAGAGTACAAAGGAAGCAACAGTCCAGAGGAGCCAACGTTACTGCTTGAAGCCTCTGGTCTCAGGTGCATGAGTATGCATGTGATTCACATAGGACCCAGCACTCGAAGAACTTTCTTTCATCCACCACAAAGATTCCCTACTAGTATATTACTGTCACCAAATAAGTTAAAAAGTGACCAAGAGGTCAACATAGTGACACTGTACAGCAACACTGTAATGCAAGTAACTCTGATTAGAAAGTGACCTATAATTATTGCCATCCCTATGAAAATCCATTCAAATTTGGTGAATTTATATGCCTTTGGGGAAAAAAAATCAGTTTGCATATGCTCAGTAGACTTTAGATTACAGCAACTACATTTCTTGAAGAGTCCATCTGCACTGGTATACTCCAACTCAAGGCTCTTCAGGACTTAGCCTGCAACTCCTGTGCTGGACTGCTGCAAACTCTGCTGGGTGTGGTCCAAGAGGAAGAAGACTGTCTTTTGTGCTCTCAGAACATGTCTATAGTGCAATGTAAGCCCTTGATTGAGCCCAAACTCAATAATACTCCCCACATCCCACCTTGCATCTATTCTGCAGCTGTGCTAACCCAAGGGTTAGGCCCAGGATCCAGCAGGACTGAAGGATCCAAACTTGAGTCAAGCTGGCACCCAGAGTTGAAGCTCAATTGTTTTACAGTGTAGATGCAGCCCCACTTGACTCAGGTCTTGTGAGTCATCCAGAAGTAACCCACAATTCCATGGGACAACTTCTTTAGTACTCTTATCCCAACAATCGGGAATCCACTCTACTGAAAATGACAGCTTTTACAAATGGCAGCTGCTCAAGTCAACATTCACCCATTCTGTTCTGTTTATTCTGCAACCACACTACCAGAGAACCTTCTGGGTTTGCAATGCAATGAGAACCAATTAAGAATCTTGCAAAGCAAGCTGCTTCCTGGTAATGTGCAGGGTGGGCAGTAGTTTTCCCACAATGCACCACAGTTGTAGAGCTATAGCAGACACATTTGGATGAGAGGGCAGGGGGAGGATGGTCCAGGGCAGTGTTTTCAAAACATGAGCCGGGACTAGACTGCATTGCTGAAAGATGTAATTGTTGGGTCATGGGCATAAATGATTTTTTTAACTGGGTCCCAAGGAAAAGAGTTTGAAAATCACTTCTCTAGGGACTCTCTGAGATAGGGTTAGGTTGACTTGGGTCTCTGCACTGAAGTGTGGACATCAGAGCCCTAGGTTTGAGCATGGGTCAAAAAATTCTTAACCTAGGATTAAAGTACAAAGTATTTTACATTGGGCTTACACTGCAATGTAGACATACCCTTGTAGACCTTTCAGCTGGGTTCAGTCAGCACAGAGGAGGAAGATGCCAGATTCAAATGCAAAAGAAACAAGAATGGATATGTGGAAGTGGGTGTGGCTAGAGGTAGACGGAAACAAAGGAGGCTGTGGCAGAAACTAAGATCAGAGGCTGGGGGTTGAGGCGAGTGTCATGAGAGCAGCTGCTTGTCAAGGAGATGGATTAAAGAGTAGAAACATGTGAGGGGAGACAGATTTGATGAGGAGCTGGAGTGTGATGGAAGAATTGAAGCTAGGGAAAGAAACTGGGATAACTAGCCAGTGAAGAACAGAAGATAGGGCAAGGAGGCTAGGGAAGGAGACTAATTGGGTGCCAAGAAGTATGGGAAGTGGGAAAGGAACTGGGACAATCTGGGCAAGGAGACTGGGACATTATCAAATTACTGAAGACTACCATAATGCATACACACCATTGGGCCAAAGTAAGGTTGCATAAGCAATCTTAACATTAGCATTTCCTAATTTAAGAGTGATTGACTTTACAATCTTAATAACGTTTTTTTTGGGGGGTGATATTAGCATTAAAATCAGCTGACAGCACAAGTTATTAGAATAAATGGGAGAAAACATCTCTACGTTACAATACATTGATTAAATAAGAAAATAGGTAATTTAAAAATATTACATACTAGTTATTGCTGTTCCTATGTAATACATTTCTGTCAAGGTATCTACTATCTGTTTGAGGTTTCTGACACATCCCACTGCTAATGCAACTAGCAACTCAAAACCAGCATTAATGGTAGCGGGTGAACTACAGACTGGTATGGCTTGCTCAGCAGGCAGTTCTCCATTTCTCATGTACTGTAAATAAACATTGGAAGCTGGAAAGATGAAGTCATCAATGAGTTCCTGAAAAACAGAAAAGAAGTTACCTGTTACTGTAAAGAGAGGAAAAAAAAAAAAGAATTTTTCAACAGACTGGAATGTATTACAAAAATGTTTATTAACCATCTAAACTTTTATATGAGATGTGTTGCTCCTGTCCATTCCCAATAGGTGCATGTGCACTGCATACACTGTTCACCGAAGTGTTTCCCCTAGTGCTAGCCATAGGGGCTGGCTCAAGTGACACCTCACAGTGTTAAATAAAGGGCAGTGCTAACCCTCTGCCTCTTCAGTTCCTTTTTGCTGAATGATTTCGACAGAGGGGTAGATGGTTTGGTCTTGGA
This sequence comes from Pelusios castaneus, assembly GCA_007922175.1. Taxonomy (NCBI): domain Eukaryota; kingdom Metazoa; phylum Chordata; order Testudines; family Pelomedusidae; genus Pelusios; species Pelusios castaneus. The sequence goes on along the minus strand of ML685798.1, from coordinate 16,997,201 downwards.
ATGGACATAGAAACACATCTCAAATAAAAAGAGCAACAAAAGGTCAGTAACTTTTTCCTCCTTTGAGTGTGTGCTCATGTTGATTCCAAGTAGGTAACTCCCAAGCTAGACCACAGAAGGAGGGGGAACTTCCAGAAAAGAAAGAGGAGCAAGCAAGTTGTCAGGGGCTCAAATGGCTGTCCAGTCAGTTTTGACAGGACAAGGTTAAAGTCCCAATGGGGAACTGGCTGGCATGTATGAGGGGACAGTCTGTCTAGACCCTTCTAAAAACATCCAACAAAGACCTACTGGCCTACCACCCAGGAATGTAACACTGAGATGGCTGCCAGTGGACCTTAATTGATGACACTGATAAACACTGTTTCAGATGCAACAGATAGTCCCGTATAGTAGATATTGATGACAGTATGGATGACATTCTGAGCAGTCCAAAATGAATATCTCTTCCACTTACATAAGTAAGTGGCTCTCCTGGAGGGTTTTCTGCTGCCAAAGAGAATCTCTCCAACCAATTCTGAGCATGAGAGCTTCAAAATATTCAGCAATGGAGCTTCCATGCCATGACATTGAAGTGACTCCAAATTGAGATGTTGGAAGCTGCTGTATTCCTGAGTGATCAAATCCAGAAGTAGAGATAGAGTGATCCAGATTTCCACTGAGAGGTTGAGAAATGTGCATCAAAGTCAGGCAGGGGCTATCAGAATCACTGCTTACTTTTCTTGCCTGTTCTTCAGCAGAACCTTGTGAATGAGCCAAGTGATTGGTAATGTGTAGAACAGGTGACACATCCATGGGATCAGAAATATGTCCACGATAGATCCCCACCCAGGCTGTGATTCTGGAAAGAGCCAGTACTTCAGGCACTTCCTGTTGAGCCTTGTGGTAAACAAGTCCACACAGGGAACTCCCCACCAATGGAAGATACTGCACAACACAGTCTGGTGATGCTGTTTGTCAACATGTTTGGAGCTCCAGGAAGATAGGATGCTTTCAGGTATATTAACTGGGCAATGAAGAAGTCCCACAGTCTGAGGGCTTTCTGCACAGGGGAGAGGAGCATGCTCCCCTGACTGTTTATATAAAACATCATTGTGGTACTGTCTGTGAGGGTCAATACCCACTTGCATTCCTGGTGACCTTGGAAGGCCTGACAGGCCAGGTGTATTGTACCACACGCAGATCTCAAGCTGATGTGAAGTAAGAGTTCTGTGTGGGACAAAAGTCCTTGGATCTTGGGCTACCCCTAAATGAGCTCCTTAGCCCATTGTTGAAGCATCTGTCACACACAGTGAGGAGCAAGGTGCAGAAAAAGTTACTCCTGTACATACCATTCACAGATCCAATCTAGACTCTAACACCAATGTGGAAGTGAGACTACTCTGTATATGTTGCCCGGAGCTGGATGGTACACTAAGGATAGCCACTCTTGCAGTGGCTTGAGGCTTAGTTTCATGTGCTGAATTACATATGTCCTCTAGCAGTTTTAGGCAGTTTAGAGCTGAGGTGTTCAATTAGCATTTTAAGTCCTCTCTGATGCTGCAGATGACCAGAAAAATGAGATTTTGGCAGGAGTGTCCTGATGTGACCTGAATCTAGCACCGCTCTGATGAACACTATGCTCTGAGCAGGCAAGAGTCTACTTCTGTTCACTGACCGTAAGGTCCAAGCTGTCGAACGTAGCTCTTATTAGGCTCACATCTGCCTTCACCTGTGCCCTGAAATATATCTCTTGACCAGCCCACCCCCTTGAGGTAAGGATATACTTGTACATTCCTCTCTCTTAGGAGTGCAGCAATTATGACAGGCGGTGAATACGTGAGGGGACATGGATTGTCTGAAGACCAAGACTGTTAACTGATAGTTGGTCTGACTGACTACAAAGCAGAGGAATCCCCTGTGTCTTGGGAAGATGGCCACATGGAAGAGGAAGGCGACATACCCATCACCTGGATCCAAAGAAGGGATAATGGAGGCCAAGACGACCATGCAGAATTTCAGTTTCTTCATGAATTTGTTGAGCTTTTGCAGGTTGAGAATGGGTCTGAGCCAACCCTTGAATTTCAGGATTAGCAAGTAACAGGAATAGGATCCCTTGCCCCTTGGTTCCAGAGGAATCTCTTCCACTGCTTCTTAGAGCATGCACCTCTTGCAGAAGCAGTTGCCTGTGAGAGGTGTCCCCAACATCCATCTTCCCTGACCCTCTTGAGGAAGGCAAGAGGGAAGAAAACTGGAGCAAATACCCCAATTTCATTGTGTGTAGAACCCGTGGTGTGACATGATCTGGGACCATGCATAGTAGACGATAGTCCTAAAATAAAAGCCGGGTTGGAGCCAAAATTCTGATTGCTGTGCCATCCTCGGGAGCACACTCAAAAGTTTTGCTTAGGACTGGAGGATTGTCTCACATGTCTGGAACCAGGATTAGAAGAGCACAGCCTCCATCTGTGATTTCTGCCCCTTCTTTGATCACAATCCTTCCTAGGCTGGCCTTAGTAGAACCCCGGCATGGGTTGAGGCTTGAAATGCTCTCTTTGGAGGTGCCAGGTTAGCCAGGGAGTCCTGTAGGCTATGCAGCTTAGAATAGCCATTAAGAATACAGGGCTGGGCTTTCAAAAGGAAGGTCTTGAATTATCAGCTGAACCTAGTGAGGGAGGCCTGCAGCCAGGAACTTCTCATGGCTAGATCAGATGACAGGGTCCAAGCTACTGTATACACCATGTCCAGGATTGCTTGGAGTAAGGCCTTCACTACTGTCTTACTCTCCTATACCAGGGCTGTGAATTCAGTCGGAGTCGGTGGTACCAACTCCATTAATTTGGTCATGGACTCCCAAGTAGCTGAACGCATACCTTCTCAGGATAGCCTGATGGTTTGTGATGCAAACTTAGAGCTCCCCAGTAAAGTACACCTTTCTACCGAAGAGGTCACACTTTCTAGAGTCCTGGCTTTTGGTACTGGGTCCTGCTGACCTTGCCCATCTCACTCACTGGCCTCTACCCCTACAAGTGACCCTGGAGGAGGATGAGTATAAAGGTACTCATGGCCCTTGCAGAGCACAAAGTACTTTCTCTCTACCTTCCTTTGGTGTTTGCCTTTGTAGTGTTTCCGGTGGCCTTTATCAGTGGTAGGGCAATTCTGGAAAGACACAATGGGGTAAGGATGTCAACCATGGGGTCCACTCCCTCTGTGACTTCCCCAGTTGGAGCCCCATATTCTGAGCCACGCTGTGAAGCAGCCCCTGGTAAGCTTTGCTCATCAGCAGTAAGCACAGCCTGTGTTTTTGACACAGTTTTCTCCAGTAATGAAGAGCAAGGTATTCTGATGGGAGCCATGCCTCCTCTTTGTCCTTCAGTACCCATGGGGTCATGTGGTGCCAGTTCCTTGTGCTTAGTGCCTGGGTCAAGGGCACTGCTGGTGCCAGGTTTGGAGCCTTCCCTGGTGCTGCACGTCAAACTCCTGACAGCATGTGATAGTCAGGCTCTGGTGTCGGGGACAAGCAAGAACAACATCCCCAAATGGGACCCCTATGCCTGGTGGAATACCTAAGAGGTACAGAACAGCCATTACTTGGGCTTCTGCCATTGGGGAGGTCACAGCACTGAATGGGTATGTGCTGCCTCGACCTTCTGTCATCTGCTCCAGCAGCACTGGCTCCGCCTTGAGGCATATGACTACATTGGAGGAGAACTGCTTGCTCCTGGGAGCTCCATGGTGCTGGATGGTGCCAGGGATTCTGTTCCTTGTCCCACCTGGGAGGGGGAGATGGTGCAATGCCTTTGATGAGCTCCCTCTTGGCCTTGAAGGTCTCCAGCCTGGAGAGGACCTGCAAATCCTCCTTGCATCTTTCCCTGGGTGAGGAGTCCAAGGACCTCGGACTCAACGGCACCATGCCTGAGGACAGGGGAGTGGCCCAATGTTGGACTGCACTTTGCTTTAGACTTCACACGTGAATGACTTGGACAGGGGATGCTCACCAATGCCTGTCTTCTTTTGCATGGTACTGGGAATTGAGTGTGGTGCCATGCTTTGTTACACGCTGAGTCCCTCGGGGCTGGGAAGGACATCAATGCGAAGATTCTCTAGGCATAGAATTCCTTCTCAGTGCCTTATCTGTTACTGACGCCAGTGCACTCTGCACCAAGTGAAAGTGATTGGCTCTCAGCTCCCCTGGACTTTTCTCCATAGGTCAAAGAACTGACTTCATAAGTAAAATCTTACATCTCTGGCTTCTTTCCTTCTGGGTCCTGGGATGGAATTTTCTCCACATCTCACAACGATCCTTTAGATGCATCTCTTTCAAGCATTTGAGGCAGACTGAGTGTGGATCAACTCTGGGCATAGGTTTCTTACAGGTCCCACAAGGCTTGAAGCAAGGCATGCCTCAGCCCCAAGGCAGGGTGGGAAAAAAAAGACCCCAAGAGGGTGAGGGGTACTAGCAATGCTCATCCTAAGAACTAACTCCAAGTATTAACTATTTACAGGTACTCAGAAAAATATCACTGGAGAAGAGCTTGCAAAGCAAGAGAAGCTATGGTCCAGCAAACATCATGGGTGATAAGAAGGAACTGAAGAGGCAGAGGATTGGCAGGGGCCTTTATAAAGCACCCTGAGGGAGCAACTTCAGGGGACACTAGAACCGATCCCTATAGATACCACTAGAGCAGTGGTCTCCAACCTTTTGCCAGAAGATGGCGCACCACTCATAGGTTTTAATAGCAACTGCTGTTCAGGATCCAATTGCAATCAACCAGTTAGGGACCATTGCACTAGAAGAAAGACTTCCAGTGAACGGTGCATGCACCACCCATACACCTATTTGGAATCAACATGAGGAAGCACTTGAAGAACCACCTTTCTTAGAGAGATCATTGAAAGTAATATAGATAGAATGAAATACATTTCAGTTTATAATAAAGAGAAGGGGACAGAAAAAAGATGTTAAAGCAGTAGTCTTAAATTTTACAATATATTCTATCTTCAAGTTAATTTTCTTTTTAGAATTCAATTGTAAATCTCTATCAGTCTGGATCAGCAACAAATCTTGCCATAATCTTGCTGTTCTAGATGTTGCTTCATAGTCTCACCAAAAAGAGCATAAAAGCTCAGAGCTGCCACTGTAATGCCCAGAAAACATTTGATTAAACAGGTATTCAGATACAACATGGTTGTGTAGTACTTGAACTTGAACACTAAAGAACAGGAATTAATTAGCAAGAGCTAACAGACTGAATTTGGGAAGGAAACAATCCCTGTGCTCTAGGTCTGACTCACTGTGCACCCTTTGTCAACCTAACTTGTTAACCTGTTTTGCAGCCGAGGCATTTCACAAAGTTGCAACAAATTAACAAACAGAGGTCTAAATATGTAAAATGTAATATAAACGCGAAGTATTCTTAACTGACTGACATGTCCACTGTTCTTGAAAAGTTTAATAAATCCATAAGTAGACCCATTTGTCTTATAAATAAACAAACAAATAAAATATAATGCAGTGCCATTCTATAAAATAAAGGAAGTTTTTTCAAACTTTCCCCCCTGATTTTAAAGTAATGATTTTCAAAATCAACACACAAAACAAACTGTAACTTACTTTAATGAGATTAGCACCTCCCTTTTCACAACCAATATGATATTTCTTTTCAGGAGTTTGGAATGCCAATAACTCTTTTGTTACTCCAAGGTGGCCTTCTAAGATTGTCTCTTCAACACCTGTTTCTCCTGTTCTTTTCACTTCATCCTAACATTTTAAAAAAAGTTGCAAGGGTTTAAATTATGTAAACTTGTGGAAAACTTACAACTAGGCTTAAAAAATTTCATATTAAAGACGTCTTTATAGTTCACCTGATATTAAAACTTACCCTAATCCTTTTAAGCCAGTCTATTTCATTATTAAGAAGAACTTCAGCATTGGGCACATTAATGTTACTGTTGTAAGCATAGTTAAGAAGGTGTCTTAATAGGGTGAAGTAGTCTCCTGAATGCTTAGCTCTTTCTCTTGCAGTACTCTGTAACACAAAATATATAATTTACCAATACGTTTTTGCTTAGAGAGCGACTAAACTCAGACAACTTTTTTCTAAATGGAATAGCATTTTTATAGATACATAATCTCTTTAAATTTTCAGTTTAACGGGTATATGTGAATTTAGATGATTAAAAATGTATTTTTCAACTAAATATTTGAAAAGCAGCTTCTTTCACTAACTTGCAAGACCAGCTGAGGGGATGAAATATATAATAACGTGCCAGAAATGTACTGAATTTGAAGGTCCTAACAGGTACAGCAAATGAAGGATGAGCTGCTTCTCAAATACGAAGCTTAAAAACTAATTTGCTCATAATTTGTGTATATTTATCTAATCTGCTAAGGAATAAAACTTTTTAAAAACTACAGTTTTGCCATTCACTTTTAAGATGATTACATTTAAAAAAATATTTTTAGCATAAATCTTTATTGAACAGTTTGCTTAAGACACCATTTTTACCCATAAATTGGAATTATACTATCATCATTGCAATATAAGAACCCTAGCAGCTTAATCAAAGAAAAATGTTTAAAACAAATTTACATACTGTACACATGGCAGAAATCTAATTTTATTGAAATTTTTATCCTATCAACAATTTTGTCGGGAACATCAAACTGTACTACAATAAAGAAAGTGTTTATTTCAAATGCCTTACCCCTAACACAGTAAACAGTAGTGTAATGAAGAAAAGTAGAGGTCTGTGTCCCATACAACATCTGGTAGCCATTAAAAAGAACTGCTCCTGTGCCATCTGACGAACAAGTCTGAAAGTAGTTTCAAAATATTAATGTTTAATTTTTTCCCTAAAGGATAAACACAACTATGTATTTATTCAAACTGTAAAAAAATCATCAAATTGGCTAAAAAAACCTATACTTGAAGTCAATGGAAAAATTGGTAAGAAAGAAAAACACACCACTATACATAATATATCAAACTGCAGAATATAACAATTTCTGGAAAAAAATGTAACAAACGTAATACTACAATGTTTTAGTTATTGTCCCCCATTTGTTTTTTGAGTCCAAGAGAATCACTCATTTATAAACCAAAATTTAGAGACATCATTAATATACCACTCACCCAAGATAAGCAAAAAATCTGTGCTGTCTTTCAGTATAAATGAAGGTGATCTGCAAAAAGGTCTAATAAACACCAGCAATTTCGTTTAACTGCCAGCATTTTCTCCATGGCACAACAGCAACATGATAACATTAATCCAACACTGGAATCCATTAGAGAGTGGGGTGGTCCATTAAGTATTTTAACAAAAGGCCCCAAAACGTTTGCAGACTGCAGAATTTCTTTTTAAATATCTTGTATCCCAGAAGATGTAAACTATATTAAAAGGATCTTTGCAAATAACTTCACTAGCATAGTATGGCACTGGGCATCAAATGAAGACAAAACTGGTCATCTGGACTTTACAGACATGAGAAAGGGAAGTTCAAAAGAAAGTTTTAACTTGAATGCCCTTTTCTTTTGTTATTTGTGACATCAGCATATAATTCTCAAGTTCTTGGCTTCTGGCAGTCCAACATGTAAGTCGTATTTAAAAAAAATCAACAGTTCCAGTTGAAACAATTTAAGACCACAATGTATCTAACTATAATGTTTACACTGTTACGAAGGTTCGTTCTGTCAAGTAGTACAATTTGCTGAGAATCCTTCAAAGTGATAGACGCTTAAAATTAAAAGCATATATACTGCAAAATAGGAGGAGGAAGACAAAGTAGTAGTCAGAAAACACAGGTCAGAAAAGAGCAGCCCTCTCAGTATTTAGGTGGCTGGAAAGGATAGAGGATTGAGACAAGCATGGTTTCTTTCATTGAAAATTGAGAGCAACATGCGACGTTGAATGAATATAACATACATACATGAAAAAAGAAAACAATACGTTTGCAAATTGTTGGAATTTGAGACTTAGTATCTTCACCATTTAAAATTTAAAAAACCCCAGAACACACAAAAAAAGTGCTATTTAAAAGATATTAAGCAGAAAGTAATTTTTATTTGGCAACACAACAGGACGAATATACAATAGGCCGAGTTCTCCAAACCAACACCCCCAAGTAAATGCCACCGTGAACAACTGTCATTACACTAAGATCTAGTTGATAAAATGATTAAATGAAGTTATTTTATACAACTGAATTCCCTTTAGGGACATGAGTAGTGCCTTTCTTCCTGAAAATACTGATGGCAGTTTAGGTTGACTCACAAAGTTAGAGGATCAGCTATTCCCCTTCCGCTCTCACACTTGATCAGTATTTTAAAAACTGTATGGAATCATTACACTTATTAATATATTATAATCTTTAATATCTTATTTAATTGTGCCAGCTATATACACATGAACCTTGAGTAAGCCACTGTATTGATAACCAGAAAAAACAACTCAGGTGAGGTGGAATTGGAGAGAGTTCAGTCATAGAAAGGAAGTCAAGTTTTTTTCCATTCTTGAATTGTCCAATTATCTTGTACTGAGCAACAAAGAGCAGCTAGGAAAAAATTAGTGTGAAGGGGAAATGAAAAAAAAAAAAGAAATATTTCTCCTTTCCTAGAGTAAAAAAGATGAGTAATCACTGGACCATCTCTTGGAGCATCTTCCTGCTAGGACGACACTTCTTGCTTGGAAGTGAAAAAATGAGGTTTATAATGTTTTATGAAAAAGTCTTGATGGTTGACAAGGTGGCAATTTTACAGATCTCCTCTGCTGTGACTGACAAACTTCTGTCCAGGAAACCATTGTGGAATACAATGAATAAGATCTGATCCCTTTTGGAAGAGGTTTTTATCTGTGGCTGAACATTCTTCAGTGATGCAACACTTGGTTCACTAGATACCCAGAATGTGAATGCACTGCAGATCCAGGCACTTAACAGGTGGAAAAAACTGAACAGGGATGATGTTTACCTGAACTGATCAATTCTATTAAATTACACTTTAGTTGCTTCTCTCACATCTGGCACATGTAATGCTTTTTTCTTCCAGTGTGGAGTATTTGAACAAAATGAGGGGAAAATATTTCCTGCAAGGTATTAAAAGAAAAGTTAACCCTGGTTACAAATGATTCTAGAGTATAGAGAGCCAGCGTTTTTCCTGATGAAAAATGCAGTAAGTCTCGTATCTTTCAACAGCAGAGATTAGGTGACCACTATGCCATTATGGAACAGAAATACAAAGGAGGGGTTTTATAGCATAGATTTGAATGGATAGATTAAAACAGAAGTCAGATAAGAAAAATAGACATCACTGGTCAGTTTGTATAAAGGTGGTACTCTAATGAACTTGGGAGGCCGATCTATTATGAACTTGCATAAATCCAAATTAGTAAAATCCATCTCAAAGGCATGGGATACAATGGTGGTAGGTACATGGACCGGATTACAGTCCATCCTATAATATGGAAAACCTGGAAAAGCTGAAACATTTCATATTTCCTTAGGTCCCAGGATTCATCTATTTTGGCACCAGTGGGAGCTGCATGAGCACTGCAGCATCTATTTTGAAGGAATATTACTATGTTTAGGAGTTGCTGTTCAACAGTCCTGGGATAAGTGCTCCTGCCTGTTAGATTGATAGAGTGAAGATTTAGGATATCTCCACTAGGTCTGAGTATCACAGCCATCAGTACTTGTTTCGGGTGATGAGAACAATAGAAATCTTACTTTTTCATCTTTTAATACTCTGCCCAATAGTGGAAGAGTGGAGGAAAGCATAGAAAAGCTAATTACAAATAGATGAGCCTGTTTCCTGGTAGACCCTTGCCTTTGTGTTTCATCTAGATATCACTACAGCATCTCTGGTATGAGCAAGAATACTTTTTGTTGCAGGGACAGCTTAATGATTGCTTAGCTGGTCACAGTACTGGCTTGCCATAATAGAAAGTAGGACATTGAATTGCTCTGACATTTAGATTTGAGCTTCTGCTGTTCATTTATGTATGGCAGGAGCACTGTGTTGTCTGACAAATAGCACATGCTTTGCTCTCAGGTGATCCGGCAGGTCCTAAGAGCCAATCCAACCACTTTCGTTTAAGAAATGATACTTCTGAAGAAATAATGTTATGAAGATCTGAGCCTGACCATGTTTCCCATGTATTATGGTCCTTCAAATATACCCTCCAATTCCAAATCCTGTGAAATGTGGTTAGGACTTTTGCATCTGGATTTCGAGAGGGGAATGTATCACCAACATATTCCTGGCTGCTAAAAAAATCTGGAAGCTCTCTCATGTGTGATCTTGCCAGTGGAATAATCTCTCCACATGAGACCAGAAGACCTACAAGCTACAAATAAAGGTGAAAAAATGATACTTTGGAAATCTGTCCCTGGATCTTGGTAGCTCCTCTCTGCTTTGGGAAAAACTGGCTCATCTACCTTCTTTGATTCTAAAAAAAGAGATATTCCTTAAATTTATCATAAATACATGTTCCAGAAGAATGGAGAGGCCTCTCTGGGTTGCTTTTAGTTGTTTCAGAGGAATGATGATCTGATGAGTAGGTCCTCTAAGAATGGGTACAAAACAATTTCTAGATTTCTCAGCTGAGTAATCACCACTACTAGCAGTTTTGGTAACACTTGAGGGGGTAGACATCTGACCAAAAGGTAATACTGCACTGACATCCTTCACTACGCTAAATCTGGCTAGCTTCACCATGTTGGAGAAGAAGGGAGAAAGATTTAGAAACTTAATGGGTAAACCCTATACTAGGGGCAGAGTCCCTTAAATTTTAGCCCCCCCATGGGAGAGAGAGGGAGAAAAATTGTTCACTGATGGAATCATGTCATCCTTAAAGCTGGGGTTGTAATGGATGGCATAAGGTTAAGATTTTGTCATGGTTATTTTTCATAAAAGGTTGTGAACAATAAACAAAAATTCACAGGAGTCTGTGACCTGTTTGTGACATTACTAAAAAAACTGGGAGGCAGAGCTAGAGATGTGGGGGGAGGATGGAAGAATCACAACTGGAGCCAGCTCACAGGCCTCACAGCAGACTGGAGGGCGACATCAATCCCAGCCAAAGCTATGCTGTCCTGGGTTTGGCTCCTGCCCCAACAGAAACTGAAGTAGTCACAGACGTCTGGTGAGTCATGAAATCCAGGACTTCTGTGACCAAAACACAGCCTTATGGGTCAGTCACAAAATTAAACTGCTGCTCTGATTACTAAGTTAGACACTAAATACAGCATGAGGGCTTGCTCCTGTCCCCCTGATTCCTTGGGACCCCTGTGGTGGAGGATGGGAGCTATCATTTTTCCCCTCCCCAGCCCTGCACTCCCTCCTACCCTGGTTTTTTTAGTAAAAGTCATAGGGTATGGATCAAGCCCCAGAATGCAGATAAATCCAAACTGCCTCTAGTATTTGCAGGAAGAAAGGCACAGTACCCTTGTCTCATACTGCAAATGGGGTCAAGATACATAAAACTTTTTTCAAAATTAAACCAACAGTTGAAATTTGGCTCCAATTAGCAACAAGCAAAAGTAAACATGGTCCCTTAGCCGTTCCCTATTAGACTCTAAGCTCACAGTCAAAGGCATAACAAGATCTAATGGCTGGAAGTTGAAGTCAGCAAAGTTCTGACTGGTAATAAGCAGCTTTAATAGCAAAGTAATTAACCATTGGAACAGTTTACCAAAAGGATGTGATAAATTCTCCATCATGTAGAATTTTAAACCAAGACTAGATGTCTTTCTAAAACACATTCATTATTTAGGCCACAAATTGTGCAAGATTAACAGAGTAAAATTCTATGACCTGCTTTAAGCAGCCACTCAGTTTAGATCATAATGGTCACCTTCTGGCCTTTAAATCTATGCATTTATGAATACCCAGTTTGAACTGCATAGTCCAGTTACCCATGCACAAATGCCCAGAACAGAAAACTTGTCACAAATGATACCCTGGCTGAACAGTTTTTGGTAACTGAAGGCGAATGGGTAATCATCTTTGAGTTGGGGTTGTTATGGCACTACTATACACATTCTGTGAACTGGTTACTTCCTTCATAGCGCATTCAGTCCAATACAGTTCATAAGCAAGTTTACTTTAACATTTAAATATATATAAATGTAAGTCATAAGGTATGTTTAGATCAATTGTAAGTCAATTCTGTGACTGTCGCACTGAGAAATATTCAGCAGTTATATTTGTACTAGATGTTTATAGGAATGCCAAATATAGTTAAACATTAAGGCTCTTGAGTTAGTTCTTGCAACAATACAAGTAGTTGCTAATAGCCATTAACACTTGATTTATCATTATAAATAACAGACATCATTCATAATAGGGAAAAACTACCTTAAATATTTAATTCTTTTGGTTAGTCCATTAAATGTCAGAGTACTATTCACACTAGTAGAATTAAACAGATTGACTATATCATTTAAAAGGAACCTTATACAAAGTGGTCTGTTGAAAACTCATGTAGAACAAAATCCCATAGTGGAGGGATGTCCAATGGGATTCACAGGAGACTTCCAGTTCTCAGATATGAAAAGATCCAAAAGTACATAACTGCATATCACAAATTCCTTGCCTTGTCATGTTGAACTGTAAAATGGTGATAAGAATTCTTCTCATTGGCTGATGGCATCTTAAAGCCATCATACTGAAATCACATTAAGGCATTGCATTGCAAGGAGTTCAAGAAACTGCCATCACAATTGTCAAACTGCTAAAGAAGTTAGGGAGACATACAGCTCTGAATCTGCCACTTTACCGCTAAATTCAGCTCCTTTTTGTTTAAGGTTATAATCCCACTCCTGTGAGCCATTCTCCTATTGCCCATCATTGGCAAAGATATCTTTCTGCTGACTGGACATCAGCTATGCTAAACTCATGATTCCAGCTACACTACAGTTTCAATACACAAAGTGTATGACTGAGGAAAAACTATGCTTTTCAATAACTACTAACAGGAAAAAACAATTGAAAGAACATGGAAATGTATTTGTTTGAGATATTACATAGCTGCTATGACAAAAAGCATGCTGCTGGAAAATCACAAACACACACAATAGTTATGTTGCTGGAAAAAGATGATGACAGACTGACATTCCATGAGGAAGATTTTAGTATAATATGATACCTCCCATCAATCAAAAAACTGTTGGGGAATGAATATTTTGCCTCATCTACATTCAATGTATTTTTGCATCTGAAGAAAAACAAATTTCTGCACATGAAAAAGTCTGATATAAAATCTTGAAAATCTATGTTGTGTTTCATTTCTCAGTAAGTGCAGCATATTTCTAGGTCATTTATATATGGCATATGAGACCCACTTCCTGGGATTTAAATCATAGGAGGATCTCTCTGTTCAAAGCTAGTTATTAGGAAAATGCTACTGTTAAACCAAATGCAAATACCAGACTCTTGGGTAACCTTACTAGATTGTCCCAGAGATATGACACATTATTCAGGCTTGTACAAATAAGGTCTGCATTAGTTTTTTATGAAAAGTCTTTCATACTGCACAAGAAGTTCAAGAGGCAAACCATGAACTTCTTGAGAGAGGTTTCTGCTGCAAACACCCTCCATGTTTGTTGTTTAATGAACATACACTTGGAGCCAAACAAACCTTGATATTTGTTTACATTCTAGAATGACAGTTTTAAAAACAAGACACTGGTAAAATAAAAGTCTATTTAATATCTGCCAGATGATTAAAAGTAAAGTTAAGCAAAGTTTGTTCATATTTCTTTTTACCACAAGCTATGCAAACTAACATGTACATTCGATTTGGATCTCAAGCTGCCATGAAGCTGCTAATGCGTTTACAAAGGACAGGCAGTATTACAAAGTACTAGCACCACTGTTAATGGTAGCCTAATGAAAATGTACCAATACTCAATGGTATGGATAAACACCACCTGTCTTAACTAACATTTACTCTGTCTCATGTGGACTGCCATATTCATAGGCAACCACCTCACAAGTGTTTCTCAACAAATAAAGAATTTGTTGAGAGATGCACACAGCAAAAAAAAATGTTTTTCCAACTCTAGTTTATAAGATGTGTTATATGTTAAAGAAAATGTTTGGAAAGTTAGTCACAGAACATTATGCACAGGAATATAGACATCCACACAACTTGTCACATCAGTAAGGGTGAAATCCTGACTCCTTAGAATTAAATATCAAAACCTGTGTTGTCTTCAACAGGCCTATGATTTCACTCTAGAACAAACATTCAACAGATTGGACAAACATGACTTAACTCACTTTTATATGTTGTAGATTTTTTTAAAACTGAATTAAAATGTCTGATGCCATGGAAAGCATCATGAACACCAGAACTAATAAGCCTTTAATAAAAATAACAGTTTTGTGGATAATGTTGTTCTAGTAACTTTCAACATTTAATGAAATAACCAGTGCTGCCACTTGGAAGTCTTCCAAAACCAGCAACACACACATTTATATTTGACATGACCAGTGGTTGTGGTTTTGAAAATTCTTTCCGAAGAATTGAAGTTTACCTGAGAAGCACACTGTTGTAAAGTTTTCTATCTGCAGTCAAACACTGACTTAAAACCTTTCAATACATGCCAATGCTCTGCCTCTGCATTCGTGTAACAGAAGAAAATTAACTTCTGAAAAAGTTATATGCCACCAACATTACTTAAATATAATAGCTATAATAAACTAACTTTATTGAATGGCATTAAATACAACATCTATTGGTCTCTTTAGAAACTTATAAGCACTCTGCCAAGCAGTTGGACATTTACAATACATTAACCGTATTCACTCTTACCACGAAACGGAAAAGATTCGGGGTTTTTAAATAAATAAGTACGAGGAAAAAAGTGACAATGTTACTAATACACATATCACATTATGAACAAATGTTAGAATAATAAAATACCCTCGTTAGGATTTCTCAAACAACGCTAACTTTTTTCTGGTTTCTGAAATAGCGCTATTCTGAGCAGTGCTAAGCACCTGCAATTTACTGATTTTAATGAGAATTATAGATAGCATCTCTCAGCCTAGTTACAAAGTTACAAGTTATATGAAGTTACATTGCTAAGGAGAATGTTAGTACATATCTGTACGTGACTAATCAGCTAATTATAAAATATTTATTTTGAAATTACCATTGCCCATCAAATAATTAACAAAAAGAAAACTAACTTTGAAAGTCTTTAGTATTTCTGTCCAAAAGAAATTGTGATTAAAGAGACGATAAATAGTGTAACATCTACTTGTATTTTAGATTAGTTTGTATGGTGTTTTGAAAATGTAAAATACTATACAAGTGCTATTTATTATTTGATATCACTTACTTGCTGTGACAGTGTAATAGCAGGTCAATGATAAATGTCTGCCATGCCTTTTCTTTACTAAGTGCATCCAATGCTGTTGGAATCAAAGCAAAACATAAGGTCATCACTTCCAATGATTCACAGCAAACTTGTTCATCTTCCACGTCTGGCTCATTGCCTGCATTTGTCTGTAAAATAAATCAAAAGAGTAATAAGAATGGATATGGAAAAGTGGAACAAATCTGCCTGGTGCCTAGCTGTATGCTTAACACATAAGGGCATACCAAGAGTTTGTGTACTCATGTCCATCTAAACCTACAATGCAAGTTACCATATATACAGATTCAGTTCTCATATCCCCCATATTCTTTTCACAAACCTATTGCATCTTGTCTCAAATTATAGGTTCTCTGGAGGACAAACTGTCATATTATATATCTGCATAGAATCTAGCAAAGTAAGTTGCTGACCTCTCCGTCCTTAAAGTGCTACTGTAACACATCTTATACATACAATATATATATAGAAAAGACTGCTTTTTTATACTTAAACAACAAGCACTTGGATCTTATTTATAATTGTTTAGTGACCTTTCCTTCCACATTTAACATTGGTAGCTTTAAATATTCACCAATTTCTCCCGCCCCCCCATCTTCACATTAGTATGCATTAAATAACTAAATTTCACTCTCCCAAACCCCAGTTAAAGCTTCTCACTACTACTTCTCCAACTAACAGTTCATGACATGTACTGTATGAAGCACCACACTCTAAGATGTGTGGTTAGACTAGATTAGTAAAGGCAAAGCTCAGAAAAGAAGCACCAGAAAGGAAGCTTATCCCCCTGGTACATGAATCAAATCCTCCCCAGCAACTAAAATAAAAATACAGTTTACACAGTCCTACAGAACAGTAGTAATTCCCTACAAGGAGACAAGGATAGTGAACAGTTTAGAAAAAATGTATTCTATTTGAAGGGTAAAACTGCCTTAGACTTATAGGCACTCTCATATACAACTATAATACAACTCAAATCTCAGAAGCATTAAAACGATCAATTCAAAGGAGCTCAGCCAGCTACTTACAAAAACTAGAAAGCATGTTCTTCAAAAATCCTATGAATAAGCAGACCCCCATTTAGAGCAAGTATATGCACACACACTTTATATGTACGTGCATAAAAGAACCACTACTAATTTGTTAAGACTGAGGAACTAAGCACTCAAGGACCCAGGAAAATTCCTAAAATGCACAAAACCCCACTGGAGTCACATATGTCAGTCATCTTAGACTTGAACTTCCTTAATTCCCCTCAGATAGAGGACCAGATTCCTCAGTAGACCATACAGACAAGGTCAGCTGTAGCACCACAGGCTGCATGGCCCTCCCATTCCACCTAAAAACCAGACAACTGCAGGGTCATCCCAGGCACGAAGCCTTTAGCAACCATATGAACCTAGCCCCGAGGGACAGAATATTCACCAGTACATTTCAGGGTGTGCATGGAGGACCAAGACCCCTGGAACACTATGCACCTTTGGGCAACACAACCATGTTTTTATATGCCCCAGAAAGGCCATTATTTTGCAAACCGTGCAGAGGGAGGAGGGATGAATGTTGGATGAGAGCTTGGAGGAAGACCAAAGAAGTGAGAATAGCAGTTGTGTGGAAGAACTGAGGTGGGAAAATAGAGGAGCTATTGGGTACAAACTACCATCACTGCATGTTACTGCTAGTTGCTCACATTATTCCCCCCCAATAAATAGGAAAGTTTTCAATGCAGTGCAACACGTGGAATTAACATTTTACAAGGAGAGCTGTTCTTCAAACACAGCAGAGTTGTAATCCTGCATTGCTTCAGAAATGCTTGAGGAGCTGATCAATGGTTCGAGGTGCTCAGGACCTACTGACTGACAAGTTCTTAATACTCCTCTCAAAATCAGAACAGAACAGAATTTTCTTCAGCATTTTGCCTTTTTTTAAGAGAAAGGTCAAATAAACCAAACCTGAATTATTGTCTTTTGGGCATTTCTGAGGTAAAATGAAATATTTCTGACAACTTAGACACGTCACCACCCCACTTCCCATAATTTAAAAGAATGTCTGAACTGATTTTGCTACAGTTCCTGCAAGGTTGTTTTGTTCTTAAAGAGTAAGCACAGAAAATATAACCCAAAATTTGATTTATTTCAAAGAGCTCTGAGCTAATAGTATGCCAAATTTCAACTTGAACTATCAACAACAGTGATTAATAAATCTGTTAGTCTTTAAAAGTGCCACAAGACTCTGTTGTCTTTCTACAATAGACTAACACGGCTACCCCTTTGGAATTTGACTACATGGAGGGCACTGAATACAGCCGTTTGAAGTGGAAATGCGATTAATAAATCTGTTAGTCTTTAAAAGTGCCACAAGACTCTGTTGTCTTTCTACAATAGACTAACACGGCTACCCCTTTGGAAAGTGATTATTATATGATAGGAGTATAAGGTATATATATTTTACATGACAGATCACAGAGTTAAATGTGTGGGATGAAGGCAAAGGTAGTGTGTGGAAGAAAGATAATGAGGAAAAGTGGTAGAAAGAGGGCAAAGCAAAAGGAAGTGTGCCTTAGAGCTCTTCTACACAGAGCAGTAATGTGGACTACAAGGGGTGTGATTCTGAAAGCACACTACTGCGTTGTGCATTAATTGGGCTTACCAATCCTGTGTTCGTGTTTTCTAGGAACCGTTAGCACAAACCAGTAAGTGAATCAATTAATGTGCACTGATAACTAAGACTCTGCCAATTTTTCTTCTTCATAAGTCTTTTGTTTCTTGTTTGCCACACAATTACTGAATTAGATAATCTGACATCTTTGGCATGTTAAGGGTGAGGGCAAAATACCTTCAACAACCCCAAAGAGCAACTATCCTGACTTATCTATTCCCATCCATAAAGGGTCGGGAGGTGGCCGGGAAGCAGAAGGGTCCAGTGATCTAGAAGCAAGGTAACATACAGTCCTGTAATGGTCAAAGCTTGTCTCTTTGTTTAGTAGCCAAGAACTGGCTGGGCTGTGAATATATCATGCAGATCCTCAGTACAGAGCACTTCAAAAGTCTCTCTCTGTGTCACAGGTTAAGATAGTGCTGATCAGGCCCGGGGTGAGGGGGGCAGGAAAGAGAGCTAACCGGTCTTTCTTGACCAGAAGGACTGCTGTAACATAAGGCTTATTGGGGCAGTAAGGAAGTATTCCAGAAGAACCTGGGACCATCTTCTAAAATACATCTTAATGTATTTCTTAAATATATTATAATTATTATTACATTATAAACAACGTATCGGGAATATAAAAATTTGAAAATAAATTCACAAGTTGAGTATTTTAAGTGAATTCTGAACCTTAATTTAAAAAGCCCTCTTTTTAATGCTAGAGACTATAATCTTGAGGATTCTATAGCTTAAATGTTGCTGGACAAATTATTTCCTTTGCTTTGCCTCTGATATCTCCAAGAATTCTGACAACTCTGATGACAGCTCTCTCTACGTTCCACTGAAAAATCATAATTCTCCAAAATGGAGTAGAGTTCTTTGAACTATGTAGCATGAGAAGAAGCCCCTCTTCTTTATGAAATGTCTCCATCCTTCAGCAGTTAAAAATCTAATTATCAGTGTCGCAACTTAATAAAAAATTGTTTTTTTTTTCCTTTCACAAGTGTATGTTTTGGATAAAAGTAGATCAGTGAACTAACTACCTACCGTGTAGTTGTTGAACACCCTTAAAGACATTTTCCCAGTGACAGTTATGTTTTTATTATACCTAAGGCCAGGTCTACACTATGAACTTGTATTGGTATAACTACAACACTCAGGGATGAGAAAAATCCAAACAGCCACACAGCTGAATTGACCTAATCCTGGGTGTAGACAGTACTACATCAATGGGAGGGCTTCTCCCGACAACACAGCTACCACTTCTAGGAGAAGGGGATTAACTACCCTGGCTGGAGAACCGATCCCACTGGTCCAGTAGTGTCTTCACTGAACCGCTGCAGTGTTTTAATGGTAGACCTGCTCCGAGTATAACAAACTAACTCTTGTGGTCTGTATTCCTACCCTGTACCTACCACCTCTGTCACTTCAAACTTTCATTTTGTGGTGTTCTCCTCCACCATGCCCCTCTATTTCTGCCATTTCTTCCGTTTCATTTTTTCAACTTCCCTCCTGTATGACCTTTGCTTTTATCCCTCCTTCACTTTGTTTCTGCAATGTCTTCCTTCTTTTTACGGTTTCTTTCCAGGTATTTTACCTTCATTTCCAGAGTTTCCTCATTGCCCAGTTCAAGCTTATGTAACTCAGGGCTTGGCTGCAGAAACAAACCGATCTACTTTGCACTAGTTTGCCATGGAGTAAGTGTCCATGTGGACCCTGCTGTCATTCATTAAAAATTCCCTAGTGTTCTTTAATCTACTCCCATTTCAAAGTTGGGGTAAAGCAAAGCATACTAAGGAAATTTTGTGCACAGCATAGGTGGGGACCATGAGGATAGTCACTGAACAGAAAACTAATGGGTAGATTTACACCCCAGCTTGCCATAAACTAAGTGTTTGCATAGACTAGCCTCTAGTTTAATACATGCATCAACATCAATGTCATTTGCTCTAACACCACAAAGAACAGTCGACACTGAGGTTTGTGTACAAAGAAAGTGAAATTCTCCTTGTGCAGAGAACTAGCACAAGGCCTATGCACAGTTTACGTTTCATCTGAGTCTTGTATTCAGGGATTAAACTGATTTTAAAGTGTTGTGCAGGTCCCTGTGTTAGCCTTCTCGATAGGGTGATTTCACCCACAGTGAAAACTGGGTGAGAATCTAAAACATATGCATTCCAGAAGCGAAGTGAAGTGGGATTAAAATTAAGGTGCAACAAAAATCTATTTATGAAGTAACAAAAGATACCCCTCATCTTGTGCATCAGTGGTGGACTGACTGGGTGGGTCAGGGCCTGGCCAGCATGAGAGCCAGAAAGTCTCCGGGGTGCAGGAGAAGGAACAGGACATGGCATGTCCCGTCTCTCCACCCCCTACCCATTTACCCCTCCTGCCCTGCACAGGTGGCACGAGGACTTCGGGTGCAAGGGGGATTGGGGGGAGAAATATAGGCATTGGCCCTTGGGCACCAGAGACCCACAGACCACCACTGTTGTCTACAAGTCTCATCATCATACATCCAACAACAGCTTCTCTCTAGTTATTTCTGTAGCAATATACATACCTATTTAAGAGACATACTGACTGTTTAATGTTTTCAATTCAATCTTTAAACAGGAGAACAGAAAGCCAAGATGTCATGTATTTCTGCCCTAGTCTTCCCCTTTCCATGCACCTGCACAGGGATCCTGGTTCCTTCCTGCTCTCCTTTTTGTGATATAGACAGTAAGCACAGAAATATATAGGAGCATCTTTTGGATCATCCCACTAGCTTAATCAGAATTTATCCCTGTCAGTAAACTTCAAATAAAGAAAGGAACTAAGTTTATTAAGTGAGGAACTCATTTTGCAAGAAACTTAATAGGATACCCATACAATCTGGAGTGCTAGGGATACTAGGTAAGCCAAATGAGAAGCTGTTTTTTCTGTAAGTAAACCTACTTTTCCGTTAAAAAAATTGCGCAAAAAGTCTAATAGACAAAGAATAAAGGCAGCCCATCAAATTTCTTTTCTTTACTCACTAAACACTGAGCAATGCCAGACTCGTTTGAGAATTCAGAGGAGATAGTCAAGAACATTTCAGACAAATAAAACCTGCTCTTTCCAGAATTCAGCTACTACCTCAACTACATTATCCCATGAAACAAATGTATGTGCAATACAATTACAGGCATTCGTTATATCATTACTTTAAAAATTTTATAAACCACAGATAAACTGAAGGTTACTGTTACAAGAACAATGTTCTGAAAAGTATACACCAAAAAAGATCCAAAAGCTTGATACAGTATAAGTTTTTTTTTTGTTTGTTTTTTAGTATGACAGTCAGCAACATCTCCAACTCAGATTGATCTAACTTACCCCCTTAAATCCTGTATATGCAAAGATCAAATATTTTACACTCCATGTTTATTTATAAGCCATTAATGAAAATAAACTACTATACATGCTATCCTTGCATTTTAGCAATGCTTCAATGTAAATTTCAAAATCGAATTCCTTCCATAAGGCAGGCTGACCACCTTTTTCATTCCATATATGCCTATTCTGAAGTTTAAAGACTAAAGCATTTGAATTCTCTAAGTTACAAAAGCACACCTAAAAATTTAGTGTGTAACAAATGATTTGACATCTGTATACAATAGAAAAAAATGTGACTTCTCCAAAAATATATTATTTTTGAGCTGACATCAAATTTAAGACATTTCAGCCAAAAAGCAATTGAAAATAGGCACACAGCATGTCAAGTAAACTTAACTATAATATCACAACTGTGACTCTATATTAAAATCCTAAGTATATTATCAATAAGAATATAACTATTTGAAGGTAGGTCACATTTTGAGCCTAAATTACTTGACACTGTCGTTTTATAGCTGACAAAATAGTTGAACAGAAAAAGAAGTTGCTTAAGAATTCTTACCTTTTCATAAATTTTACTAATTTCCTCATTTGAGCTGAACACCAGCTGTACTGACCCACACCCTGATGCCCAGACAATTTTTTGTACTGCTCTAATAACACAGATATCAGGGATGTATTTTGAAGCCTGGAGACAGAGAAATAAACAAACCACAGCAACATTAAAATACAGTTGCTAGTAATATTAAAACGGACTCTAAACCATTATGGCAACTAACCGTGTAAAAACAGACTCAACACTATTTTAAGACATTTTGTATTGAAGCAAAAAAAGAAAGACAATGACGCAACTCAGAAATGATTGTGCCTTTATTTAGCATTTAACATTTCACTTTCATTTTAGCAATGCTCATGAAATCCAAAAGTGTGTAATAGGTAGTGTCTCAGGATCTTGATTCATACTACTATAGTTAGTGATATAAATATTATAAATTGTTATATACATAATATTTGATCATGGCTGAAATCTAGCAAAAAGATTACAGTAAGTTTTTAAGCTGCTCAGCCATTTTTCATTACAAAAGCATACATAGTACATACATTTACTGTATTTGTTTGCTAAGCTCTCAACTCCAAAACAGCTGTGATTTAGAACAGCTTATAAAACGGTATATCTAATTTTGATATTAACAAAAATAGTTAGATATTGCATGTAAGCTGTTACCAAGAACAGCAGAGCTCATCCAAATCCCCAATTAATTTAAAAAAGGAATTGTTACATATTGGCCATAGAAAGTTTATCACAGATTTGACCATCTGCAAAGGTCATCTATGCCTTGTTTAATGAATGCCTTTACAGAATGCAACAGCATTGGGATATAGTTTCTAGTTTATATACTAAACTTTTGAAACTAATATCATGGATTTTTATCAGTGACTAATTGCTGCGAAAGATGTTTGAAAAACAAACAAGCTTCATAAAGGTATAGTGAACTCTTAATTTTAAATGTGCAGAGTGAAATACTACAGCTTTCCTGCCTCTCCCTCCAACTTGATCCCCAGGAATTATTTTCCTTCTGTAAGGAGAATTAGCTTAAGATACAAGTTAAGTACTAAGGTTTAGTTTTCAAGAATACTGTATTTCCCTCCCCACTTGACCACATTTGTGTAATAATATAAATTATGGTTTTATATGCAATAGTCTCATAATAATACCTAAAATAACTTTTGAAAGCTGGAGGATATGGTATATGAGAATATTCATAACAAGTTATATAGGCCAAGCTTTAAAAAAAGCCTGTGCCTCAGGCTAAGCTTGCCAGTCCATATGTAGGTATCTAAGCAAGTGGCCAAGTTATCCAAGTCTTGAGGGCAAAGAAGCTCCAAAGCTGCCTAACTTGAGAGCTTTTTTTAAAAATCCAGGCCATGACTCCTCTTTCTAAATACGGAAAATATTCTGTTTAACATTACCTGTTCTCATTTTATATAACAGAGGAAAAAAGCAAATTATTATACTTAGACATGAAAAATCAGAATTCTTGCAATTTTATATTGTATTTTAAGCAACTAAAAAGTCAGTCTTAAAGTGACAATGTCAAGGTTTGTAGGTCCAAAATCTGACTTCCCCAACCCAATTTATCCATTTCACAATAATAAGCAGATGATAGGTATAAGATCCACCTACAGTCCTAAAGAAAAGTCACACATTCCAGTTATGCAAGTTATTTTTCTCTACTGTGATGTAAGCATGAAATACGACAGTTGAGTTAAATTCAAAATTTTTATAGCACTTAAACCAACAACAGTAGTTCTCATTCTAAAGTCAACTCTAGGATTAATTTAGTTACACAGTACCTTTGGGTCTCACGTGCCATATTTTGTTGACGGAAGCTATAAAAACGTAAAATAATTCCAAAAGGGTTGTTTGAAATGATAAAATGCCAGGATACAGAGGAAAATTGTTAATACATACAAACATCTGCTAGATCCCAAGTATTTAACAGAATGCATGTTTCAAATTAAATTACTACACATACATATCAGGTAAAGATAAGCTTCAAATTTTTCTTTGGCCAGTATTCTAGTTGACAGGCCACAATGCCAGCACAGGCCACAATGTGTTAAGTAATGCATTACTTAAAATTCCAAATTTAATATCGAAGAGAAGGTGGGTGAAACAAGCTTTTCAGATTATACAGAGCTCTTCTTGAAATATCTCACACAAAGACTGCCCCAATCTAATAAGCGTGAGTCACACCATTTAGACAGATGATCCATTTGTGAGCAAAACTGTTCACTTTTCCTCCAGCCAGCTGATCTAACTCTCAATTACGTGTTAAAACATTTTCAAATTTATAAAATATATTTTCATTCTGTTAATCATCTGAGATCGCAACAGTTCAATTTTTTTTTAAAAAAAAAAATTAAGGCATTTCAGGTCATCTTCAATAAAATATTTAACCTTTTTCTTATTATTCTCTAAAAAAAAGTATTACCAAAACCAAACATGTAAAAGTAAAAAAGACCGCAATATTAGTAAATTGATTTTCTTATTAAAATCTCCTGTTCTTCAAATATTATTCAAAAATTATTCTAAATTTACTTTTCAATCTGCACTGACACCATACCAACTGAGTTCTGGTCTCATGGTAACCACATTATCAGAACCCATTAACCAAGATATGCAGAACCTTACACAGTTCACTTAGCTAATACCCTCTGAATTCCATTATACATACTGATTTTCCCACATACCAACATGAAAACATGTAATTTTGTAAAGAAATAATTTGTTCATTTAATACTTTCAAGTATTACAAAGAAAATAAAAAGCATGCAAAATATCCTAAATATATTTGGAATGTAATGGAAATCATCATTTTGCTCTATGAAAGCAAACCTAAAATATGATGAAAGAATTGACCTTGTGACCCACACTTCTCTGGATGTATATATTTACAGCTAACATGATACATTTTCCATTTTAGTCATCTCAAAGTGGGATTGTGCCCACGAAAGCGTATGCGATAAATAAATCTGTTGGTCTTTAAAAGTGTCACAGGACACCTTGTTTGTGTTGATGAAATAAAAAAGAAAATCTAATAAAGAAAACTTAGGTTTTACAGAAAAGAGTATTTACTAACCTCATCAGATATTTGTTGGGCAAGACGTATTGCTACGTTTCTTAGCATACACTCAGAAGTTGGATTAGGAATGTTCTGTAGGGCATTTTGAAGCACCACTGCCTGGTCGTGAGTCGCCTGGTTTATCTGGAATAAGTTATTTTTATTATTTACATGAAAAATACATGAAACCCTAAAGCATGAAACTAGAAATTATCTGGTAGGCATGGGGAGAGGAGACAAGAAGTCAAAGAAGATGCATTTGTATTTAAAAATAATACACATGAAAGACACTCATTTTTGTTACTTCAATTTTAAGAGTTCAAATACCTAGCAACATTTCAATATACACATACATGTATCTAAAGACTGAAATGTATTTGATATTTTGTTGTTAAAACTGGTCTTCTATGCACAAGTTTAGGATAAGTCTAAATAGCTTCTTAAAACAAAAAGTAAAAAATAGAACTGTAAAACTACAAAAACACTGGCAGGGAGAATCATAAATCGGTGTAGTACATTTGAAACTTCTTTTTTACAACAACCCAATAAAATTTCAAACTGAGTTTCTCTCTCCCTACTTCCAATCCCAACCTTTTGTCTAGTTTCAACTTCCAGTCAGTGGATACTGTTACACAGCTTTGTCTGTTAGACTAAAGAGCCCATTATATAATATTTATTCTCCATGTAGGTATTTACAGATTGTGACTGAGTCGCTCCTTACCCTAACCTTCATTACGCTAAAGTGATCAAGTTCCTTGAGTCTTTCACAATTATGCATGTTTTCTAATTCTTTAACCATTTTTGTGTCTCTTTTCTGAACTTTCTTCAATTTATGAACATCCTTCTTGCATTGTGGGCAGCGGAACCATACAGCGTTCTAGCAGTGGTGACACCAGTGCCAAACTCAAATATACTGATGCTGGCTCTGAATGTAAAATACGGCCTCTGTTTGTGAAACTAAGTCAGACAGAACAGTTCGCATGATTAAAGGCTCACCAGATACAAGTACCAGAACTGTCTGGCCTAAACTGGGGCTACCAAGTTTAGAGGATGAACCTAGATTTCAAAGCCCCATCTCCAGTCCAAACAGCAACTTGGAAGTACTGTTTGTACACCTAATTAATTTTAGAGCACCAGCGTCACACCCGCTGACCCAAATTTGTTAACTTAGACTAGAAGGCTCTCTCCTGCTCAATCTAAAACACTGTGTAGATATACTCTTACAATCCACTCACATCTGAGAATTATCTGCTGACTCAATTTGCCAAGTCATTTAGCAAGCCCAGAAGATGCAAAACTACCGATATGATTTGATGACAAAAATTCCCCACCCCAGAGACAAATGACTTCTGATTGCAAGCAGGTGATTCCCAAACTGCCTACAGAAGGAGAGGTTGGAGCTCTCAGCATTGCAGGTTGAAGCACTGCTCTGCTGACTTCTGCATCATCCATGGCTTGTTGGGTAATGGTGAGGTGAATGTGTGAATCGATGATCATGTTAAAGCCCTGCAACTCTCTTGTGTAGGAACATGTGGAAGGAACGCTGTCAACGAGGCCTATGCCCTTGTGAATGTGCTGTCAGAGCCTGAGCCAGCAACTTTGCCAGGTCATAGCAGGTCCCCAATGCAGGACATGATCCACAATTAAATCCTCTGGGACAACACTGGAAGAACTTTCATCCTGTCTGATACTGTGACAAAGAGTTGATTGACAGAATGGTCTGTCCTGTTAATGAGGAATGCCAGTGCCTGTCTGACATCTAGAGAATGGAGGGGGAGATATCTGGGAGAGGAGGATCCCCCAACTGCAATTTAACAATTAATAACTGATAACAGGTATCTACAATCAAGACATTAGGGAAATGCTTGTCAAAGCAAGAAAGAAGAGTAGCTCCAATAACCATCGCAGAAGAAACTAAAGTGGTGATAGGTCAGCAAGGCTCTTTATAGCGCCATCGTGGAGTTACTCCAGGGGGCACTTAAGCTGACCAAACAGGTACCAATAAGGGGAAAGAAAAACCGTTCAGATGACTGTACACTCGAACAACCTTTGTTCTACTCTCTAATTTAAATTTACCCCTGACCAGTTTATATCCACTTTTTCCTGTACTAACACTGTCCTTTGGCTTAAATAGTGCTTCTTGCGTCATTGGTGTATATCTTTGATGTGTTTATTGAGCAAAAAAATCATACCCCCCCCCCTTAGTCTCTGTTTTGCTGGGCTAGACTAATCAACTTCTTTTAGTCGCCCTTAGTAAGACTGGTCTATTATTTCCTTAGTCATACTAGTAGCCTTTCCTCTAAACCTATCCCAGATGGAATGAATCTTTCTTGAACATTTGTGACCAGAATTGAAAACAATATTCCAAATGAAGTCTTACCAATGCCTTGAATAATGGCAAATACTGGAAATACCTCAGTTGATACATTTAGGACTGCACTTGGTATTGCCAAGGCTGCATCACATTGATGGCTTATGGCTGTCCTGTGATAGCATACTACACCCAGGTCTTTCTCCTCTGCTGTTATGTCCAACTGAATGACAAGAATACTGCAGTGGGAATTCATTCATCTTCCATCTGCTGCAGGTGTTCTTCCTTAATGCCATGCTCTTGCTGATGCAGGTATCTTGCAGAGCAGGAAGAACCAAATTCTAGAGCATTGGGCTCAAGCTTTCCATAGCCCCCTCCACCTCTTCAGTAATGGAATCTGTCCACGCGTTGTCCTCCTCCCCATTAGTGCACAGTTAGCTCAACAAAAAATTATGTACTGAAGGCAGAGATAAGGGCTGACCTGGGAGATGGTGCAAGGAATAGAGCTGGCTTGGGGGTGGAGCAAGAGCTGGGGAACAGCTAGCCTGGAGCCAGGTGCTGCTCCCCATTCTGGCCCCCACCCCCACTGGGGTTGGCTGGACCCCATCACACACCCCACCAAACATTCCTCCACACCCCCTAAAGGGGCATACACAACTGTTGCTCTATATAATATGTACAACGTTTATATTCCAATGGGTTTATTTTATAATTATATGGCAAAAATGAGAATGTAAGCAATTTTTCAGTAACAGTGTGCTGTGACACTTGTATTTTTATGTTTGATTTTATCGGCAAGTAGTTTTTAAGTGAGGTGAAACTTCTGTCTTCCCCAAGACAAAAATCAGACTCCTGAAAGGGATACAGTTATCTGGAAAGGCTGAGGGCCTCTACCCTAACATACATAAGTTCTTTTTCATTTACCAATGGGCAAAGATACAAACAAAATTAACTAATATTAATTACATTAATTATGAAGGAAGTGAAGGATGCTTGAGCCCACTGTGCCTTTATGCCTTCAGGTGAAGTATGTGAGAACATAACAGGGCCCCACTAGGCACATCCTTCTAGAAGAATCTGATCTTGCATGCACGGGATATATATGCACCAAGAGTGGAAGCCACCTGGACAGTGACTTGAACTCACAAATATATGTAAATGAAGAGTCACAGCAGCAAATCCCCACTGAGACAACTTGTAATAGTACTTGGTGTTTTTCTTGAAGGAATTCTTGTTTCTTTCTAGAGTCAGAAAAACTGGACTTGCAACAATAGAGGTGCTAGGAATTGGTGAGGCAACCTTTTACTATTGCTGACATTTAAAAACGAGTACTCCAAGTTCCTGTTACGCTTGAAATATACATCAAAAAAGAAAAGTAAGTGAAGGTGGTATTATATGAAGACAGCTTTGTAGAACTGAAAATTAATGCATATTACCATTTCTATAAGACTGCCTTTAAAAAAACTCCAAAAAACAAACAAAAAAAGAAGTACATTACCGGTGAGATTGGGCTTGTACCCTCTACAACTGGTTGACATGCTTCTGCCACAGCTCGAACATGGCCAAAGCCAATTGTTGTTAGCAACAATTTGGCTATTTTTAGAGCATTAAGGTAGGCACCCCTTCGAGTTTCCATATCTGCATTTGGCAGGAAGTTATTTCTAGTCAGCATGCTCAATACGAGAGGCAAACCACCACTTTTTAAGAAATTGTATTGGAAGTCACTGGCATCTTCTCCCAGGGGTGCACTGGCAGGCATTAACAAGGCATAGACTACCTGCAAGCAGCAAATAAATCACATTAGAAACATACACACCAAAAAATGGAACTACACTGGTGTACATTCCATGCAATGCTTTGATATTTCTCCCCATGCACTCTGCCAATAGTTCTACCCTTTAATGCTCTGATAGGTATTTTGAATCTTTTTAATTTTACACCAGAATTTGAACCTGCTCTTCAACTACACCATAGAAAAGGTAACTTTAATTCCAAAAAGAGTTTTAAAATGTACTTAAAAGGTTTTGGTTTATTTTATTTTATTTTAAAAGAAATGCATTACAAACCTCTGTTAGATATAGCACTTGTGAGGCAGAAGGGCCAAAGAAGAGAGAGTCAAGGGATGGACTAAGGCTGCTTTCACCAAGTTTCGCATGGTCTAAGCAGATAGCTCTTAGTTTCTCTACTGTAGTGTTATCTGCAATAAAAACAAAACCACTAAACATTACTGCCATAGTTACCTGAAAACAGGTCACTGAATTTTCAAATTAATTCCACTAACTTGAGAAACTTCAAAGGCCATCATGTAAGGAAAAAAGCAGGAATTGTAACTGATATACAAGTTTAGATTGTGCAATTTGTTATATTTATTACTGATGGCACTTCAAAAATCCTCCTATACCACAGTGAGTGTTGCTAAATAGTTTCAATTTTAACACATTTCCAAAAATAAAGAGCAACTGACATCTAGAAAGCTCATTTTAAAAGATTTTACTTTATATTATGGACAACATATAGCAACAGGAAATAAATGACTGTACAATCATAAAGGAAGATTACTCACCTGGGTGCAGTAATTGGAGTTCTTCGAGATGAGTGTCCCCATAGGTGCTTCACCTAAGGTGTGGACGTGCCGTCGCGTGGCAGAACGGAGATTTTGAAGCAGTGTTCATTGGAGCCACACGCTGTCCGTTGGTCTCGCGCATCTCACGTTGCTGCTTTTAGAGTGCGAGCAGCTCCAACTGCCCCAGTTCCTTCTCTACCTGGTAGCCTGCCTGTAAGAGTCCGAAGTAGAGAAGGGAGGAGGGTAGGTGGTGGAGTACCCACGGGGACACTCATCTCGAAGAACTCCAGTTACTGCAACCAGGTGAGTAACCTTCCTTTCTCCTTTGAGAGGCGTCCCTGAGGGTGCTCCACCTAAGGTGACTATTTGGCAGTGCTCGTAATTGGATGGAAGGCTTCAGAATCTTTGATAGTCATTGACGAGAGTACAGATTGTCCAACTGCAGTGATGGACCATGAGGTTTGTTCTAGTGCATAGTGTTTGACTAAAGTGTGTTCCGATGCCCAAGTGGCTGCCTTGCAGATAATTCGAAATTGGTACATTGTTTAAGAAGGCAGTGGTAGTTGCTACTACTCTAGTAGAGTGAGATCGTATATTCTCTGGGGGATCAATCCCTGAGAGTTTCTAACTTTCAGGAATACATCCAGATATTAACTTGGATATTCTTTGCGATGACATTACTCTTCCTTTGCATCTGTCTGCAATAGTAACAAATAGTCTATTGGTTTGTCTAACTTCTCTTCTTCTTTGTAGGTAAAAGACCAATGCACAACTAATATCTTGCATGTGCAGGAGAGCATTGTGAAGACTGGAATGAGGCTTTGGAAGAATAAAGGTAAGTATATTTCTTGATTGACATGAAAAACTAGATATTTTGGATATGAACTTTGGATGTGATCCGAGAGTGACCATCTTTGTGAAATACAGTGTACCATAAGGGCTGCTATCTCACTCACTCGCCTTGCTGAAGTGATGGCCACTAAAAATGTGACCTTCATGGACATATGTTTCATCAAGTAGGAGGCTAATGGTTCAAAAGGTGATCTTATAATAGTATGTAATACTATATGGAGTTCCCACTAGGGGGCGGGAAGACGTACCTCAGGGTACAGATTTAGGATGCCTGTTAGGAAGTGCTTCACTATAGGATGGGTGAATATCGAAGTATGTTTCAGGTTTGTGTGGAAGGTTGATATCGATGCTAAGTGCACCTTCAATGAGCTGAGTGATAGCCCCGTTTCCTTGAGATGCAGTAAATATTGTAGTATATTGGGGATATCGGCGGTTATGGCAGAAATCTGCTGGGTATTGTACCAGTTATAGAATCTAGACCATTTTTGGAGATATGTGCATCTCGTCAGGGGTTTTCTGCTATTTAACAAGATATGTTTCACTGTTTCGGAACACAGCTGCTCCTCCTGTGTGAACCATGTAGGAACCACGCCGTGAGATGTAGCTTCCGTGGATTAAGATGCAGAATCTGTCCCGTGTTCTGAGATAGGAGATCATGTTGTAACGGGAGTGGTACTGGGGTTCTGGTGGACATTTGGTTCAACGGTGTGAACCATGGTTGTCCAGACCAGTAAGGTGCTATCATGATTACTGTTGCTGCATCCTGATATATCTTTAGTAATGTCCGCTGTATTAGAGGGATTGGGGGGAAGGCATAGAATAAGTCTCTCTCACATGATATCATAAATGCATCTCCCAGGGAGTTCTTCCCAACACCCACTCGGGTGAAGAAGCATTGGCATTTGATGTTTCGAGGAGTGGTAAACAGATCTATGAAAGGATGGCCCCATTGATAAAATATGTCCTGCAGGAGGGATGGATGAATCTCCCATTTGTGTATTTTTGGATAAGATCGGCTGAGAGAGTCGGCTATCATGTTTTGCACCCCTGGGAAATACGTGGTAGAGATCATGACATTGTGCGCTATGCACCAATTCTAGAGCTTTATGGCCTCCATACATAGGGATGGGGACCTGACTCTTCCCTGCCTGTTTACATAGAACATGCAGAAGATATTGTCCGACATAACCTTTATATGTTTGTGCATTATTAAACGTTGAAACTGTGTACAAGCCCTGCGGATTGCTCTCAATTCCAGAACATTTATATGTAGGGATGATTCTAGTATTTATCACCTTCCTCATGTGGTGTGTCTGTGGAGGTGTTCACCCCACCCTGTGAGGGATGTATCTGTGAACATTAGGAGCAACAGTGCTTCCTGATGAAATGGCACCCCCGTGAGGAGATTGTGGGGTGTCACCCACCATTGTAGTGATTGTTTTTTGTGTCTGGTATGGTGGCTGACTTGTAAATGGAGTGTGTGTTTGGTTTGTATATGCGGCTTAACCATAACTGTAGGAAGTGCATATGAAGGCGTGTATGCTGTACCACGAAAATGGTCGCAGCCATGTGACCCAGGGCTTGCAGGCAGGTTAGAGCATTTGTCGATGGAGATTGACAGATTGTTTCTATCAGTTGAGTAATTGCATTGAATCTGGCTTGGGGAAGTGTTAGGCATCTCTTCTGTGAGTTGATTTACGCTCCTATGAATTCTATTGATTGTGTGGGCAGTAGGGTTGATTTCTGCATATTTATTAGAAGACTTAATTTCTTGAATAGGTTTATTGTGAATCGTAGGTCCCTTGTGGCCTGTAGAAGGGTTTGGGATTTTAGGAGGCAATTGTACAGGTAAGGGAATATTGAGAAATTGTGCCTCTAGAGATGTGTAGCAACTACAGCAAGGACTTTCAAGAACACCCTTGGGGCTGTGGAAAGGCCAAAGGGTAGAACTGCGTATTGGTAATGGTGTGTACCAAATTGGAATCTCAAGAACCTCCTGTGGGCCGGGTGAATGGATATATGAAAATAAGCATCCTGTAGGTCGAGGGCCGTGAACCAGTCCTTGAGTTCCAGAGCTAGGATGATAGTTGAGAGCATTACCATTTTGAATCTTTGAGGTTTTATAAATCGGGTTAGCCTTTTTCGGTTGCGTATGGGTTTTCATCCTCCTGACTTCTTCTGGATTAGGAAGTATGGAGAGTAAAATCCCTTCCCTCAGTGTTCTTGCGGAACAGGTTCTATTGCTCCTGCCTATAGGAGATGGTGAATCTCTTGTTGCAAGACGTGTTCGTGATTTGTGTCCCTGGAGAGGGATGGGGAAGGGAGGTTGAATTTTGGTTTTGATGAAAACGGGATAGTATATCCTGTACTGATTATCTCTAAGACCCATCTGTCTGTGGTAATCTCTGAACATTGTTGTAAGAAGGGTCAAAGTCTGTGGTTGTAAATGGGTTGATGCTCTGTGGACTTGAGGTGGTTGTGCGGACCCTCAACCAATTCCTCAAAATTGCGGTTTAGAGGATGGCATTTGGGATGTTGTAGGATTATTGTTTGGTTGTCTATGTCTTTGTGGTCGTTGTCTGCCTCATGTTTGGTCCTATCTTCTGTAAGTAGGTCTGTATTGATACTGGTATTGATATCTGGAGGTGTATGGTTGGTATCTGTAGGGACGTCTCCTGGTAGTAGTGGGTTAGACACAATGTTTGCAGCGTGGCTCTAGAATCTTTGGATGAATGCATAAATTCGTTTTTTTCCTGGAAAAAATTTCTTTTTATCGAAGGATAAATCTTCTAACATGTCTTGGAGCGGCTTTGGCAGGTCCACTGAGTGCAGCCAAGATCTTCTCATGACTATGGCTGTGGCCATGGCGCGAGCTGCTGTATTCACCACATGCAGTGCTGCCTGCAATACTGTTCAGGATATTAATTGACCCTTGCGGCTAAAGGCATGTAATTGATTTTTTTGCTTCTGGGATGTCCTCAATAAAATCAGCTCATTAAAAAAAATGGTTGTAGTCGTAATTAGCCAGTAATGATGTGTAATTTGCTACCTGCAGATGTAGAGATGACGATGTGTACACCTTCTTACCAAGCATGTCCATTTTTTATGTTCTTTATCATAAGGGGTAATTCTATTAAATTGCTGCTTGTGTCTATGATTAGCTGCCTCCACAACAAAGGAATTGGGGGAAGGATGAGAGAACAAGTATTCTGAATTTTTTTTGAACGGAATAAAGTATTTTCTATCTACTCTTTTAGATGTTGGAGTAATAGTGGCAGGAGTTTGCCATATCTGATCTGCTGGTTCCATTAAACTTGTATCTATAGGAAGAGCAATTTTAGTTTAAGAGGTTGTCTGAAGTATTTTCAGGAGCTTATGTTGTGATTCTCCCACCTCCTGTAATGGTATTTCTAAAGACTCTGCCACTCGCTTAAAAAGCTCTTGAAATTGTTTTGAGTCATCGGTGGACTTTGAAGGAGACTGAATAATATCCTCTCATGGTGCGGGAAAGGAGTTATGGTATGGTATGAGGAAGGAAACATACCATGTCAGTGGTATGTCATATGGTATGTCTCCTTCCTCATCATCCTCTGGGAATTGTGGATCAGGTAATGTGTGTGATTGTTTCAGCAAATGTTTGTCTGATCTGGTGGATAGCCTACTATGTTCTGACCTCCATGGTGACCATGGTTCATATTCCATCCAGTGTGGTGGGGTGGCTGTAGGTGGTGCATACCAGGAGGGACTGTCCCATGGGTGTGGTGGCGTATTATGTATCCTATAATTAACTCTGTGTAGGGAGATCCTTCGATGCGAGTAGGCAACCTCATCTGCCTCTGTTTCCCCATCACTGGAGAAGGGGAATGGTGATATTGGTCCACTTCTTGGTGATGCTGCTGGTTCAGTGCCGACAAATGGGGAAAGCGGTGGTGGGAGGTATACGCTCTCTTTCAGTATTTTGATGTTCTTTCTTTTCTGTGCACTTTCTCGGCACATGCTGTGCCTGTTCGTGCCACAACATATTTTGCTCCAATGCCATTACAGGCTCTTCTGGATCTGTTGGTGCCGTGGCCGGTGTCAGCTCTTGCCCTGCATTCAGTGCTGCTGTATTCAGCCTTGCAGAGCTGGGGTCTGTGGAGCTGCAGTGTAAAGAGCTTGTGCTGAGCTTGTCTTTGGGGTTTTCGGCACTTCTAAGTTCATTGGTTTAGGCACCGGGGCTCTTGCTTGAGTTTGCCCGTTTCCGCTCTCCAGAAGTTTTGCTTTGCTTGTTTGCCTGTATACCCGAGGAGTCAGTAGCTTCTTTGGCACTGGCTGTCTTAGGAGAAAGTGGTGGAATCTCCTGTTTGCTGAGTTATGCAGTGGGGTAAGGTGTCTCTTCTTTGAATATTGTTCTGGAGACATCGTATATGTCTGCCCTAGGTCTGAAGTTGGCCGCAGTCACTTTTCCATTAAGAGTAGCTGAACATGCAGGTCTCTGTTGCGTCTCACACTCATACTCAAATTTTTACAATGTGGGCACTTTTGGGAGATGTGTTCCTCTCCCAAACATACCAATGGGATACCCATCTGAGGCCAGCATGGCTTTTCGGCATTTGTCACATCTTTTAAAGCCAGGTGAACCTGGCATTTTGAAGAGAAGTGTTTTTGTTTTTTAAAAAAACAGAAGGGTTTTAAAATAGAAGGGGAAATAACTTCGGCTGATAATAAAGGTAAAGAAATGGCCTATTAGACGCAAGTTGTCGCTGAGGTAAAGAGGAGAGAGAGACTCCGTCCACAGCCGAAGGCAGTACAGAAGGAACTAGGGCAGTTGGAGCCACTCACGCTCTAAAAGCAGCAACATGAGACGCGCGAGACTAACAGACAGCACATGCAGCTCCAACCAATACTGCGTCAAAATCTCAGTTCTGCCACGCAAGGGTGCGTCAACACCTTAGGTGGAGCACCCACGGGGACACCTCTCAAAGGAGAACTACCATACACTAAAATAGTAGGAAGAAGGATTTCATGATACATATTTCATTTCCAGAAAATGGATGAGATATAATCTTAAAATAGAAAGATATTAAAATTAAATTCTTACCTGGTGGCATAAGTTTCATAAGGACACGTGCTCCATCTCTAAGAGGTGGCATACTTAAGCTACTGCCTAAGTCTGCAACTTGCCAAAGAAAAGAGATATATCTAGGATGCAGTGACATGATCTAAAACAAAAAATAAGAACTTATCATATTTCAGCAACTGAAACAATTTATTCCGATATTTACAATTTGTCTTTTTTTTTTTTTTTTGGTTGTACAAGATTTCTGGATCAATATATATACTTACTACTCCAGGCAAACAGCTTTCAACTTCTGGGTTTGGACCATCACTGTAGTGATTGCCATGGTTTCCAGGAGAACCAGTGGAAGAGTCAGAAGAACTATCAGGGCTTGAAGGCATATTGGAACTTATTTGTGTAAGCTTCGCTGTAATTAGCTGAAAAATAAATTCACGGAAGTTTAGTACTTTTTGTTTTAAAAGTATCAGATATGAACACTATAAACTTTAGAATGTCTGGTAGTAACTGAACTACTATACTAGCACAATATTTCACGGAGTCAGAATGAATCATTTCCAATAACATATGCAGTGTTATTGGAGCCGAGCTTGTCTTAGACTATCAGACACATAATCTGTTATCTTCTGTTGATGAGCGCAACAACCTTTTGAGCTTACACAAAGCTATTCTTCAGGTTTGGAAAAAACTTACTCAAGACCTTCTGCTCTACTCCACACTCATCAGACCTCACCTGAAGTACTGTGTCCAGTTCTGGGCACCACATTTCAGGAAATATGTGGACAAGAGAAACAAAAATGATTCAAGGTCTAGAAAACATGAACCATGAGGGAAGACTGAAAAAACCTAGGTTTGTTCAGAGAAAAGAAGACAGAGCAAACAACAGTTTTCAAGTACATAAATTGTTAGAAGGAAGAGAGGGAGAAATTGTTCTCCATAACCTCTGAGGATAGGACAAGAAGCAAGGGGCTTAAATTACAGCAAAGGTGGTTTAGGTGACATTAGGAAAAAATCCCTAACTTCAGAGTAGTTAAATACTGGAATAAACTGCCTACGGAGGTTGTGGAATCTCCATCATTGGAAATTTTTAAAAGCAGTTAAGATACACATGTTAAGGATGGTTTAGATAAGTGTTTTTCAAACTTTTTAGCTGAGCCTGCCCACCTTGAGTTATTTTTGTCACCCCACAACCCATACAAAACCAGACCCATGCAGTATGCTTGATAGCCTACTCATAAACCTAAGAGAGAGAGACCTTAAGAGAACTTTAATTAAGCAGCATACTCCTGTAAGTTTGAAATACATAGATACTTAATGTGAAGGATAGACAGTTTATCAATTTGTGTGGAGAATTTTTGAAACCAACACTCTGAGGCTGTCCTCCACTTCCAGTCTCAAATGGTACTTTGTATTTAGTACAGCCAGAATACATCATCTGATCTCACACAAATAAGATGAGCCAAACTGTAAGAGAGCTTTGATTGTACACTTTGAAAAGATGGAGATTGGGTCAATTTTTAATCAAAACCCCCCCACAGATTGTTTTTTAAATTGAATTTCTAGCGTCAAACAGCATCTCCTGAACATCATTTGAGAGTTGCAGGAAGATCACTGCCTCCAATACAAAAAGTTGAATAATCTAGTCATTCAGGGGTGCATTTCCTTCAGGAAAGTACTTATCCAAACTAGCTCTGACAGACGTCAATGGGTTCTTGGTTGGCTCCACAACGCAATAGCTCAGATTGCGTTTCCTGAGAGCATCAGTTAACAATGGGAATGGAATGCTTAAACCTCTCTCAATCTTTGTTTTCCTGAGATTTAGCTTTCTCAGGAATGCTGATATTTTGTTGTGCAGGTCAAAAATAGTACTTTCCACTCCTTAGAATGAGACATTTAGAGAATTGAAAAATATCAGTAAGTCAAGCAAAAAGCACAAGCCAGCAGGTATCAGTGTGTCTGCACTGTTCAAATTCAAATACAACAGAAAAAGTAGAACTTCATTTCTCAGTTCATAAACACATTGCAACATTATCCCCCTGGTTTAGCCACCTGATTTCCACGTGAAAACAAAGCACAGCATTCTGCTCCTATTTCTGCACAAAACATTGCCAACAGAAGCATTTTTGTGGGCTGAGTTTTGATAAAGTTCATGATTTTAATAGCAGAAATCAGAAAATCTGTAAATTCCCAATCCACATTTCGAGTTGCAAGCAATTTATAGCATATCATACATACGAGTCCATGATATATGAGTCAATTTCAAAAATTTTGGCTTTCAAGCCTGTCCTACTTCTAGACACAGAAACAGCTCCATCCATGTATATTACAATAAAGGCTTCCCATGTCAACTCATGAGAACTTAGGAAGACATTTAAAATGTTAAACAGACTGAGTTGCATGCATCTTAACTGACTTGCAGAACAAGAAGTCTTCCAATACTGATGTTTTATGACAGTACTGAAGGTAAGCAATTAAATGATCTTCTTTTGATGCACCTGTTTTATCTAACTGGATTGCAAATAAATTCAATTGTAATCAAGAGATCAGTTCTGCCTTGATATTTTCTGACATGTCAGAGATATGGCAGGAAACTGTGCTTTCTGTTATCTGGATCATTTTTAACTTCTCTTGCTACACTGTCACCAGCCATTGTCCTGCAAATGTCAACTGCAGCCGGGAGAATCAGTTTTTCCCCAGTTGTGTAAGACTTTTTATTCTTGGCAATGTGATATGCAACTTGATATGATGCTTTTAAAGCATTGAAAGGGATAGATACATATTTCTTTTTCTGTTCATTAATTTGTTGCTATCATGCAAAAAAAGTCTGTTCTTTCCTATCAGATCACCATGTTTTGTTTTTAAATGGCATCTTAATTTTGTTGGCTTCTGGTTATCATTTCCTAAAATTATTGCACACACTATATAGTGAGGCCTAGTTTCACCATTACCTGCAATGGAAGTGAAACAAAAATCCAAGCATGTTTCATAATATTTTCTTGTTTTTGCAGATTTTTTTCCCCACTTATCAATTTCAGCCATTTCAGCTTCTGACTTTCATTTTAGAACACTCCACTCTTTTGGTAAGAAGTAACAATCCCTTTCTCGCCACACAATGATGATAAAAAAATATCAAACTTTCAAGCAGAATTAGCACTACACAAACACTTATAGCAAGGACAGCACATGATACTAAACAAGAAAGGAAAAAGTAATTGTAGCTGTAGAAATGATTGGCTGGCGGTGGTGCTTCCACACTTGCAGTTCTTCATTAGGAGCCCTGGAGCAACAGAGCTTTCTTGCTCTCAGCCCCAGGAAATGGGGGCTGCGATGCCCTTTGCAACATTCCTCCATACCCCAAACTTTGAAGACCTCTGATCTTAATGCTTTGCCCTGCTATAAGTGCAGGAGCAGATAAGATGAACTCTGAAGGTCTCTTTTACTCTTACGATTCTATGATTTCAAGACTGATTTTACCAAGATGAGGTGGAACACACTGGTTAGCACACATAGTTATCACATTTCAAGGGACTAATCAAAGTGAAGTGGCCCATTAACACTTCTCCTGTCACTGGTGTGCAAGGAAGCTGTAGTGGTAAGGGAAAAGTGGATTAAAGTGGTTCTAATACACCATGATTACATTACAGCTTAATAATTATAGTTGTATTAAGTCTAGATTGAGTACATTTCCCATATCTGAAGAAGAGCTCTTTGGAGGCTCAAAAGCTTGTTTCTCTTACCAACAGACGTTAGTCCAATTAACAATACTACCCCATCCAACTTAAGTCTTATTTCAAATAATAATATTCCTGCTCTCCTCCAATAGTTTTAGAAGTGAAGCCATATTTAAATAATTGACTTAACTAACAGCACTCACCGTTTTATCTTTGAGATTTAATTGTCCAATTAACTTCCTGTCATCTGCAGGATCTACCAGCTCACCACCAATAAACAATTCTACTTTTGTATGTGCACTGTTGGCTTTAATACGATTCAGAATACAACGCCGTACTGAACCAATTGTGTCATTTGTGTGAGACCATATATCCAAGTCTTCTACCTGCCGACCTTGGTTTGGAAAACGAACCACCAGTGTAATATGCTTACCACGAAAAGCTCTGCAACACAAAAGATGACATCACTGTTATAATCACTGTTGCTGGCATAAAACAAGGCAGAAAAATAACCATTTTAGTTTTTCAGGCATTTATACAGCAACTATTACAAAATGATTTTCTGAAAGTCTGTTAGGATTGTGCAAGCATATGACTACCTGGTGTATGCACTACTGGATGTAAATTGAATATTTATGCATGCATAAGAGAGAATGGTAAGTGCCCATCCACAGACTTACTGAAAAATCAGTTGTTCTATACTTGGGTTACAAACACACAAAACATCAAATAAACCTAAAGTAATCATGTAGCTAAAATTTTGGTTCTCTTTTCACTGTTTGCAATTCTCTGTTCAAATTTTGTAAATAAAATTTCAGTCCTACTGGCTTATTCTGTCCAGCTTAGCAACTATTTTTTATTCTTTTTGCAGCACATAAGTCAACATGAATTAACCTTGTGTAATTACTGAATACTATTAGTATATTGACTTTTGCTCCAATGATTATAGCAACGGCTCAAACACATGGCAAGGTCATGAGTAATAAGTGATTCAGAATTTTTTGGAAGCAGTGGTAAATTAAAAAAAATTACTAAACTCAGAATATTCTCACCAGATAATTGAGAGGAATTTTCATAGTGAATAAACTTTAAGAACTTCAATTTATCCTTTATTTGTTTCTCAGAATTTAATTTGCTAATTATTTAAATAAATCTTCAATGTTTAGCAGTTAAGTCCTCTCTCTTACTCTACTCTGCTTTTGACAATCATTTCCTCAGCAACTGACTGAAGTAACCAAGAAGACTGCTAGCATATGATTGAACCGGAGGAGCTAAGATTTGAGGAAATCTTTTACTGAAGCGCAAATGTCTGAAATAATATCAAAGTGGACACCGATAATGGCTAATTGTTGTTCTGCGTGGGTTTGGTTTTTACTTTTGCTGCAGTATAAAAATTTTACTTTAAGGTAATCCAAAAAAGGGTAATGCAACTACTTTACAGTATCCCTGTTCACATCTCTTGAAGCATAAAAATGCACTGATATCACTAATCACAATACTGATACATAGGACTGCTTTCCTTTACAAACTGCATGCAGGATTTGAAGTGGAGGATATTTACCATAACAGGAGGTTCTTTGAGATGTGTGGTCCCTATCCGTATTCCACACGTTGTAAGCATGTGCACCGTACACCTGACTCCAGAGATTTTAAAAAGCAGTGTCTGTTGACGTGCACATCCTCCTGCTCCTAAGGCTATGTACACATGGCAAACTTGTCCCGCAATAAACTGTTGCGGGACAAGCACACGTTATAACTATCATGCTTTCCCCCATTCACACGCTCCTTTGAATTTTCATTACAAGGAGAAGTGCATGGTGGTCACCTGTCCCATCATGCACTGCCGCAGCCAGCCTTGGGGCAGCCCCCACCACCTTCCCAAGCTGGGCGGCTGGGCTCTGGGGCTACCGGCTTCTGCCCCGGGAAGCAGAGCGGCTGGGAGCTGGGGCATGGCAGCCCCCAGGCCCTGGAACTGGCAAGCCGGGCGGCTTGAGCCCTGGTCCCGCCCGGCTTTTCAGCTCCCTGGTCGGCGGCAGCTGCCGCCCCTGAACCGGCAAGCCGGGTGGCTTGAGTCCCGCGTTAGAGCAATGAAATTGCCATATTTGACAGCTCCGGTGTCCCAGAGTGGCCTCGACTGGCACTCTGGGACATTTCCAGAGACTGTCAAATTGCAGGGATCGTACACATGGGCTCTACCGTGGAATGGCTGTTCCGCAGTAAGCCTAACCACCCTGGTTTGGGTGATTTACCTGTTGCGCGGCAAGAAGGCTGTTGCCGTGCAACAGGCAAAATGTTTGTGTGCATAATGTCTAACAAATGTGTATAGGGCAGGGGTGTCAAACAGGTAGCCCGAACCTCTTCCATGACTGCACTCTGGGGGGGGGGGGGGGAGAGAGAGAGAGAGAG
The DNA here is from genome assembly GCA_007922175.1 of Pelusios castaneus. Taxonomy (NCBI): domain Eukaryota; kingdom Metazoa; phylum Chordata; order Testudines; family Pelomedusidae; genus Pelusios; species Pelusios castaneus. The sequence continues at coordinate 16,955,358 of ML685798.1, read as the reverse complement.
AGACCACTCTCTCTCGCTCTCTGTTAGGGAGAGAGTGTGGTCTCACGGAACACAGTTTCGCATACACAGCACTCCACGATGCCGCAAGAGTGCCATAGTGTTTTGATTTATGTATGTGCACGTGAAGTACATTTAAATCAAATCCGCCCACCATAGCAAATGAGTTTGACACTCCTGGCATAGGGAGTTCCAGATGGGCTGCTCTGCATATGTCCCACATCAGCAGCCTGCACTCTCATGGAGCGGGTCATTACATTGCCAGAATGCAGGATGTGAACTACTCTGTTAGCATTTGATAATGCAGCCATAAATCCACCTAGGAGTCCTTTGAGAGGATAAGGATGTTAACTGGCTCTCTATCACAATGAAGAGACTTTCTAATGGACTTGTTTCTTTGCAAGTAAAAGGCCTGATGTTGAGGAAGTGAAGTCTGTTCTCTTCAGGAGAAATGTGGAGTTTCAGAAAAAGGATGGGTAAGTGAATACACAGGTTAAGTTGAACTTATAAACAACCTTGGGGGATGGTGAAGGGATATTTGTCCTAGTAAAATTATACAACAGAAAGAGGGAGGAGGCAGGAGAAGAGAGGAGGATCCACAATGAGGGTTCCCAGTTTGCTGATCTTCCTGGCCAAAGCAATAACGACTAAAATGGCAATTCTGCGGATACATGGGACAGAGAGCATGTCACTAAGCGTTCAAAGAAAGGTCTAATAAGCTTTAACACCACAAGGTTCAAATACCATAGTGATGTGGATTTAGAGACTGCACAGAGTGTGGTGTCGGGTGGGAAAGAGCGCCCTTCCTTCCCCGCCCCGCCCCCCAATCTACTCGGGAGAGAATGGTACTAATGGCTGCCAGGTGGACTTGTAATGAGCTACTGAGAGACCAGACTTCTTTAGTGACAAGAGGGAATCAGAACTATCAGGACAATGCTCAGAGACTGAGTGAGACTGACTGTGCTGCACACAGGTGGACAAGTGTTGCCATGTAGACAAACAACAGGTTCTGGTCAATTCTTTCCTATCTCTGGGTAAGTATAGCCTGGACCAAAGCTGAACATGTGATTTACCTCGGTCGCCCATCCGAACACCAGGCTGCAAGGTGGAGAGAGCCCTGGCTGGGATATTTGGCCCTGACCTTGTCCTGCATCAAGAGTTCTGGGAACAGGGGGATCTTGATTAGAGACAGTGACTGCAGCACTGGGAACCAACACTTCCTGGGCCAGTAGAGTGCTATAAGAATGACACTGATCCAGTCATGACCCATCTTTCTCAGCACCCATGGACCAGGCGGATGGGAAGAAAGGCATATCCAAAACCATTTGTCCACAAATGAAAACTTATGATGAACAGGGAGGTCCCAGATGATTGGAAAAAGGCAAATACAGTACCTATCTTCAAGAAAGGGAAAACAGAGGACCCAGGGAACTACAGGCCAGTCAGCCTCACCCCAATCCCTGGAAAAAATCCTGGAGCAGGTCCTCAAAGAATGTATCCTGAAACACTTGGAGGAAAATAGAGTGATCAGGAACAGTCAGCGTGGATTCACTAAGGTCAAATCATGCCTGATCAACCTGATTGCCTTCTATGATGAGATGACTGGATTTCTGTATGTGGGAAGAGCCATCAACATGATATACCTCGACTTGAGCAAGGCTTTTGATACGGTTTCCCACAGAATTCTCGTTGGCAAGTTAAGGCAGTACGGGTTGGACAAGTGGACCGTAAGGTTGACAGAAAACTGACTAGATCATCGGGCAGGAATCAATGGCGCAATATCTAGTTGGCAACCAGTAATGAGCGGAGTACCTTAGGGGTCAGTTCTAGGGCCTGTTCTTTTAAACATCTTCATTAATGATATGGATGATGGGATAGATTGCATGCTCAGTAAGTTCACGGATGACACCAAGCTGGGGGGAATGGGAGACACGCTGGAGGACAGGGACAGGATTCAGGGAGACCTAGACAAACTGGAGCACTGGGCCAAAAGAAATCTCATAAGGTTCAACAAGGACAAGTGCAAAGTCCTACACTTAGGATGGAAAAATCCCATGAACTACTCCAGGCTGGGGCCCGATCGGCTAAGTTGCAGCACTGCAGAAAAGGACCTGGGGGTTATGGTGGATGAGAAGCTGGATATGAGTCAACAGTGTGCCCTTGTTGCCAAAAAGGCCAATGGCATATTGGGCTGTATCAGTAGGAATGTTGCCAGCAGATCGAGGGATGTGATTATTCCCCTCTATTCGGCACTGGTGAGGCCACATCTGGAATACTGTGTCCAGTTTTGGGCTCCCCACTACACAAAGGATGTGGACAAATTTAGAGTCCAGGGCAACAAAAATGATTAGGGGGCTGGGGCACATGATGTATGAGGAAAGACTGAAGGAACTAGGTTTATTTATTCTGCAGAAGAGAAGACTGAGGGGGGGGATTTGATAGCAACCTTCAACTACTTGAAGGGGTGCTCCAAAGAGGAGGGAGCTAGGCTGTTCTCACTAGTAACAGAGGACAGAACAAGCAGCAATGGTTTCAAGTTCCAGCTGGGGAGGTCGAGGTTGGATATTAGGAAAAACTCTCTCACTAGGAGGGTGGTGAAGCATTGGAATGGGTTACCTAGGGAGGTGGTGGAATCTCCATCTTTGGAGATATTTAAGGTCCGGTTAGACAAAACCCTAGCTGGGATGATTTAGTGGGAGTGGTCCTGCTTTTAGCAGGGGGGTTGACTAGATGACCTTATGAGGTCCCTTCCAACCCTATGATTCTATGAAAAGCAGAAGAGCATTGCCTTGGGAGTCATAGCCTATGGCCCTCCAAGAATAGTATAGGGGAATTTTCTTGTTTGTGACCAATGAGCTCCCAGAGACGTGTATCTGAAGCATGAAGATATCTTTCAAAATTGAGTTACAGTAGAAGTCCCACTTGTGGCCCACTGAAAAATGTCTGGTAAAGCTGTCTGTTAAGGTGTTGTGATACTCAGGAAGTAGGCTGGCTGGCTGCTGATGGAGTGCCTAGTGTGGGAGCTCCGAAGAGTAACTGCCTCCAGACAAAGTGAGAGAAATCTAACTTCTCCCTCTTTACATATACCACAGTGGTGATATTGTCTGACACTAACTGCATGTGGAGGGACTGAATGAGCAGAAGGGAGGCCTTGCATGCAAGTCAAACTGCCTGAAGCCTCAGAATGTTGATATGAAGTCTGACCTCCTACTTGGTTCATGTGCCTTGTGCAGTGTGAATGTTCAGGTAGGTGCCCCAACCAGAAGGGACACGTCAATAGGGGCACTGGGAGTGGTGGAGGAAACGCCCAATTGCACTTTGCCTGGGTTTGACCACCAAGTAAATGAAGCAATGAGCTTTGTGGGGATGGTCACATACTGCAGTTGATGTGATCTTTGTTGGACAAGTAGATTGAACTGAGTACGTCTGTGGGCAATGTAGATGAAGCCTGGCAAAGGGTTTTACATAATTTACTCACTGCCATATGGCCTAGCAGCAACAGGCATATCCAAACTGAGAATGATCAGTCATCTCACTGAAGAGCTTGAACTCAAAGGGAAGATCTTGGATAGTATTCTGCACCCGTTCAGGGAAGCTTGAGGATTCCACCCACGAATGCCTCTTTTCAACAATACTAGCAGCTAAGTTTCTGGGTGCTGTATATGCTGCATTAACAGGAGCCTAAAGAACCATTTCTAACATCAGCCTGCCCTTCTCTAGAAGGAAGAGGAACTGGACTCTGTCTTGAGAGGAAAGTTTGTTCTGAAAAGTGGCCTGCTTAGAGTAGTTGTTGGTCATACTTTGCTAGCTAAGTCTAGTAATTGGTAATGCAGAATTGCAAGCCCAGAGAGAAGGCCTTTCTTCTCAGGAAGTCCAGTCCCTTAGAACTTTTGTCTGATGGAGTCTGTTTTAGGTGCTGAGACCTGTTAGCAATCTGTAGCATCAGGGAATTGGGAGCAATATAAGAACAGGAATTCAGTTCCTTTTGCAAAACAAAGCTATGCTTCTCAGTCCTCTGATGTGGGAGCACAGAACAAGAGTGTGTGCCAAGAGCAATTTTGCCAATTCCAATATGGCCTTGTTAAGTGTCAGAGCCACCTAACTTGGACCCTGAGGATGCAGAATGTTGAATGTTCAACAGTTGGTGTTTGTCTCAGACTTCCTCTAGAGATATCGAGAGATCACTAGGACTCTTCAAAATAAATCCTGGTATTGCCTTCTGTAGTTTGGTGGGGAGAGGGAAGGACAGACTAGCTTATCTGGTGAAGAAGAGGACATTTTTGTAGGCATTTGCAGTTCCAGTTCAATGTTTAACTTCTCCTTATACATCAACAGAACCAGTTGTTGGTACAAGAAAAAGGAGGAAAAAAATTCCTATGTGGGTTCCAGATGTCCACTATAGAGATCCAACAGTCCTCAATAGGTCCAGAAAGAGAGGCCCACACTTTGAGGGTGGCAAGAGAACCAACAGTTCAGAAGGAAGTCATGTTCAAAAGGGTAGCAACCATAAGTCCTGGATCACCAGTGCAGGCTTGGTTCTCTTTGTAAAGATGAAGAAAGGACTGATTCACTAGATTTGGCTGAACCCAAAAACTGATCCTGTTGTAATGGTATTTGTGTCGGTACCAAGGGAATCCTGCCTGGTCATTCTACTTGAGGCAGTTCCTGGGACACAACAGCAACATAGTCTTCTGGTATGGTACAGTCCCTCAGGAGTGCTAGGCCAGAGAAAGACTGTAGGTAGGGGATGAATACATCCTCCAATGCTGTGCACCCTGGCGCGTGGCGAGTTCCAATGGTCAGTACTGATGGTACTGGTGAATTCCTCATTATGGTGCATCCTTTGGGCAGACATGTAGGTAACAGAGTCTGGAGCTGCACTTATGGACAGGACCAAATCACTGACACCTGGTAGATCTTTCTTCCTACACACCTTACCCTCCCACCCTGAGGGGTTTTCACAGAGCAAGCGCCTTGGGGTCTGTGCATTAGAGTTTGCTCAATCTCAGTGGGCTCAGAGAAGGAGTGTCTCTCTTATAGACAGTCTCTGACCCCATGAAATTGTCCCTTATCATCATCACGAGAATTCCTGAAGGAAAAGTTTTTGGCTTTAGACTTGAGGGTTCTATTCCTAAAAGCATATGCTCAGAGGCACACTGCTTGCTTTGTAAGGTCGATATATAGAGAGCTGGAGGAAAAGCAGGGGGGTCTGCCCGTCCCAAATCAGAGAGGGGCTTCATTAAGTGTTTTCTAAGGCAAAACGTACAACCTTTGAAAGTTCTTGGTAGAAACAAGCAGCAGATGCTGCATTTTGATGTCTATGCGAGGCCCTTATTTTGGCAGAGGCAGTATTAATATTCGTCACTCAAGAGACCGATTTAGGGCAGGAGATTCAGTTTTTGAAGCCGAGGAGTCTAGGAATAATGTCCAATCTGGCAAAAAACTACACTAGCTATACTAAGACTAACTGAACTGAGCTTTAGCTTAACCATTTACAGACTTATTTACAGGTTTTCTGAATGCCTAATAAATGTATCAAATCCATTCAAAGGTATTTTTGAAGAAAATCAAATGTTATTTTTTCTAACACGTTTGTAATATTCACTTAAGAAAATTAAAACACGAATCTTGTTTTATACACAGGTAAAGGAAGTGAAATTAATTTTGAAACAAAAACATTCTCCATGGCCAAGATCACTTTAATTGGCATGAATCACAGTAGTTCTGAGTATTTCACAAACCTGGACATAGGCAGAATTGTTCTCTCTTCATGGTAATCACTGTCACACTCATTTATATACTCCCTTAAAACAGTCAATACTCGCACCATTCGTATTGCTTCTTGCCTTGCACAATTAATACTGTCTTTATCTCCATCCAAAACACACAGTGTATCGTAAGAGGCCTTCAGACGATCAAAGCAAGATTGAATGAAGTCTTCATGGATCACTACCTAAAAGTAATGTATAAGACAAATTGAAAAATACAAACTATGACATAACCACCTTTCAACTGCATAAACAATCAACATTATGTGCTTTGGAATCTTAATTGAAAACCAAGACTATTCACAACTTCAGTTGTCTCCACACTACTTACAGTTGACAACAAGATCCAAAATAGTGTGCTTTTTTTTTTTAAAGAACGAACATTATCAGTGTTAACACTACAACCTGTGTGTGAATAGTACGAACATTATCCTTCAGTCCTTCATCCCACCGACTGAACCAAACAGCTGAAATGTAGGCAAAGTGCAACCCCATGCAGGATACAAAGTTAGATTGCTCATTTAGTTGCTCACCACAGGCTTTATTATGGAATATTTACATGTCCTTCTGGCAGGTAGTACCTGTATCATTAAGCCTATATTCTGCAGACTAAAAATAATGTTCTTAATGGGCTAACTACAGAAAGCAGAGTGTAGCAAGGAGTTGTGGGTTAAGAAGTACAACTAACAGTAGAAACATGTAACTGGTTGGAGATGATCTCGGGGGGGGGGGTGGCCCCCACAAAAATCCTCAAGAAGTTTTAGTATTACATTACTGACTTAAAGAAAGGCACAGAAGCCTTCTATTGCTATACTTTCCTCCTGATTTCACAGCTGCAATGTGCATGATCAATGCTGTAATGTGCTGTGCTGTAATGATGCTGCCCACAAATACTGTCTTGCTAATAAAGGAGATTACAAAAATCCCAACAGTATACCTTTCCCCTGACGTTTACAGAAACTTCGAAGTCTCTCCCACGTTCTAATGAAACATAAAAATAGGAAAGTAGGAATCTTGACAGGAAGGATTTGAATCTCCAAGGCTTGGTTCACACTGCTCACTTCTGAGCACTTTTCAATTCTTCCTTATGTGAGAAGTAAAATTAATTTAAGGGTTGCATGGCCTACCCCCAGCCATTGAACATACTGTATAGAAGTATCACATAACTCCAATTCCAACTAAATGCAAAACTCAGTATTTGGCATGAGCAACTGTTTTGCTACTGGAAAAAGAGCAGACCTAACTAAAGAGCACATTATACTTTGGTGATTTCTCAAAAGCCAGTAATTTTTGTTTTTAAACAGTTAGATACCTAAATCTCAACACACCGCTAAAGGAAACTAAAGGGTAGGTACGGAAACATGCTGTACATATTCAAATTTGTACATGGGCAACCGTGCATTCTCCAAGAGGGCATTCCATGGATGGAGAGAGCCATATTTTCTAAACTTAAGATTTAAAAAAAATATCACAATTAATGTTAAGTTCTTCAATAATCATTACTCAATATTACAATCTGTTCAACCTCCCGCCACCCCTTTTTTACCTGATTAACTTGCAATCTTGGACCAAGATTAGTATAGATCTCTTTAAGCAGGTCTATTGCTCTGCCAGCAATGTCATCATTTCCCTGAATCACAACCTAAAGCAATAAAAAGTATTAATGGATTCTCTCTCTTTTTGGTATTAAGTTTAAAAAACAAAAGAATTACATATGAACATATCTTCACAACAGAATATAAGATATTTCTTTTCATTCATCAGAACAAAAAGCAACTAGGGTACATAATTAAAATACAATCACTGTAAAAAAATTTAAATTATTTATATAAATGACCCAAACAAGATTAAGATTCAATCAAATTAATTTAACTGTTTGAAAATAATTCACCAGGTTCTGCAAAAAAGACACTACATTTTGTAAAATTGCACATAACATTTGCTTTAGATATCCCCATGCTATATTTCTAATGGCATTAGTTCTAAAACACAAGCTTGTTGTATCATTACCAACTAAGTTTGAGGTCCCCAAAAATGTTTATTTAGCTGCAATTAAATCTTAACCTTCCAGTGCTCTAGATGCACCAGTGTTATGTTAATGTTAGTTAGGATTTTTGTGCAATCAAGTCAAGAAGTTAACAGATTTTTTTAATTAAACAATTTAGTACCATTAAAGACCGCTCTCAACTCAAGATCATCTGTGTTACCATTTAAGCTAATGAGCTTTAAAATTATTTCAGTACCTAGAAAAAAAGACTGATGACCCTTATTTGAATATCTGAAAACTTATTGCTAGCCATTGGCCTGAATGGAAGTTGAAAAACTGTCATAAGTTGGTGCCTCTAAGAAGCAGAATAGGAGCTCCAGGATGGCCTGTGCACTTGCTAACTGAGGCAGAAGAGCAGAGCCAAGGAGGTTACTGCCCACAACTGATGGCTCTGAAGAAGGCCCTTCTCGACAGGGCATGCCCCACATGTCAATTACACTCTAGGTACTTCTAGTGCTTTACAAAATAAAACAATAATGACGCTGTAATGCAGCCATTATGTGCAGACATTAAAGGTATTTGAGAAACGGAAAGTTGGACACTGCAGTTATCCACTGCTCTATTTAGTAGCTATCATGGGATCATCAACTGCTACCTAGAAACCACCAACCTTGGACAAAAAGGAGGTCCAATCTTTCATCTAAAAGACTATTTGTAACTCTGCAGTAGTATCAGCCAAAGCTTTAGTACAGTAAAAGGAATAAAACAATTGTCACCCTGACAATTGAGAGATGAGAACAAAATCTTGTTAGTTACACAACACTGCAACTAATTATATGAGCCAGCTTCTGAGATGCACAAAATAAAATTCAGTTCCTTTTCTGTTAAGGTATAAAAACTTCACTCCCACTCCCCTAATGTTATTGGCCATTATTAAAAATAGTGAAGTTAGTAAAATCATTGGTGGTTGAGAGCATAAGGTAAATGAACAGTGTATGTCAAAAGTATTTTTAAAAATAAACAAAGGTGATTGTTTTTATGGTACAAGCAAAACTTAAAAATTGTGTGTTTTTGAGATTAAAGTGATTCCTTTTTTTTCTTTCTCTATCATATTCTGAGAAAAGGGTTCAGCCTGAGAAATCTTTGGCTTAAGAGTATGAAAGGAAAACAACCAATTTCCATTTATTTTATTTGAAAAAGAACATAGTTTTGTAATTTAAATCTACACATATTCCATTACCCAAAATCCATTTTTTGTTTTTAAACAAAAACTTGGCAGTTAGCCATTTGGAGACTTCCCTTTCTGCACTTACTCTCCATAGGTAGTCTAATCCTATTAATTCCAAGTCATCCATCATATAAGCTCGTCTCTTTGCTACTAGCTTTCCTTCTCGACAGTTCACAGCTTTGAAGAAACGTTCAAAACATTTCATCCCATTTTCTGTTAATAGGGAAGGATCCAACTGAAGCACATTATTTTCAAAGAAGTCCTTATTGATGTCAGGGTCTAAATCTGGCTCATCACCCATTAATTTGGAATACCACTTAAAACAGGCTTCACGATCACAAAGATAGACGGCATTTTCAGCTAAACACTTCCATATTTGCTTCGCTTGAGGGGCGCAGAGCCACAGTTGACCATCCTTCAATAAAAATCTTGAGCAAAACAAAGACAACAGTTATTGACTTCTTAAAATTTTAGAGACTAAAATTACAGTAAACAAAAACAATATTCATATTTATAATATATATTGTTATAGGCCTGATTCTGAAAACTTATAAAACCAGTCCTCCCTCACATTAGTCATCCTGCTGTTTTAGTTAAGAGTAAATGTTTGCAGGATCAGGACCCAGAAAGTAATGAATATTTTTGCCTAAAGTACTGAACATGCTTTTATATCAGTAAATACATTTAACTAAGATCATTACTATACAAATGATGCCATGACATAAAAACTCAAGTTTACTTTCCTTATTAAGCAACTGTATGTTTAAGTGACCATATTACAGGATTTAAAAATTCTTAGCTCTCAATTCTGATGATGTTACATAGTGAAATGAAAAATTACATCTGACAGTGGATTGAATTATTGATTTGGGAATGGAAGCAGAAGTGGAAAACTCGAAATTTTTTTGAAGTTTTAAATTTACATTAATATTACAATAAATTGACAAACCTCTCTAAAATCTTTCAGTGAAATTATAGGGTAACTCATTTACAGATCAGAACCTAAAACAGAATTACACTTCATGCGTCCTTTAATTCCAACAAAGGTCTTGGAGGAGTTTTTAAACTTTACAGTAAATCTATGTGAAAGCTAATCCTAGCAATTTTTCTAAGAATATTTCAGGGGAGTACACAGTAGATTGTACTCTTTAAGAGTCAATTATATATGGATCAAAGTAATATATTCTGATTGTATGTGAAAGAAACAGAAGACTAAGCTATTACATAAAATTATCTGTGAAATTATAAACCTTGCAATATCATTTCCTTATATACATAAATAAAATCATTGCAAAAATTCAAGAAATATATAGTGGAAATATTAAAATATGAGAGAACAATAATTGTTTAAAGATTGGTAGCCAGAGGTTAGCCTCCACATACTAAGAAAATAACCACTTACAAGACTATTTACCTGCAACTGGAGGTGCTTTGACATGTGTGGTTCCTATCTGTATTGCACTGAGGGTGGGTTTACACGTGGTTACCCTTACATGTGTTCCATGAGCCTGTAGCTACAGTATTGGAAATAGTGTCTGTTGGTGCCCTTGCTTCACCCTCACTGTTTCAATAAAGAACAAGGCAGACTGACTGTCTCCAGTTCTTTCTTCACCCCAAACTGACTAGATCCACGGCAGACAGGAAGTAGTGCAGAAGGCAGAATACAGATGAGGACCACACATCTCAAATGTGAATTGGCATTAAAAAATTGGTTAAAAATAAACAATTTAGGACCAGACAAATGGAACATAGATGAGATACATCCACAGGGATTATAAATATACTGAGGTAGAGAAACTCAAATAATACTGTGATGGCCAAACTAAGAACTAAGTTACAAGCAGTACCATCATTCTGTGGCAAATAAATTTTAATAGCCTCTTCCTAAATCCTTTACAGTTTTTGTTTTTAACTTTGTTCAAGAACTATCAGATGCTCATTATAAAATCCAAGTCTCATTTTCTTTATTTAAATCCCTTCTTAGGGAACTCATTTTCCTAGCTGCTCACAGTAAGTCAATCCTTTAAAAAGGTTTATTTTAGTCATTAACACGTGCACATGCCTAAATAACGGAAGTTTATTGCTATACCAATTGTTCCACTCACATGTTGCCCCATGTCTAACATTAAGCCATGATCCTAAACTGATGTAAACAGAGGTGTACCTCACCACCCACACAGAACTCTACACCTGCACTGCGGTGTACCTGCACACATTTTAGTGCATGATCAGGTCCCTACAATATAAATTCTTTGGGATTATCTTTTTATGAATACAGCCCCTAGCACTCTCTTGAATATTCTAAACTATTATGTTCTCTTCCAACTTCAGGAACTCTATTTCCATTTCATTTCATCATCTTGATCTGCTGGAATTAAAATGCCAATGTCATACAGTAAATTGGAACTATACAAAAGAAACAAACTTGAACATAATTGTTTCTTTCCATTTCAGAAGTTAGGAATTTCTTAGCCTTCTAGAGAAAATGACTTAAGATACTCAAAACCAACCGTAGGAAGTTAAGTCGCTCCTGTACTTCTTGCACATGACTGTATCTACTTCCTGGTCTTACAGTTTGTGGGTCATACTCTCCATGCTCTGCAAATTTAAGAAGTTTTATTAGTAATACATACAGAAAATAGATGCTGATTCTGAAGGCAAAGCAATGCTTTTGTCTCGCTGCTCTGCAGAGAACCAAACCTATTTTAAAGCAAATAATTCATCAGTTAATCTGTAATAAAACAATCTTCAGAGCCCTGCTCATAAATGATTAATGACTAATGATTAAATTAAGATAGATATTGTCAAAGATTCCTGGCCTACAATTATATCTGCCAACTATATTTTTGCTTCCAGATGTGCACACCTATATTTCGGTATGAACAGAATTTTAAAATTTCAATACTACATTCTGCTTACTCAGTCAGCTGAATTTTTTCATATTTCAAACTATTTCTTTGAAAGAAGCCAAGTGTACTGGAAATATTATTTATAGGTTACCCAACAATGTTAGGCTTCTAATGATACTGTGGCCAACCTTCATTGTGCCAAGATTTTTCCCCAGAATTGTATCAGTTTAAAAAGTCTTTTGTTTTTGTTTTAAAGACGGGTTATATATTGGAGATACCAACTATAGCAATGTTTGTTTAAAGTTAGCATAAAATCCCTCTAACAGTGCATGTCACATCTGGCGTTTTAGGAGTTGGGGGGAGAAAAGGCACATCACAGCTATCTAATACAATCTTTATTCCAGTGTTTCTCAACCTCGAGGGGAGCGGGGAACACCTAAAGGTATTAATTACTTTAAATGGAAAAACACGAAAGTGTTCTCAAAAAAGCCGTAGCAATGGCAGGAGATTTTAAATGCCCCAGCCACAGCGAAGCCTCCAGCTGTGCATCAACATCTGCCACCACATGCCTGGAAGCTTTGCTGCAATTGGGGCATTTTAAATCGTTCCTTCCTCCCTCCTTACTCAGCCCCGCTGACAGGGAGGTGTCAGGGTGGGTCACAGACTATCTGCATTATGTCTGCAGAACACTGGTTGAGAAACACTGCTTTATGCTGACAAAAGTTTTTAATCCAAATGTAAATACTCAGTCATACACTGGCAATTGCAAGATAGGACAGAATATTTTATTAGCAGTTAATGTCTTATTACATGTAGAGTCAGTATTTCTAATCCTTTTATTGCGATGAAAGTTTTTTCAACTTTATTGTTAGTAATGAATAAAAACAGAATTACAAATTGTGTGCATTTGTATTGCGAGAAATAGAGCAAGTGCAGGTAACTTGATATGCATTATCAAGTCAAGTTACATATCTTGTACTTCTATCAGTTCTTCAAGATTCAGCAAACTGGTTCTTCTAACTCTTTTTGGTCATACTCTATATGTCAAATTTTATGTCTGCATGTATACATGTTATAAGTGCAGCTAAAATACAATAGTTTGTGACACAAAACAAATAGAGACATCTGAGCTCCAGTGTTAGATCTGAAAACTTCAGAAAGATTTACAGTAACAACTAATTACACCTATTTAATAGCTTACAACCTCAATATATGGTAATATGATCCCTTAGGTGGAAATAACACTTCCATTTCAAATCCCTCATTTCAAACCAATTTAGTAAAGTTAACTTTAGGCCAAAATTTTGTTAATTCTTCATCTCGACCCAGAAATGAACGTGTGTGTTTGCGCATGCACACAGCTTCATGAAAACATTCTATTTGAAGTACCTTACTGAAAAAATAAAAACCTTTTTTAAAGTATCATACATCACGCTAACCTCCAAATCACTATTTTTTCCTCAGGGTGAGCATTGCTCATATTTTTTTCTTGGAAAAAATAATTAATATATTAAGTGATTTTTAAAAGTAGTAAGAATGACACAGGTTAGTATTTTAATAGGTGAACAAAGAATATCTGGTGTTCTAGCCTACTTGCTTCTCTGGCAAACAGAGCAATGTTGTTATATCAGAGTTTACCATAAGTAAGTTCCACTGATTGCCTCACTTAGTACCCCATTCCAAGTGATCTATAGTGTTATAGATGGCCAGAGATGGATTCCTCCTCCGTATAACATGCAATGTAATAAAAACACTTTTACCCATAGTATCAGCCATGACATTGTCAAATCTCAATAAACAAGGGTGGAATCTGGACCTTTTAAGGGCTACTGCAAAATATAGACTCATAGAAACTGAAAGGGACCATGAGAGGTCACTGAGTCCAGTCCCCTGCACTCATGGCAGGAACAAGTACCCTCTTAAACTATCCCTGACAGGTATGTGTCTAACCTGCTCTTAAAAACTTCCAGTGATAGAGATTCCACAACCTGCCTAGGCAACTTATTCCAGTGGTTAATCACCCTGACAGTTGGGAATTTTTTCCAACCTAAACCTCCCTTGCCGTAAAGAAAAGGTATGCTAGGTATGAATTTAAAAGCACAGTAACTAATCCACATCAACTCAGCATGGGGATACTCTTATTCCACTCTAAGAGTAACTTTGTGAGGTTTCACAATCCATTTCCTAAGTATTATCCACTTAATCCATGTTGGTGTATTATAGCTGCACTTCCAAAGTGGATCAAGATAAATTGTACAAGGGATCTCCTATTGCAGATTACGCTTGTCCACATGATGAGCTACTATGAAATAGCTACTGCATAAATTCCTATTCTAGGCTTTCCCCATGTAGACAACCACTAAAAATGCGGTCTTCCATGAAGAAACCCCGCTTGTATAATCAGACTGCATCAAGTTCCATCTCATAAAAAACCTGTCAATGTGATTCTGATTGCTCTTCTTCCATTAAGTTTAAGTGTGTCACATATCAGTTGTGCTCATCAACAATTAGCATACTGCTAGGCCTGCACTCACCATGGATCTGCCACTGTATACAGATGTAATGATCTCCATGAGCAGCAAATTTACAATCACTACAAGGAAGTTGTCTACACATAAATTTAAAGTAAATAACACCCCTTCCTCAGTTACTAACATTTAAGATTACTACAAGTAAAATTTGAACAACATTTACTTTTCATGATTTATGACAGTATGGGCTGCTTTTCATACAGTTACCCAAGCTATAGGAAAGAAAAAAGACGTACAAATGGTGGTGATATGGAGGACAGATTGGTGGTTAAGGCACTAGCCAGGGTCTTAGAAGACTTGGATAAAATTGCCAGCTCTGCCGTAGATTTCTTATGATCTCTGTGACAGAGTTTAAAATGCATGAAATAGGGAGAATATTTTCTTCTAACCCTTTGTATGTTTTGTCAATATAGACTAAAATCTTTGTAGCAAAGACTGTCACTTAAGTGTTTCTGTGGTCACTAAAACACAAACAAAGCCATGATCTCTGTTGGTGCCTGCTGACATTACTGTAATGGTATTGTTACCATTAACTGTACTGTGCTAGAAATTTCCAGAGAGGTAGCCGTGTTAATCTGCGTGCAGCAAAAACGAGAGACCTATGGCACCTTACAGACTAACAGATTTCTTGGGGAATAACCCACTTTATCGGATGCATGAAGTGGAAACCACAGTTGAGAGGTATATACACATGCCAGGATGGAGGAGGGCAAGTGTTAGCAAAGTCAGTTCAGAGAGCACAGATGGGGCCTATTCACACCGGTTGTTCGAAGGGAGACAACGTGTGAACAGAACAATCACTTTTTGTAGTGTGTTAACCATTCCAAGTCCTTATTCAGGCCCAGTCTGATTGTGTCAAGCTTGCAAATCAGCTCCAGCTCTGCAGTTTCACGCTGAAGTCTGTTTTTGTAGTTTCTTTGTTGAAGTATGGCAACTTTCAGGTCAGCTACTGAGTGTCCATGGAGATCCAAGTGTTCTCCTACAGGTTTATGGATGTTGCCATTTTTTATGTCGGATTTGTGTCTATTTATCTTTTCACGCAAGGACAGTCCGGTTTGGCCAATGTACATGGCAGAGGGGCATTGCTGGCACATGATAGCATATACTACATTAGTGGATGTGCAGGTGAATGAGCCCCTGATGGTGTGCTGGGACCTGTGATAGTATCACTGGAGTCAATGTGTGAGCAGAGTTGGCAACAGGGTTCGTTGCAAGGATAGGTTTCTGGATTAGTGTTCTCGTTGTATTGTGTTCGGTTGCTAGTGAGTATTTGCTTCAGGTTGGGCAGCTGCCTGTAAGTAGGGATAGGCCTGCCTACTAGGGCTTGAGAGAGTGTGGGATCATCTTCTAGGATAGGTTGTAGATCTTTGATGATGTGTTGCAGAGATTTTAGCTGGGGACTGTAGGTGATGACCAGTGGTGTTCTGTTGTTTTCTAGGTCAGGTCTGTCCTGTAGTACGCGGCTCCTGGGTACCCGTCTGCCTCTGTCAATTAGTTTTTTCACTTCCCCAGGTGGGTACTGTAGTTTTAGGAATGCCTGATAGAGATCTTGTAGGTGATTGTCTCTGTCTGAGGGATCAGAGCAGATCCGGTTGGTACCTTAAGGCTTGGCTATAGACGATGGATTGTGTAATGTGTCCCAGGTGGAAGCTGGATGCATGTAGCTATGTATTGTGGTCATTTGCTTTCCAGTATAGGGTAGTGGTAATGCGTCCATCCCTTATACGTACAATGGTGTCCAAGAAGTGGATTTCATGTGTAGACTGGTCCAGGCTGAGGTTGATGGTAGGATGGAAATTGTTGAAGTCCCGGTGGAATTCTTCCAGGGACTCTTTCCCATGGGTCCAAATGATGAAAATGTCATCAATGTACCATAGGTAAAGGAGAGGCAATTGTGAACGAGATTCGAGGAAGCAATGTTCTAGGTCGGCCATAAAGATGTTGGCATACTGTGGGGCCATGTGAGTACCCATAGTTGTGCCACTGACTTGAAGGTATAGATCATTCCCAAATCTGAAGTAGTTGTGGGTCATGACAAAGTCCAGTTACCAGGTATGCCATGTCATCAACTGGGAAACTGTTCCTGATGGCTTGTAGTCCATCTTTGTGAGGAATGTTGGTGTAGAGGGCTTCCACATCCATAGTGGCTAGGGTGGTGTTTTCGGGGAGATCACCGATGGATTGTAGTTTTTTCAGGAAGTCGGTTGTGTCACGGAGATAGCTGGTGGTATAGGTCCTGAGGAGAGAGTCTACATAGCCAGACAATCCTGCTGTGAGAGTGCTGATGCCCGAGATGATGGGGCATCCAGGATTCCCGGGTTTGTGAATCTGTCCTTGCACAAAAGGATAAATGGACACAAATCCAACATCAAAAATGGCAACATCCATAAACCTGTAGGAGAACACTTCAAACTCCATGGACACTGAGTTGCAGATTTGAAAGTTGCCATACTTCAACAAAGAAACCACAAAAACAGACTTCAGCGTGAAACTGCAGAGCTGGAGCTGATTTGCAAGCTTGACACAATCAGACTAGGTCTGAATAAGGACTTGGAATGGTTAACACACTACAAAAAGTGATTGTTCTGTTCACACATTGTCTCCCTTCGAACAACCGGTGTGAATAGGCCCCATCTGTACTCTCTGAACTGACTTTGCTAACACTTGCCCTCCTCCATCCTGGCATGTGTATATACCTCTCAACTGTGGTTTCCACTTCATGCATCTGACGAAGTGGGTTATAGCCCATGAAAGCTTATGCCCGAAGAAATTTGTTAGTCTATAAGGTGCCGCAGGACTCTTGTTGTTTGTACTGTGCTAGAATCTTGAGAAGGGGTGGGCAATAATTTTGATTGGCAGGCTGCGTGGCCAGCAAAGAGCTGGCCGCTGGGCTGGCTGGAGGGGGTGGCTGCTGCACAGCTTCAGCCTTCCCTTCCCTTCCCTCTCTCCCTCCCTCCCAGCTCCAGGGTTAGCTCTCAGCCGTTGTGTGGCCCCGCAGTTGACTGGGGAAGAGGGGCAGTGCGGTGGTGCACAGTCTCCCTTGGGGAGCCAGCTTGGGATGCAGTGCAGAGCAGGCCCCAGAGTTGGCTGGGAGGGGGGCGGGCCGGAGCAGCGCAGAGCCAGCATGGGGCCACATAGTGGCAGAGAGCCCCAGTGCTGGGAGGCAGGAAGGGGAAGGCGAGCAGCAACTCTCTGGCCGCGCAGGGGCTGCTCTGCCTTCCTCCCAGCTCCAGCCTGCCCCTCTCCCCCAGCTGGAGCTAGGACGGAGGGAAGGAGAGGCTGAAGGTGGGAAGGAAGAGCAGCAGCGGCAGCTGAAGCTGGGGGAGAAATATGGGGGGCAATGGCAACTCGTCGGCCAGAGCACAGGTGCTTGCAAGCCGGACCGTAGTTTGCCCGCCCTGATCTGGAGTCAGAGATTAGTGCACTATCAAGTTAGGCACTGTATAAACCTCAGAAAAACAGTCCATATCACAAAAAGCAATAGATAACACTTCTTTCAAATTATATTAATATTTACTTTTCTGTGTCACTTGTTTCTAGTCTATTTTACTTCCTAGTTATTCTCCATCACAATGTTTGAGTTCATAGTACTGTGCTGAAGTTTTTATTTAAATAAAATTTTGTAAACATCCGCAGCTTTGTAAATTGTAACTGGATATGTTTGTGTGCATGCATCATAAAGTAAGATGAAATTCAGAGTAAGGCTCTTAGAAGAAAGGATAGTCTCTTTACTATGTACAATGCCTAGCATAATGGGGCTTTTATCCTCAAACGGAGCAGCTAAAAACTACCACCAAATGTGTATTAGCCACAAATACATGACAACTTCGTTATAATCCAGAGAAATAACTGGACTGAATCTGAAAAATAATTTCAATTACTTTCCACAAATATGACTCTCGTGTGGGACACTGTGTCATGGCCCTCTATACAATTCACATACAGCAAAATCCAGTTCTGGACCTCAGTTAATCAAAAATTCAGATAATCTGGAGATTAGGCAAGTGGAAAGCTGCAACACCATCTAGCGGCCACATGAAAGATTGCCCACTTCTGGGCCTGTGGGTGTGGTGATTTGGTTAACATGGAGAGACAGATAAACTAGGTTTTAATACACTATAAAGATACAAAATGAATCAATTTCCTATTGCTTCCAGGAGAAAAAAATTGTATAGATCCAATAATCAATGCATACTGCAAATGGTTCAGACCTGAGAGAAAGGAAATGTCTGATAAAGACTGCCATCTATGTATGTGTGGAAAAAAGGTACATCAACTTAAAAACTAGTCAATTTAGTTAAGAATGCCAGGTGTTATACCTGTCCCTGGTCCAATTCTGTGTTTTCACAATCCCACTACACTGTTTTTAAAAATAATTTCTCCCTACCATGCTGCTTTGTGAAAGACCCAGGCAAACAGGTAAAATAGAATATATACCAGAGCACTATCAAATACATAAACAAAAGTTGCATATTTTTCTCATTCCATTCAATTATAGTAATCACAGGTATTATTCGTTATATCAGCAGATTTAAAAATATCTTTAAAAAATTTTTTTTCTAATCAACCAAGAACAGGTTCTAAGGTAAATGTTACACTCAGATGATTTATGAAAACAAAAACTGAAAAATGTCTGGGATATAAACCGCAAAGTAAAAAACCCATCTACCTGAATAACTACAGAATAATACTGAAGGCCCTAGATCAGGTACACATCCACTCAGCAGCTGTTTTGGAGCCAGCAGCCCTTTATCAGCTGTTGAGTCCCTGCCATTCTAAATAACGATGCCCTGCCACCTAACAGCTGATGAGCCCTGCCCACCTGCCTAAATGAGCCCCTTCTAGCAGCCTCTCCTGAATAACGGCTAATCAGCTGCTCAGTCCTACAAGCAGCCTAACAACTGTGACCATTCCCCAGCAATCTGCATCAATTGGTCCCCAGATACAATGTGAATATCTGCAGATTTGCAGGGATCTATATAAAAGACCTGATAAGGTCCCACAAAAGAAAATAAGTAATCATGTATTTACCATGGATCAAAAACTGGCCAAGAGCAGGAAAACAAAACAATAAGAATGATTAACCTTTTATCATGATGCAAATTGGACAGTGGAATGGTGTCAAGAGTAGATGTTAGGTTTGCAGTGTTTAATATATTAACAGATAGAAGGAGATGGGATAAAGTGTGAGATGATAAAATCTGCAAATGAGACTAGGTTAGTGAAATTCAGAGCGAACTGAAGAATTTCAGCGAGACCTAGCCAAGCTAAGTGAATGGGCTAAACAATGGAAAGTAAAGTTCGATGCTGAAAAATACAATTACTTTGGGGGGGGGGGGGGGGGGACAACTCAAATGCAGTACAAAGTTCTAAATTAATTGTCTCAAGCTGGGAAAGGTATCCAGATTTCCCCATTTTCAAAGCATCTGACAAAGTGGGATTTTCTCCCACAAAAGTTCATGAGATAAATAAATTTGTTAGTCTTTAAAAGTGCCACTCCTTGTTTGTTTAGATGTTACCATGGACAGCTCAACCATCATCTTGACTCAATACGCAGTTTTTTAAAAAAGCAGTCCAAATGTTAAGAATATACAAGGAACAAAGAGTAACAGAAATCGTAATGTCAGTACATAACTCAATGGTAAGGCCTCATCTAGACTACAGCATTACTGATTGCATCACCTCAAAAAGGATACTGCAGAATGAGAGGGGGTTCAAAGAACTGGGTAATGAGAATAGATTTGGGGCATGAAAAACATTCATATTAAAAGAGATTAACAAGACTAGGATAGTTCATCTTAGTAAGGAGACAAAAGGGATACAAAAAATATAAAATAATGAATGCTAGAGAAGAAAAGTCAGGGGATTCTGATCTCCATTTCGTAGCACAAGGTCAAGATACACAATCGAATTGTAAAGTGGCAAATTCAAAACTAAAATGGAAAGATTACTGAACTTGTAATAAATGGAATTCTTTGAGATATGCTGTCGCTTCATATACTGCACTTCAGGTTGCACATGCACTCAGTATACCCAAGATCAGGGAATTTTTTCCCTAGCAGCATCCATTTGCTCCATGGACATACTTCCAACTTTCTTTATGCTGCACACCGAAGGTAATAAAAGGGCTTGATAGACCAGTGTTTCTCAACCACAGTGTCGGGACACAAAAGTGTGTCACGGAAAATTGGCAGCTCAGCTTGGGGCTCCTGCAACCCACCGCCCCCTGCTGCCCTCAACAGCCCACTCCTGCTGCACAACACAGTAGTAGCCAGGACAAGAGGAGTAAAGGGGCTGCAACCCAGAGATTCTGGGCTGGAGGAGGACACCACTTGCCCCACAAAAATAAACCTGGCCCCATCAAGCCAGACCACAAAGGCACCAGCCTGCACTGGCTTGAGTCTGCCCCCACCCAAGTCCCAGAGTGCTGCATCCTCCAGAGCACCTCAGCCTCCCAGCCCAAGTGCCACTGCCACCGGCAGATGATAGTGTATCATGCAGAGGAACATCATCTTTTCTCCTTCAAGCACTTGTCCCTATATGTAGTGCATTTCAGCTGACTCACAAGGAGTGTCGCTCTTGAAGAGAAGGGAGCCTGAACTCCTATAAAGTCTTTAAATCACGATTTCAGGGCACCATAACCCAGCCAGAGGTTATGGGTCTATATCAGGAGTGGGCAGGTGAGATTCTGCAACATGCAAGAGATCAGAGCAGATGACCCTGGTGGTCTCTTCTCGTCTTAAAATTTATGAGAATGCTGAACTGCCCTGCCCACTTATGCATTGACGAAGATGCATTACTGCTGTGTAGATGTCAAGAATAAGGACATCCTTGAGGCAGGCTACCAAAGCTGCCAAGACTCTTGTTTAAAATGCTTTCACACTGCGCCTAAGAGGGTCATTGTTCAATTCACAGCAGAGTATTAAGCATCCTGAGATTTATTTTGACAGCCTCATTGCAGAAATGGCCTGTCCTTTCATCTTTTCCACAAATGAGACAATGAGCCTAGAATAACCATCTTTTTTAGGTAAAGGGCAAGAGCCCTATGTATATCCAAGGAGTGCCACACATCATGCTTCTCTAGTGATGCATGGTTTCCGATAGAACATAGGTAAGTAGATGGTTTGATTGATATGAAAGTCTGACACCACTTTACAATCTTTGGATACAGTCTCATGGACATCATGTTATGGAAGACCATGATAAGGGTGGGGGAATTTTCCATGACCACCATTAATTCCCCTATTCTTCTGCCCAACATGACTGCAATCAAAAATACCTTCAGGGAAAAGGTGTAGGGAACAAGATGCCAGAGGCCCACCCAGCCCCCATCAGCACTGTCGTCGATGGTACAGGCGATAGGTCTGTATATACCCTGCTCCCAGTACCATAAGGTGGTATTGCCTTGCCCTCTGAGGAAGTGCTATTCTGGTACTTCCTGATGATAATCTTTTAACTTAGTATGGCACAGGGATTTCTGTCCTTTCTTGGGTGACATGGATGGTGTTTCCCTCTTGTGCTTAGGTCTCTCTCTCCACTTGTTGGAGCCAACACTTTGGGGGGTGGGGGAGGAGAGGGGAAGAGAAATGGGGAGAGCAGGATGGATGGAGGCCCTGAAACTGGCCAGAATCACACACAAAAGGGTGTGCCTTATTTTCCAGAGTATGTACAGGGGTGTCTCTCCAGTCATTAGCTGTCCATGAGGAGTCTTTAAAGTCTGATCTCCCTCAACTATCTGCTCCTCCTCAGAAACAACCAGTAGATACCACATCTGGGAGAGACATGGTCTTCACCCAGGCAGTAAAAGCTTCTGGCTCTTGAAGTGAGGGAATCCTTGGAATGTGCTCCCTGTCACTGAGACGGAATATGGGAAAAGGGGGGAATTGCTCACCACCTAGGGTGCGGTCTCAAACCAGGGAACTGAAGTCCAACAACCTAACAAAACTAAACTGAAAATTAACTTTTTTGTTGCTATTTACAGAAAAAGCAGAATAAATCAGCATAAACACTGAGGTACCATCTCAGACCATGAGTTATGAGAGGGAACTGAAATGGCAGCCAGTCTGGCAGCCCTTTGCACCTTTAGTGCAGAGCACAAGGAGAACAGGTGTACATGTGTGGAACAAGTGGACAATAGTAGAGAAAATACTCTGATCTGAATGCATGCAGCACATACACAACCTGAAGTGCATTATACCTAGAGGTAAGCACGCAAAAGAAAATGCTTTTTCACATAATGCATAATTTAACTGTTGAACACACTGCAGAACAATGTCACTGAGATCAAACACTCCACAAATTTTAAAAGGCCCTGGACATTTTTATGAAAAAGAATATCCAGTGTTATAATAGTGCCAGCAGATTCAACAAAAGATTAATGGTTTAAGAATCTCTGACTACTATGGATTAAGAGGCTCTTCTTCTGAAGCATCTGGTGCTGACCACAGTTGGAAAGAGAATAATGAACTAACTGATCTGGTATAAGAACTTCTATTGCAATAGCTCTCTTTAATTTATTTCAGAGAACGATATGATAGTTCCAAAACTGCAACCACAACATTTATCAGGCAACAAAATCTGAAGTCTTAGCTGTCCAAAATCTACCTGGTCATAATTCAATGCAAATAGCACATGAAGCATTCAGTACTTAAAATGCGCAATTTCTTAGAAACCAGAACCACTGGACTGAACAACAGGCTACTACAGATCAATGCTTGTAAGTTTTACATTGTTGGGGAGCCACTGCAAATCCTGAAAACAGCATGAATGGGGTGAAGACAGCACGAAGGCGTTTTGAAAATAATTCCAATATGGAACATTTGCCGATAGGTCCAGGGACAAGACAAAGGAACCCTACACCAAAATATCCAAGATGACATCTGCAGACATGCCAAATACTGAGTGTGACATGCTCAAATTTGATGAATGTTTAACAGCAGACTTAGGAGCACTCTATGATAAGAAGGTAATACCTTTTTCAGCATCAATTTAGGTGGCTTATTTATTCTTCAGAACAGAATTTAACTGCACTGAGGCAAAACTTGTGACATCTAAGCAATTTTTTTTTTTATCAAGGCCCTACATATAATCACACAAATTAAACCAAAGTTCTACAGAAAGACATTTCCCTTTCCATTGCACTTTGATGTAAAAGAACTGACTTTTACATTAGCGTCATTTAAAGGGAATACGTTTTCACTGTTTTTATATTAAATTTAATATATTTTATGCCCTTTCCACATTTTTAGTTATTTTTCTGCCATGGTCACTCACCAATCCTTGCCTGAAACAAATTATTTAAGATGAATGATTTAGTTCATAGCTCTCTATTTTTCAGTCTGACTGTATTAGAATATTCCAAAGGGGTAGCCGTGTTAGTCTATTGTAGAAAGACAACGGAGTCCTGTGGCACTTTTAAAGACTAACAGATTTATATATCTGTTAGTCTTAAAAGTGCCACAGGACTCCGTTGGATTAGAATATATTTAGTTAATGTTTTCTTCACAACCATGATGACCCAAAGAACTTTTTTTTGTTTTGGTTTGGGGTTTTTTGTTTGTTTTATTTTTGCTGATCAAAGCAAAAAAGTACAAATTGCATTATGAAGACCTGTGCAATTCACTATAAATAGCAACTAATTTTGGTGTCGTGAATACACTGTCTAAAAGTACGTGCACTTCACTGTCTAAAAGTATCTGCACTTCACTTCTCCAATTTGACCATTGCCCTTTCTAAAATATCCAGTTTAACATAAATCAAGGATTTATTTTTTATCTGCTTCTCCCATTCCTTTTACCAAGTTTGCTTGCAAACTTCCCCAGTGAGATGCACCCATCTGATAAACAAAGGAATGGAGGGACACTAGAATCCAAGATTCAATTACAGATGTTGGAAGAGAGTGTTCTTCCAGTGATTAGACCTTTCTGCCACTGCCCCATTCTTCTTCCTAGCCTAACCCTTAGCATATCCTTATTCTCCTAACTATACCTATTCTCCTACTGAATCAATTCTGTCCCTGTCCCACTTTTGAATTCAAGCCAGCTGTTGCCTCCTTCTTTGCTGCCTGGATACCACAGGAAAACACTGAAAACACAAAAGAGTATCCCCCTTCTTCTAACATCTCTCTACTAAGCATGGGCAGACTGGTTTTCCTTACAATTTTGACAAACCTGGATAGATTTTCACAAGAAAAGTAAAAAAGGGACATTTCTGATTCCTGTAGGCAAGCTCCCTGCCAAATTCCGAATTCTGGAGGCCCCAGAGCGAGCAGTGTTTCTGAACTGGTGTCCATGAAACACGAGTGCTCTGTGGACACAGTGAATGTGTTCCGCGACTGATGGATGATTTTTTTTTTTTTGAGAAAAGTTTTCATCAAGTGTTCCACGTAAAATACTACTTAAGTGTTCCCCTATCCACAAAGAGTTGACAAACATTGCCCTAGAGCTTCCCAATTAAAGAAAACATTTCCCTCCAACTTCATTTTAAGGAATGTCTGGACTATTTTTTTGCTAAAACGTTCCAAAAAATTCAGTTCAAGGAAGATACCAAGCATAAAATATTTCAATGTTAAGTAGTTAACATTTAGCGAAGTTATATGCAACTGAAAACAGGACTCTATGCTGAAAAGTAGTAGATAATTTGAATTACAGGCATTGCTTAGCACCACCAATGATATAAAAGAAATACAAACTGAGGGGGGAATTTAAATAAAACTTCAGTACAAATTGGTGGCTTAAATTTGGTCCACAGAATGTGGAAAGGAAAGGAAAGGAAAACGACTTTGGACTTACTGAATGAGGTTAATGTGGCTTTAAAAAAAAATCAGACCAAAAATCAACCCTATTCAGAACGGTTTGGCCCACTAATTTCAAGTTGCTTCATTAACTGCAACTTTACCTACTATTGAAATATATATTTATCTCAGGATACATACAAGATTTATGTATTTGTAACAACATTTGTTACCCAATAAATGTTATAATTCTATGGACCATGGTAATGATGAATTGAATAGGAAAGAATTGCTACTGTTCCAAGAAAAGAGCTTTGGACAATATTCATTGAGAGTTAAGTTATTCATATAATATATTGGACTTGCCATGAAATATATTTAATGGTATCCTTTTCCATTCTCTCTCTTTGTTCTAGACAACTGTAGTCTGTCAAATATCTCCATTTGTGAACATTCAGTATACGCCTTCAATGAAAGTCTGAAGTTAAACTAACACACTGGCCATCCAAGAACGATACGTTTTCAATGTTCTTTTCTTTTGTGATGGTATTCACTCTGTACATTTTAATGAAGGTCAGATGGGCTCTATCCCATCTTTTTTCTTCTTTAATGAAGGTCAGATGGGCTCTAACTCATCTTTTTTCTTCACCACCTCATCCCTACTACAGCAAGAAGGCCAGATGCTCCTAGGATTCCCAGTTCAGAATCACATGCATGGAACTGGCCTGATATTGAAATATGTTCGTATTCCTCATTATTTTGGCACGCCGACAAAGCAAGCAACAGAAAAGGAGGATTTTTCAATAGCTTGTAACTCAGCTAAATACAAACAGAATTTCTCGTAACTAATAAATGACACTTGTCTGGCCTAAGGGCTTCCTCCCTGACAAATTTCAAATGCATGCAGTGAACAACAGAGGTGTTATAGCTTCTCTAAAAAAGACTAAAGTTTTTATAATGGCAAGTGTTATGCAACTGAAATATAGGTGTTACCACAAACACTCTCAGTAATAATGAATTATGAGACTTAAACAAAGCTACAAGTGGGGCATGATTTGAGATTTTCCACAAAAATCATCATCAAATTAAGTAGGGCATAAAATGGTATTTTCAACCTGAAGATAAATTTGAGCAATGGGACTGCCACTTTACAAGTGCCATTACAAAAAAAATTTGGTATTTATATTTTCGTTCATAAAAAGTAAGGTTAAAATTGAAACTTGATTGTTTTGGCCTGATCTACACATGTAGGCCTCCATTATCTAACAACCTGCGAAGTCACAATAAATGCTTTTCCCCGTTAACAGTAGTTTGCTTTAAATACCATTTTCAATTGGAACTATGAAACTTGATTTATGAAGTACTGAATTAAATACAACTTACCTTTAGCATACTGTCTCATGCTTTCCATATATGCAGAAAGATTTTCTGCAACCAAAGTAACTAGGGCATGATTGTGCTGAAGTTGATTGATTAAGTCATGACGGTAAAACACATGGGGACTTCGTTGAGTCTGACTGGAATTAAAACACAAATGTTAGAGAAAATAAGACTTTTCTCACATCTAATTAATGCTTTCAGAAACTGACTTGTCCTCCATTTGAAAATAATTCAATTTTTGTAAATTAGGTAAAATACAAATTAGAGTCTGACTTAAAATTCTATCTTTCCCTTCAAACATAATAATGAAAGAATGCATACTAATTAATCATTATTATTAATAGCAGTGAATTAAACAAGTCCTGCTGTAACTGTTGAATTTGAGTCAGTAAACAAAAAAATAAAATCAAGAAAGTTGATGAGTACTTTGAAAAGCCAGCAATAGATGGAGTAACTTCACCATATGTAAGTGCAGGAAAAAATCTGGAGTGGTGATGTTGTAATTCCCTTCTTTCCACTGAAAGTCTACCTCTCCAACAGGGAGGGTAGAAAAGAAAGTTTGGCCTAGTCTACAACTGAGGAGTGTGTCTTCACTCCAGTGCGTTGACTTGAACAGCTCTCCCATCAACACAGCATTACTCCACTTTGAGGGGTGGAGTTACTGAGTAGACCTGAGAGAGCTTCCAGGATCAACTGAACAGGTCTACACTGGCCGCTCAATCGATCTCACAGTATTTTCAGCATATACAAGGCCTTACTCTTAAGTCCAATGCAAACAGAGTATTAATAAATGACATCAACTGAACGGGAAAGGAGTAAGGTATGTTCTTTTCCTAAAGCTCAGTAATCACACATTAATCGCAGTTTTCTTTATTCCCATTTGACCCTCCCTCCCCTCGTTTTTAAAAAAGTTATAAAAATTAACTAAAACTATTCACAGTTTCACAATGCAAGTTCAAATGGATTTTTTTCAAATCACATGGAAAACAAAGCTCTGACCAACACACAAAAATCTGCAGAATGTTGCATTGTTTTATTATTTCTAGTAGCACCCACAGTTTACAAGCTGCTGTACAAACAGAAAAGACAACAGTCCTGAACATCTTATGCTCTAAAAAGACAAAGAGCTAGAAGATATGGGGAAAGGAGTATCACACACAAGTAAGGTAGCTGGGAAATGATTGGTCAACTCCTGATAAAGTTTTTCTGAAAGATTTTTTTTTTAAATGAAAGATATTAAATCTCCTCCCAATCACCCTACAACTGTACCATATTCTAATGGCAACAAGAAACTAGCCAGCAGAATAGAGACAGATTTTTAGGAGATTTTTTATTAAAAAAATAGGTAGCGGCATTGCAAACCGGTTCAGAAAGGGCATTTAAATGCATAAATAGTGGTGCTGAAGAAAATAGTTTGTAAAACAAGCAGATAAATGCATATTGAGGCTGGCATTAATGACTGCGGTCAAGGAAGGAGGTCACGTATACCAACATAAGGTGAGAGGAATCGAATCATGTACAATTCCACACACATTATAAGGACTGTCCCCTTGGTCCTCATTTTTTGAAGAAATTCTCCTACTCCGTTTCATTCCACCTCCACCAATTCACCTTGATGGGAATTAATCAGCAATGAAAATCAAAGGACAAGAACAACAGAAGGGTGTGAAAAAGCACAAATCCATTGAAACATGGTTTACTCTATCTAAATAACTAGCAGATTTAGCACCTTCAGATCAAACCATGTATCTGCAGAGGATAATGTTTAATTGTAAATTTAGAGACTTGAAAAAGTTATTATATAAAATTTAGCAGGCTCATACATAGACATGAAGATATTACTGCTTAATCATACTAGCAGATGACTCTCATAATGCTAATCAGAATATTGAGAGTTTTAAGTGTCTCTTTGGGGCACAGGAAACTAAACCCTGGATAAGAGGTATTCCGACAGAGAAGGCCTAGAAATAACTCATCTTGAGAATATTCAATACTCAAATCTTGTGACCCAAGAAGAGAGGATTTTTTATTTATCTACATAAAACTGAAATGATTTAATGAGGCCAAGAAACTTGATCACATTGGCCAATAAGTATTTGCAGAAAACAATGGCAAATATCACAACATGACCACTTCAGTTTTTCCTGGGAATACTGACATTTGACTAGATGCCAACTCTACTCATTGCTCTGGCTGAAATGTGACACATACCTCAAATAACTTTTGTAAAGAGGAGATATCAAAAATGAAAATCTATAGCAAATTTGACTTGTTTAATGACACTATTGATATGCTAGTGTCAAACACACAGCTATATAACCTTAAGGAAATTATGATTTCCAGAGAAGGCAAAATATTTTCAACCTATTAGAGAGAACAATCAATGAATAGACTGTCTCTTCAGTTGGAAAGAAGATTCTGGTGCAACAATGCTTTTCAAACTATGAGTTGGGATCCAGTACTGGGTCTCAGACCCACAGGTACTGGGCTGTGGTGCCCCCTGCTGCTACCGCTGAAAGATTGGAACGCATTGCTCTCAAAGATGTAATTGTTGGGTCACGGGCATTAATGATTTTTTTCAACGGGTCCCAAGGAAAAAAGTTTGAAAACTACTGTGGTAGAATGATGGCAAAGGTGAAACTTAACATCAGCAAGTACTGTAGACCCTAAGAGTTACAAGTATCTTGGAAATGTAGATTTTAACTCTGAAATGTTTAACAGTGAACGAAATATTACAGTTCTTTCAAAAGTTTACAACTGAATATTGACTTAATACAGCTTTGAAATTTTACCATGCATTAGATAAAAGCTGCTTTTCCTTTTTTAAAATTTTTAAAAAATAAAATAGTTTGCATTTAACACAGTATCGTACTTTATTTGCTTTGTTTCCCCTGTCTCTGCTTCTGCCTGATTGAATACTTCAGCTTCCAAATGTGGAGCATGGTTGACCAGTCAATTCATAATTCTGGTGTTTATAACACTGAGGTTCTACTCATGAGATAACTAAATTTGTTAGTCTTTAAAAGTGCCACAAGCCTCCTTGTTTGTTATGTTGTTGTATTTATTGATATAAAATGGCATTTGGACCAGTACAGCTCTCCTGCTGAACTAACAGATTTTAATTCTTTCAAAACAAAAACTGCAGCTTGAACTATCTAAGATCACCAACCAAGCGTTGCGTCAGCCCTCAATCAACAGAGAAGGCTGAACAGCGTTTGTCAATCTGAAGACTATGAGCCAAAAGCCCTCCTGAAGTGTGAACACAATCCCAGTGACTTCGACCCAATGATGACAGGAGGCCTTATACCTGTTGGAACTTGATGTTGCTACTCTGGTTAAAGTAAGTTTCCCAAATAGCGTACCTTTTTATTTTTCTCCTAGTCAAGAAAGCAACTCTCCAGCTATTTATAGTGCACTCAAGTTTTTTCATGTGCAGACCAAGTATGATGCCTAGTCCATTCCCCTGAAGAGAATCCCTCCAGTGCAAGGGAGATAATGAAATTTAACCTTAATGTCCTGCTGTGAACTCAATGCCCTTATTTATTCTAAATAGCCTTTTAATTGCCAATAGTTCAGACACCCAAGTGCGAAGCAGGATACATTACCACAGAGATTGCATACATCAATATTGAATGCAATGCTCTATGCAGTGTTGTTCAAAGATATTGTCACAAACAACTATGCTGATTGTTTTTCAAACCAGTGTCACAGAACAAATTCCAGGAACTCAAGTGTGGCATCTGAGATAATGTGCATGGAGAACAGTAGATATCCATCGTTAGCAAATACGTACATTATACATATTGCACATATTACTACTGTGATTACACATTACATAATATATAATGTTAGCATAAAGCTTTTTATGTTAATGATATTATGCTTATTCTTGTTCACTCATGCTAAGTTACAAACTGATTTGGAACACAGTATCCAAAACAGAAATTTAAAAACAAAAAAGTTAAGAAGCTTGTTGCAAACTAGTGGGTTGGATTTTAGTGACATGTAAATAGCCTGTGACTTGTAATATGGCTGTAACTTTTAACTTGTAATATGCTATTAGTTGAAATGCAACTTCTGTGCAAGACGAATATCCCGTGAGATAAGAATTCCTTCCATAAAGGACAAACAAGGAAGAGGGTATGTATAGCTCCTTTTCATATTGTACTTCATCTATAGACAATAAACGTGGCTAAATTCAGTTATTTGGTCTCAAATATTTTTAAGGAACTGCAAGTGTAGCAAACACATTTTAGTCAATATAATCCATGGATTACAAACTCCAACAGCTCCAGTATCAAGAATTATCAGAACTCAGAAGACAAAGAACTAAAAAAGCCCTCCTTACTTCAAAATTATATTTTCATTGGGAACCTCCAGTTAGTTAACTGACCAGCACTGGTACTGGGCTAAAAAAAATTTAGCTCCTTAAAAGTTTGTGTAGATTGGCTGATAGTGACTTCTCAATAGGTAGAAGTTTCAGGAATTTTGAGTAATAAACGTTCCTCTACACAGAAGAAAAACAGAAGCAGCATCTGATGAAGTGAGGATTTTCTCCCACAAAAGCTCATGCGAAAAATAAATTTGTTAGTCTTTAAAGGTGCCACAGGACTCCTTGTTTGTTTTGCTGAACTAGACTAACACGGCGGCTACTTTGGAACTTCAGTACTTCATGCTTCAAATTCTATATTGGGAATTTAAAGAAAAATTCTCTCATTTTGCAATACTGAGATTCCCTTCAAAATTAAGGAACTCAGAGTGAGCTTCACTGTAAGAACTGAGTATTTGACTCAAAAGCATCCCACTAAAACAATACACCCACAAAGCTAGACTTGGAATTCTTGGGGTACCTAGTTATATTCCTTGACAGGACATGATGGCAGAAGAAATTTTACTGAACTCTTCAAGATATGAAACAAATTTGGATGGAGCTGACATCTTTTTGACCTCTGAAAAATTCTGGACTATGTCCACAATGGGCTATGTAAATTGACAGTTTTATTGTTTAAGTTGTAAAAAAATGTTTTAAAACATTACACAATGCAAAAAGATAACTTTCCAAAGCCAGGATTAGTGTCACAATTCCATAAGATGACAACCCACCAACAAAAAATAAGTGTGATGCTGCATCTGTTGCAAATGTGCACATCATCCCTCAACTTTTTTTCATTCTTATCCATTCTTGTAAGTAGACAGGGTACTGAAACTCATTTGAATACTATGCTTGCTCACAGAACTATTCAGATAAACTAAACAAAGGAACAGTGGAACATGCGTACAGGAGCTCAAGAAATTTTGGACTTCAGCACAAGTAGTGAAATTTTCAGTTTTGAGGGGTCAGAAATTACACAGGCTAAACGTTCATTTTCTGTTATTCCAGACAAGTATAATAAAATAGAAAAAGTAAAGCAAAGAACCAGAACTAAAGAATTCCCCTAAGAATGTAGTTCTGCACCAACACAAATGCTTTAAGTAACTGAGCTGTGTGTTTCTAACTAGGTAATTATATGGCCTCTACCTTCAGAGAGGTTATGAACTATAACCTTATGCTTTTGATACCTCTATGAAAAAAGGAAATCTCAATTTAACAGCTAAAGAAAGAAAAACAGAGGTTACTTACTATAAATGATAGTTCTTCAAGATATGAGGTCCCTATTTGGATTCCAAACATTTGGATGCACATGCACACCATGGGTCAGAACTATTTAGAATAGTCTCTGTCAACCCTGCCCTGTGTCACCCATGTGGCATGTCTAAGGTCTTATGTGACTGCACAAGTCAACACCCTCTCAGATTCCTTTTACTGAAGGGGAAATGGGGAAGGGGAAGGAAGAAAACAGACTGGAATCCAGATATGGATCACATACCTCAAAAAACTATCAGTCAAAGTAAGTAACCTCCCTTTCTTCTTCGAGTGCTGGTCCCTATATGGATTTAAAATGCAAACAGTATTCACATGGAGGTGGATCTGAGAGTTTGTAGGACTGCATGGCCTACTGGTGCCTCTGTGGTTGATGAGTTAGATATGGCATAATGCGCCATGAACATGTAAATAGAGGCTCACATGGCTGCCTAGCCAATGTGGTGCAATGGGACACCTGCGAGGAGGGCAGACAGGGTGGCTTGCACTCTAGAGTGTGCTTTGATGCTCGGTGGTGGAGGAACTTGGGATAGGGAGTTGCACTCTGTGATGCAGCAAAAGATACATTTTGAGATGTGTTGGGAGGAGAGCCTGTGCAGTGCTCTACTATAGTGATAAAAAGTCTGGATAAAGTGTGGAAGGCATTGGTGCACTGACAGTAAAAGGCCAACAGCCAGCAATAAGTGAGGGAGTGCAAATTGCATTCCCTGTTGAAGGAGTGTGGTTTAGGGCAAGGGGGGAGGTGGATAATCTGTCTGAGGTGGAATGCTGTGGCCACTATGGGGAGGAATTTGGGGTAGAGTCACAGGGAGACCTTTTGTCCCTGTGAAATACCATGAAAGGCAGGTCTGCCATCACGGCTGCCAGTTCACTAACTCACCGGGCAGAGGTGACTGCCATCAGGAAGATCACCTTCATCTATAGGTAGGTGAGTGGACATGTGACCAAAGGTCTGAATGGTGGATTAGCAAGGGTTGAAACTACAAGTCTGAGATCTCAGAGTGGGATAAGGCTTCATGATTAAAGAAGGCCACAGAGGAATCACATAGAGCTTGGGTAGCTAAAAACAGAGAAGGCATCCACCGGCAGAAGAAAGGTACCGACTGCTACCAGGTGTACCTGTACGAGGAGTTGGAGAGGCCTGAGAGATGAAGGTGAAGTAAACAGTCTAAGACAGTCAGCATGGATATGTGTTGTATGGCATGCCAGTAGTTGGACTCCCATGCTGTGAAGCGTCATCACTTGGCTCGGTAGCAGGTCATAGTTGAGGGGAGTCAACTATAGATGAGTACATCTTGTAGTACCATGGAGCACACAACATTTACCGTCGAGCCGCATCCAAATACCCAGGCCATAAGGTGGAAGGGATACAAATGAGGGAGTTGGATTTGGTCCTGCTAATGAGTGAAGAAGATCGGGGAAGAAGGGGAGTGGCAGATTGGGGGACAGAATGAATGGTGAAGGAGGTTAATGAACCTGTATTGTCGGGCCAGTAGACAGCTACGAGTACAAGTGTTCCTTGATCACTTCTCACTTTGCAGAGTACTTGGGGAAGTAGCGAGATGGGTGGAAAGGCATATTGAAGACCCTGGTGTCCAGGACGTGATGAAAACATCCCCTTAAGAGTTGTACCCTAGAGTGCCTCTCGAGCAGAAGGGAAGTTTGTGGTTGATGGTTGAAGAGATCAGGTCACATTGAGGAGTGCTCCACTGCTCGAAAATAGAACGATGAGTGGAGTTATGGAGTTCCCACTTGTGGGTATGATTCAAGGATTGGCTCAGCTTGTCTGCCAGGTTGTTGTCTGCACCTAGGTCAAGTAGGTTGCCTGCACTGTGATGTAAGCACAAGTTCCATAATCAGACTGCTTCTTGGCAAAGAGATGGACACCTGGCCTCATCCTGGTTGTTTATATACACTACCACAAGCATGCTGGCTAAGAAGAATTGTACATGCTTGGACTGGATAGGAGGGAGAAGCATCTGGCAGGTGCAGAGGACTACTTGCAGTTCAAAGATGTTGATACACATTGCACTTCTCTGGGTAAACATAGGTCCTGGACTGTGTGGCCCTGTATATAGGCACCCCAGCCTGCAAGTGAGGCATTTGTAGTAAGAGTCGTGTCAGGTAAAGGAGGACAGAATAGGGTGCCCACCAGGACTTTAGATGGGTTGCACCTTCACAACAGAGATGCTACCACTGACAACAGGAGAACGACTCATTTGTTGAGGTTATCCTTTTGTGGGTTGTACAACA
Organism: Pelusios castaneus; assembly: GCA_007922175.1. Lineage (NCBI taxonomy): Eukaryota > Metazoa > Chordata > Testudines > Pelomedusidae > Pelusios > Pelusios castaneus. The sequence goes on along the minus strand of ML685798.1, from coordinate 16,920,992 downwards.
ACCTGACTCATTGGAGAAACTCATATGAAGGTGGGTGGAAGGGATAACGGAAGTAGATGGTGCCAGGTGTCTCAGGAGCCAGAAGCAGCATTAGATGTGGGTATGAGGATGGTGCCACATCAATGTGATGAGAGTGCTGAGTGCAGAAAATCTGTCTCTGGGAAAGGAGGCCCATGCTTTGCAATAGTTCAGGTGTGCTCCTATGAACATGAGATATCTTGTAGCTAAAGAAGGTGGATTTCTCCTCATTGATGCAGATTCACACATTGGTAAGGAGGTTGCACAGTGTCCAGATGGCACAGAGGCGGCGACTGGAGGATGGCGCCACCTGGAGTCATCAAGGTACAGGTATAAGTAGTGGTGGAGAGGACACAAACATGCCGTGAGGATGGCAAAAGACTTTTGTGAACACATGTGGAGCAGTGGCCATTCCAAAAGGGAGGATGTAGAATTGGTAATGGGACTGGACCCTCCATAAACTGGCGGCGTATGTGGTGTGAATGTCCTCATGAAAAGTATATGTCCTTGGTATCAAGAGCCATGAACTAGGCCCCATATTTGAGGGATGGGGAGAATCTGTGGGAGCGTAACCATGCGGAAGTGCAATTTGAGGATGAAAGACTACATATAGGATAGGGAAAAGATCTCCCCCCTTTTTTGTTACAAGGAAGTAGAGGGAGTAAAATCCATGGCTCTTACAGCGATATGGGAGTTGTTCTATTGCCCCTTTTTGGAGATATGGGTGCGCTTCCTTTTGAAGGAGGTACATTTGTCTTGTGTCTTCATGGCTGTTGAGAGGGGAAGGTGTGCAATTCTATGAAATATATCCAATGTATGATGACACGCATCTGTCAGTGGTAATCTTGCTCCAACTGCAGGCAAGGTGGAGTGGAGTTCGTGGGTATCAAAGGAAGAATCTAAAGGGTTGTCTTGAATGATGTTGATGGAAGGTGACAGTGGTGGAAGTATAGGTATTAGAGCGTCGGGGGGGGGGGGGTGCGGAGAATATTGGCAATGGCAAGGTTGTTCCTCTTGTTGCAGAGGTTCGGGTCAATCAGGCTGAAAGGCTTAGCGATGTTAGAATTGGGTAGGAGTCAGAGTGTAGAGGGCCAGTGACTAAAGTGCAGCATGGGTGCATTTTGTGATGGACCTTGCAGTCATGACAAGAGCGGGTCACATAACAGAAGTGCTTCATCTACTGGAGACGGAAGCTGCATACTGATGAGAGTGCCCTCCCAATGGTATAAGTGATTCCTCTGTCACCATCAGGGAAAATAAGTGGCATGGGTATGTGCTCCACATATGGTAATGGCTGTAGCAGTCCTGCCAGAGTCCTCAGATAACAGGTTTCCACAGCAGCACACCAGTCATATTGTGAGCCCCAGGTTCCTCAATTTGTTCGGTCTTCTTATTCACGTTGGCTTGCTTCAGACCATCTCCCAGCAATCCTGTGCATAACTTCTCACTCATACAATCAGGGCTTGGGGAGACAACACAATAATAGGATGCGGTCCCTCTCAGGAATCTCTCTTTATGCCCATGAGTGTACTCCTTGTGAGCACAATGCGTGTTAATTGGTGTCACTCATGTCACCTTGAAAGAGGATGCACCCACCACCAGTGCAGTTGGGTATTTGGCTGGATCTATTGGTGACATTTCTTGGTGCACGTGAACTCTACCTCCTCCATGAGATGTTTAATCAGAGTTCTCTCACCTCACGGATTCTCGCAGGGAAGGAGTAACAGATGTAGCACCACGCAACAACAAGGGGCTTAACCAGGCAATAGAGACTGCAAGGGTGCTTTGTCACTCTCTGAACAATTGTGGGCATGCGGCACAGTTCTTGAAAATAACTTATTTGGGCTTCATCCCCCAATGCAGTGGAGCTCCCTGGAAAGGGGATAACTGGAGGACTATACAACTCTCTGTTAATTCTAAGTATTAAAATGTTTGAACTATGCTAACTATATAAATGATCCTAAATATTCATAAACCCTAAATTTTTTTGTTTGTTTTTTGGCTACATAGCTGCAAAGAGGAGTGTTCTGATTCTGGCTCTGTGGCGGTAAGAGAAAACTGAGGGGGCGTCTAGCTGTGCATCCTCATAAGACCTTGGATGTGCCACATGGGCAACACAGGGCATCCACATGGGTCGACAGACAGTTCTGGCTATAGCACATGTGCACTCGTGTCTGGAATCCACATGTTACCACACTCAAAGAACTCAGACCTGAATTGACTTGCTCAAGATCATACACGAAGTCCATGTTAGAGGTAGAAAATTAACTCAGATTTCTTGTGACTTAATATAAGGAATTCCTTCACCCAGACAAAGTAAATACAAGGGCAATTAGGAGACTAACATGTCAGTTTCACACACTATATACCTGAAGTAATGAAGTAGTCGACCATGATTTATTGTTGCAACTGAATGCTTACATCCAATTATTCTTTTAAAAATTCTCTCTCTCACACACACACGTATTTTAACAGCAAAAACAAGCCTACTCTTAAATATAAAATTCACCAACTATCCTATTTTATTAGAAATAGATTGCTCACAATTCTATTCCAGTCTATTAAAAATGAAAAATCTCCATTCATATTCCTTTCTTACCTCAAATTCTGTGGTGCTTCACCAAACAAACTACATATTTCTCTAATTTGTTTCAGTGCAGGAATGACCCATTTGTCATTTGTGCGAAGCTCTTCTATAAAACGATCTATCCACTGGATCTTTTGTGTATCTCGATCCTTGAAGAGCAAATGTTCACAGTTTAGCATACATTCAAAATAGAAATTAAAGATACTTTATCCTTTAATTTGCCATCCATTTGCACAAATAAATATAGAACAAACAAGTAACGACTATCAGACTAATTATATTGAGCTCTGAAATGTCAAATCACAAGCTTCCGTGGCTCATAGCACCAACAGAAGACTTGAAAGGTGTAACAAACCCATAATTTGCAATTTGTTCTTTCTACATATAGTTCCACACACTTTAAAATTTGTCCACTTCCACTAGAGGTGCAAGGGTTATGTCAGTGTAGTTAGGGTGATACCATGCAGTGTCCCTGCAGACACTACATCAGCTGTTGGCTGTTATTCTTGTCTGTTTCACAGCTCTGGGCCTGAGCTGTAAAACTGACAAGCAAGCCAAGGTGGGATGGGAGACTTGAGTTAAGCCTAGCTGCCCCCAGGTTCCGTCTCCCTACTGGGAGCTGAGGGACAGCTGGGCTATAGCTGGAGCATCCCCCACCGACCCCACCCACCTCAATTTTCTTCTCAATTTCATGGCTCCATCACAGAACTGTGAAATTGACAAAAATGACAGGGGCAGTCACTCTCCTGGCTGGGAGCTGAGAGCCCAGAAGAGCAGGAAACCAAAAGTGGAAGCAGGCAGGCTCCAGAGAGGTGGGGGGAGGGGAGGGGGAGAGAGAGACACAATACATTCTGCACACCAACCCTCTTAGGTAGATAGAAGCATTCCTGGTGAAGAGGCGCATTGACAGAAAGCGGGTGGTGTGGACATTAACCACTACAGTAATTACCGCGGTGTCTGTAAGTCTACCTAATATACATTGATTTTTTTTAAAATAATGTAGACGTGCCCTATACGAATGCTGCACTGATATTCACTAAACAGTAAGGGAAGGACTATCCAAAACCAAGAGCTCTAAAGTGGGTGATGAATCTCAAAGCACTGAACCATAACAATGACTCCACAAAAGAGGGCTCCAGAGGGGATCCTGCCAAATAAAGACCAATAATCATAACTTCAGTGCTAGACAAGTTGTTAGAACAGAATAATAATCATACATGCTGTTGAACACAGTTTTGTTGGGGAAGAGTCAACACGGCTTTTGCAAGGGGAAGTCATGCTTCACCTATCTATAGAATTCTAAGAGGGACTCAGCAGGCATATGGGTAACAGCGATTCAGTCAATACAATGTACTTACATTTTCAGGAAACCTTAGACAAGGTCCCTCACTAAAAACTCTTAAGGAAATTGAGTAGCCTTGGGTTAAGAGGGAAGTTCCTCTCATGGATCAGGGTGGGAGAATCAAGGGGTGCCTCTGGCACTCCCAACTCAGCTGCCTGGGTGGACATAAAGTGGGCCAGCAGAGCCCCACACAGCAAGGAGAAAGCAAAAGCTGAATGGGCTGATTAGAACAAACCAGGACCATGCCTAAGGAGGCAAACAAAAATAGCTGTCCCACTAGCTGGAGGGAGTATATAAACCAGAGAGGGAGAAACCAAAGAGAGGTATGGCTAAGAAGGAGGGTGAAAGTCTTGTATTTTAGTTACCACCCAGCCATGGAAGGTGAGCAGCGCAAAGCCTTGTGGCCAAGTGGGGTTCACATTTGTATACTGTAAATAAACAAGCCTGGGTGACTGCACCAAAAGATTCATCTGAGTACATTTGCTTTGCGGGGGACCACCCAGAGAGAACCCAGAAGGACAGAGGGCCCATAGCAGTCAGCTACAATCTGTAACTGATTAAAAGTTCGGAAACAGCAGGTGAGAATAAATGGTAAATTTCCACAATGGAGAGTGATCCTTCAAGAATTTACACCAGGACCATGCTGTTCAATATTGTCATTGATGATCTGAAAAGGGGGATGAACAGTAAAGTGGCACAGTTTGCAAAGGACACAAAATTATTCAAGGAAGTTAATTCCAAACAGACTGCCGAGTTACAGAGGCATCACACAAAACTGGCTGCAGGAGTAACAAATAAGTGATATTCAGTGATACATGCAAAGTAATGTATATTGGAAAAATAATCCCAACTGTACATATACAATGATGGGAATCTAAATGAGCTGTTAGCACTCAAGGAAGAGATCTCAGAGTTATCCCGGATAGTTCTCTGAAAGCTTCTGCTCAATGAACAGCAATGGTCAAAAACATTAATAACGTCAGAAACTATTATTTAAAGGTTAGAAAATATCATAATGCCAATATATAAATCCATGGTGCACCATCCCTTGAATACTGTGTACAGTTCCAGACCCCCCCCATCCCCATATCATAAAGATTCAAAAGAATTTGAAAAGATTCAGAGAAGAGCAGCGAAGATGATTAAGGATATGAAGCGGCTTCCATACAAAAAGAGGCTAAAAAGACTAAGGATGTTCAATTCAGAAGAGACTACTAAAGCAGGGGATAAAGATAGAGGTTTAAAAATCATGAATGTCATAGAGAAAATGGAGAGGTGTCATTTACATTTTCCCACAATACAAAAACAAGGTGTCACCGAATGACATTAATAGATAGCAGGCTTAATACAAACAAGAACTATTTCTTCCATACAACACACAACCTGTGGAACTCTGTCACTGGATCTAGTAACGGCCAAACTTATAACTGGGGTTATAAAGAATCAGGTAAGTTCATGGCTGATAGGTCCATCAAGTGGCTATTAGCCAAGATGGTCAGGGACATACTTCCATGCTCTGGGTGACTGTAAATCTTTGACTACCAGAAGGTGGAGTGCAAGATGGAGTGGATCACTTTGCAGTTACCCTGTTCTGTACAGTCTCTCTCAAGCTCTGACATAGGCCACTGTCAAAGACAGGATACTGGGCAAAATAGACTATGCTCTGACCCCTAAGGGTAGCTCCTATATCCTTATAAAACCATAGTCAATTTCTTACCTGTGAACAGCTGTAATCTAAGATTTTAATGTGCGCACTAAGAGCCTGGTCCATGATATCAACAGGTACATCATCACTATGTGCCAAATTCCACAGCAGGTTCAATACTTTGTGTGCCATCACACCATCTTTATCATCTTCAGCAAGACGACGAATTAACTCAAGTAATTTTTCACGTTGTTTTTTGCTTGCATTTGTCCAGCTTGCCTGGTAAACAAAGAATTTCATTCTGTATGAAAAACGACTAGATTTTTAAGTTTGATCCTGTCCATTATGATGTATCCAGTCATAAAAGGATACTGTTGAAATAAATAACCATTTATTTTTAATAAACTGTTTCTCAAATCCTAACAGAAATCACATTAAGACACAAATTTCAGTGGTTACTATTGACTTCTGTACAAAAAAAAAAAAATCTCAGGCCACCCTCCTTCTGCTGCTCCACACAGGGCAGCATTCCGGCCTGCCCTGCCCCCCAACAGCTCGACTTCCCCAGGGGGACGGAGCGGGGCAGACTGGCTTGTGGCCGCTGCTCCGTAGGGCCTGGAGGCAGGAAGACCAGCCAGCCAGGGACATGCCGGTATACTGCACAGAAAGCAGAAGAGGGAAGGTGGCATCTGGCTCTGGCTCTCCCCCTTGATAGTGCTCAAGGAAAAAACTGAACGTACTGAGCTTGAAGCCCCAATGCAGGTGCATTAGCTGATAAAGCCAAAGGAAACCAGATAACCAAGTTGTCAATAAAACAAATAGGAAATGTCTACACTTAAAATTCTACAGCAGCACAGCTATGCTGTTATAGAGCTTCAGCGTAACCTGTAGACACTATTTATACCAATGGGAAAGGTTCTTCTGTTCGTGTAAGTAATCCATCTTCCCAAAAGACAGTAGCTAGACAGACAGCGAATAATTCTCCCATCAACGTAACACTGACTACATGGGGGAGTTAAGAACAGCTGAATAATGCAGTGTTACCTTAAAGCAGTCAAACAGGTGATCAAGTTGTTCAGGAGAAAAATCCCACGCCAACTTTGCAAGGAGGTCATGTACATTCTTAACAATGGCTTCATGTTTTCCTGCCTGTCAAAGAAACAGAACTAACATTTATAACTATCTATGCTAAGATAAACATACTTCAAATTTGTCAGACAATTACCTGAAGTGGGTAGTAAAGATTAGTACCAGAGCATTACCTAATTTGACTACCTATCTTACACTGAGGATATCCGATTTTATTTTCTTTAGTTTAAATTTTAAAAAAATAGGTGGAATTCTACAAATTACTGGAGACCTGGTTTAAAAATAATCTGTGGCTCAGAAATTTTCAGGTTTTTCATAATTTTATGTGGAAGGTAATGATTAATGTAAAGAATGAAAATTAGAAATATTTCTAACATAAACAAGCTGTCCCATGCTTCAATGCATGTTTCACTGTGTTGCTTTGTTCAGCGTCTAAACCAATATTTAAAACAATATTTCTACACGGTGTCTTGACCTCTTCCTGAGATACTGGTGAAAGATGTTTAATACTCGATTATAGGCCTTTATGAAAACTAGCTTACAGACACACCAATAAAGCTGAACCTACTGAATGATCAGCTGTGCAACATTAAAAAACAGCCAGCCATTAAGGGCATTTTAAAATTATGGAAAGTTAGACCAATAATTGTTGACATTTGGATTCCAGGAGCAGGACAGAAACCTATTTTGTTTTGTTTAACCCTAAAACAGATCGCTTATTGGTTTCTATACCTATGAAGCATGAAGACTCGAATCTAGATGAACCAATGGCTTGATACAATATGGCCATTTTTTTTTAGTAGATATTTCAAACATGTAAATTTGTAAGACTAACCCATTATTGTAAATTGTAACTCTCCCCTGTCCGCTACAGTAAATTTAGGACAAGATATTAATTTTAAATTGTTTGCACTATCTCACCATTATCTTTAGTTTTCTCAGCTTCTCCACTGATAAATTAGAGAATCTAGAATCACACAGCTTAATAAATATCAATCCCTCTTTTATGCCATCTTTTCATCTATATCTTTAGAATTTGTTACCCCCCCCTTCCGGTTAGTCCTGTCCATTGACTTGTAACACATTTGAGAAGGCAGCTTGAAGTCCTGGGCTTGGCCCATCTAACCATCTAAATCCAGGCAAAATATGTTAAGTCATCCTCCCTTCTACATCAAATCTAATACCCTCTTTCCTTATTTAATACCATTTATTTGATACAACAAATAGCATGTAAGTAAAATTTGACTTAAAATCATCATGAGGTGCTATTAAGTAAGATCAATCTTGCTTAAAGACAAGGAAGTAATGTAATTCCTTACCTGAGCTGCCCAAATGTTGTCAAGATCTTGCAAAGTGAGGGCTTTTTCTTTGATGACAAAACGGAGAATCTTCTCTAGTTTTTCTACATATTGAGGCTGATGAAGACTATCTCGTAACACAATTGATAAAATATTATTCTGCTGGATCCATTCCTAATTTTAAATTAAAATAATACAATTTCAAAATTCTGATATTTTGAAAAAGTAGATTATAATTAAAGTTAAACAGAAAATGCAAGCCTGAAAGTGTTCTGTCTCGTATAGAGGTAAAAAACACACAAAAAAGGAAGGATATTTATACTTTATTTTCAGTTCTTGGAATACAATACTCCTCTCCCCAAATCAAAGCAAGTCACTACTTTATACCATTTGAATTGTACCCTACCATTGTAATACATAAAAAAAAGCTTTTCTTTTCCTGCAGTTGTCTTCAGAATATCAGAAATAGTTCCCATGCTTTGTAGCTTCAGCAGAAAAAGGATATTACATCAATATTTTAAGGCAAGGTGAAACTGAACTCTGAACATAAAAGTACTTATCCAGCTTCCAGTGTAAAGGGTTGGATGAATATTAAGCATCTACTTTTTCCAGGGATGCGTTTTTTCCCAGCAGTTTAGAGTCACTGTAGACCTGATCTATGCTGTCACCAGTGGCGATGGAGATACACAAGCTACATACTGAAAATCCCCTATATCCTGTCAACTTATTAACACACCCTTACCACAGAATCTCCACTGCACTGCATTGACAGGAAACACCCTCTGGTCAACACAGTATTACTCTTTTGGGGGGCATCAGCTGGAAAGCACTTCCGGGATCAATTGCGTGGGTCTCCACTGCCTGCTCAATTGATCCTGCTGCACTGATTTGTGGAGCCCAACGCAACCCCAGCAATGCAGACATATGTGAAGACATTACAGTGACTCAGGTCTCACATTTCTGTAACTCAATTGGTACATCTGTAGCATAGCATATTGTATAACAAGAAGATGGTTAAACACACGATGGCATCAGGGAACAAGCTATATTCTGAAAGTACCCCCCTTTAATCATCTTTATCACTTTATATGTCTCAACTTCTACTTCAATAAAAGGAAAGTGTTCAAGGAAGATTTAGGAAGTGGAGATAAAAATCAAGACAATTTCAAGGGTGGCACTGATATAGTGCAACAAACGCAGTGTCGTCCAGCTTTCATTCAGATAGAGGCAGAAGCAGAATTTCTGCTGAACACCAGAACCAAAAAGGAATGAGAGAAGGCAACGCTCCTTCAGAGTTGCTATACTTGATTATATAACGAAGATTCAACCTGACATCTCTTGTAGAACTTGGACAAAATGTTTTTCAATTCACCTGTATTTTATATTTCAAGTATACGTAGATTATTTTTAGCAAAAAATTGAGTACTTCTAACAAGAGAGTCAATCCTGCTTGAGAAGTCATAGTTGTTTCAGAACAGCCCCTATTTACTTGTATAGTATGTATAGCGCAAACTGCATAATCATGCCCCATAGTACTCCCCCTGTAGGTTATGAACTTCATAGCAGGAACCAAAATCACTAAATCGAGAGAGCATGTGAATTTTTAAATTTCTCTCTCTCTCTCTAAAAAAAAAATGTCTGTAGCAATTAATTCTTGAAATGCAGTATTCTGGAACTTCATAACGGACCTATCATTTCAGTGATTCTTCAAAGCTGTACGGAGGCATAAAATAGCACAAAAGCATTTGAATGTAAGGAAATTTAGATATTATTTATCTGTTTACACATAAAATCAGAACGGGCCAGTCTACCTGTAAAAAAATTCTTTAGGTAAGTTTACTCGAAGTCAGTAGTAGCACAAAATTAGACTATAAAAGGTTTCTGCACATGCAGAGCAATCACGTACAAAATTTAATTTGAACTGTTTAAATATTCTTTTGAAACATCAACATTTTCTCTGTGAAATAACTCCTGAATTTTTAATTAGTGTTGTATTCATTATACTATGAAAGTGTCAACTTTTGTTTTTTACATTGCCCTACATCTTGCTATACAAGATCCACTTTGAAGAAATTTTTGCAGCTCTTATAAATATATGAATATATTTTAATAGCAATCCTGATAAAAAATATATTGATGTCTATAGCAAAGACATAAAACCCCCTGTGACAGACTTATAATTACTGTGACTATTATAAAGATTGTTAATTTTCTTGACTTGGGATACAGCCAGACACTGGGGACCTACAGTACGTACATATTACTCTACCTCTGAAAAAAATGTTTTCTTTATATGTAATCAATCAGTCTTTTAATCTAATTCAAGTAGTAAGAACAAAAACTTACTGCCATTCTTTCTGCTGTAAGCCACTCTTCTTCTTCAGGATTACCATGCCGATGGGTATAATATGACACGCTAGATATCACCTTGTTAACTTCATTTAGTGCATTCATTTTACCATTGAAAGAAGAAATTTGCAATAATCTGTAAGAGAAATTACATGTAAGAAATGCAAAAAACCAAAAAAAACAAAAGAATCATTCAAACAGAAAAAGTACCTTACCTAAGTATCATTTTTAACCTAAATATTTCTAAGTTTTTTACAGTTTCTTCTTGTCCTGGAACTCTTGAAGCTAAGTTCTTTAGAGATTTGATTATCATTGACAAAGCATCATTTTTGGCTTCATTCTTTGCTTCTTTTTTCAGTTCATCATCAGTTAAGTTTTCTAAAAACTGGGGAACCATTTCTATAATTGGAAGGAAGTATTTCTTCACTGTATGTAGCGTTAGAAACTCATAGCATTGTCCAAATGGTCTAAAAAATAATAAAGACAGTAGATGTAATGTGAATATTTATTTCCTTTTATGAAGAGAGTATTTTGTTCAGGAAATTGGTTTATTTACAAGTGAACAAAAGCAAAGTCAGATTCCAAACATTTAATACTAGATAGTGTATCATAGGATCCTTTTTCAAAAGGAAAAAGACTAATTTGATACTTGAAATCCTTAGCTCAATATTTGCATTTATTTTATATCCCAATTTTCAACTAGAAATAATTACTCTGCTTTCTAAAGAACTTACTTGATGAGAGCCGCAATTATCTGAACATTCAATGCTGAGCCACTCATAAAACGATCATGCAGGATCTGAAACCCATTTAATGCGCCAAACTTGTTGATGAGATCTACTAACCAACCCTGCAACACAATAAATTAGTTACTTCCTCATCTTTAAAAAAAATTGTTACCATTATAATTTCCAAAAAACCAATATTTGCCATTACAAAACCACATTTTTTTGTTCAGGGAATCATTAAGCAATAAATACAGTCACATTTTCTATCTGTAATGATAATAGCAGTTATACGTCTTTGCCCACACAACCCAGACATGCTGTTTCTGGGTGTTTTGTTTTGTTTTAAAGTAAATATACAAAAAGACAGTTGTCTTTATTCATTAACAAACCAAAGCAAGTATATTGTACTATTAATTCAAAGAAATTTGTCAAATATAATTTGTTTGTGCATGAGTAGTAAATTAATAGTAACCAAGTATCTATACATTTTCCTCTGTATGCATTTGGTGTGTTTCTCTTATTACATATTTTTATAACATTTTTCTACTTTTGGTCAAATTAATTTAACAGAAACTAACAAGTAAAAAGCAAGATGAAAGATTAATTAGGTGAATTAGGTCAATTTATCATACTCCAAGTCTTTTTCTGCTTGTTTTATGTGATCACCAAAAACAGACAAATTGGAGGGCAGAGAGTTGTTTCCTATTATTCCTGAAGCCATTAGTTTTGAAATTAGCTTCCTACATAATAAAATCCAAAGGGGCAGCCATGTTAGTCTAGGTCAGCCAAATAACAAGGAGCCCTGTGGCATTTTTAAAGACTAACAAATTTATTTATCGCATGAGCTTTCGTGGAAGAAAATCCCACTTCGTCAGACGCTTTGAAGTTTCACTGACAATATAAGAAACATTATATTTAACTTGGAAGTTATTGGAAAAGCAGGCCAATTTCTAAAAATGATTTTTAGATTTTGATTTCTAAAAATGACAGAAGACTTATTAGTAAACAACGGGCCAAATAAATATATTTCAAGATTCCTTCAGTCTTTGAAACTCAAATTCATTATTTGAGTTGAAACCTGTATTATTTGGAATGTGCGTCACTGGGCAATAAAACAACTCATTTTATCTCTAATTCTACCCCAAGCCTTAAGTTCTTTGTGGTACAGCATGAAAAGAAAAGTTTAACCGGAATATTTCAGGCTCAGTTTGCCAGACTTCTAAGTTTACTTATGACTTGAGCAAGTTTGACCAAGTAAATAAGGAAACACAGAAAACCACTTTAAGAGTTACTTTTCAGAGTAAATTAAAAATATTACTATATTTTCAAATAATCACTACAATAGTTTGGGGGGTGGGGTGGGTTTTTGTTTTTTTTTAAATCATACATCCCAAATATTTTTGTTCTTATTCTTTGGTTAGTTTCACTCATTGAAATGATGCAATACGTATTTAGTTTTTGACTAACTTCCAAAAAGACTATTACTGTAAGGAAGTCATGATATTGATTTTCTCACAGACGGTGGCCCATGCTGTTAAGTGGAGAAAACCGGGATCCAGGGGGCAAATCTAAATTTTCTGCTGGGTCAGTAACTCTTGAATTGCAGGAGGAACAAATTAATTAACCTGTGAAAGTTGCAGTATATCCAAGAACTACTATAGTGTTCCCTAGAATGGGACAGTCAAAATCATCTTGGCTTTTTTTGTTTAATTTCCCTGAGAGCTATCTGAATTAGATGAATTTGGAAAGATGGGGAAGAATGAATGAACTGCAGTGCACACTACTCTCCAGTTCAGAAATACTGGTTGTCAGCTAGAAAATGTCCAAAAGTTCTGCTCCAGAGCAGGAGTGGTGTTTTGTTGCAAATAGGACTCTCTCTGGATAGCACCACACAAGGAAATAATGTTCTTGAGTGACCACTCATGCTTATCATGAAAGTCTGCTGAGCTGACCTGTCAATATATTGTCTGTCTGTATGATGCACAACTACAGGATAAATCTGGTGTGTTATCCACCATTCAAAGAATTTGGGTCTTTTTGCACTGCTAACTGGAATGCGCTTCTCTGCTTTTTCATGTAAAATATGACTGTAGTATGGTCAATAGCTAATTGAACCACTCTGCAATGCAGATGAGGGAGAAAAGAACAATATGCTGGGCTCCGTACTCCCAATTATAGAACGTTGATGTGGAGCATTTTCTCCCATAAATTCCACTGACTAATACTTAAATTCTTCAATCAGTTCCCCCACACCAAAATGAAAGGAACACAGAGCTGGGTTGTTAAATGCAACAAAACCCTGGCTGGGATGATTTAGTGGGAGTGGTCCTGCTTTTAGCAGGGGGTTGGACGAGATGACCTCATGAGGTCCCTTCCAGCCCTATGATTCCTTTGAGGGCATTGTGAGGTGCAGTACACCATATGAGAGTTATGGCTACATCCTGGGTAATGTCAATTTCATAAAATATGTTGTCTATATCTGGTATATATAGTATCTTGCTAGTCAAAGCTGTAGACACCATCTTTAAATGAGTTTATGGAGTTATTTATGGTCACTTGAAGCCATAAGGCTGAGCAGACTGAGGAAGAGTATCACTGAGTTCTCCTGTAGTACCTTCTATTACTACAAGGATTTTTAAATACCTTTCTTCTGGAAGAAAAGCTGCACCTTTCTGAGATTCCATAACTGCCCTGATAAAAACTATAATCTGGATTGGAAATTGGAAATCTTCCACTTTCACTATAACCGTAGTACTTGGAATAAGTCATGACTGTGTCATAGCTTTTGCTAGGTCCTCCTACGAGGATATCCTAATAAGCCAATCATCCAAACAAGAGTACACATGGATGTCCCCACACACAAAGTGCCATACATAGGCCAAATACAAGACAGTCATATTGATTATTTTTCCCCACAACTAATCTGAGACTTTCACACTGAAAATATCTAACTAAGATATGAGAGTAAGTACCTTCTAAACAAAAAGACCCAAACCAAGCAAGGGTGGATTTAAAAAAAAAAAAAGGATGATCACAGCTAGGATAAGGACAAGGAATTTGAAGTTTTTGATGAATGAGTTATCATCCAAAGCTCTGAAATGTGTTAGACACATTTATGAGATCAGAAAGTATCTGAAATAAAATCCCTTCCTATGAAACTCTTTAGGAATTTCCTCTATGGCACCTAACACTACCAGAGAATGAGCTACATGTTAACAAATACCTGTGAGAAGAATCTCTGAAGACCAGTACTGCCTAAGCAAAGAGTATTATTTTCTCCCATAAATAATGTTCAGCCCAGAGCATTTAGTTTCTTATCCTCTCTATCTGAAGGAGCAATGTGCATTTCACCTTTTCGAACCACCACCACCACAGATTCTGGAACTGGAGGAGTTTAAAAGAACAAAAAGCTCACAGGAGACAGTTCATATAATTATCTGCTTTCTTTAAAATTGCCAACCCATTATTATTAATTATTTGAATTACTATAGCATCTAGAAGACTTGGCCACAGACCAGGACAGATCCTGGATTTAACCAGTAATTCTGCCTGCCTTAAAAAACCATCAAGAACTGATAAGATAATCTTATTGCTAGAGATGAACCCAGAATATCAGAAAATAAATTTGTAGATTCCTCTAAGATTATCAAAGGGATGAACTACTAGAGTATACCTTCTGGAAGGAGAAAGAAGATGGATGCACCCAGTAGGCCATCTGGCAATATCTGAACATACTGATCCATATCTGTATCAACAGGCCTCCAGTTCTTCAGGTAGCATATCTGGCACAAGTAAAGGAGGCCGTTCCCTTGATAACACAGAGTGACTGATCTAGGCAGGGTGATTCCAGTGCAGGATGTTTCTCAAACTCTTGTAAAAAGGATTCCTTAGCAGCTGTCTTTTTCAGCCCTTTCAAAATCAAGATAATACCTACGGGAAAGCTAACATGGCAACAATGCCAAATACTAACTCTCAATTCTACCAGTATCCAGTAGGAAACCCCTCCTCACAATTTCTCAGTGAAGAAGGGCAATCTTGCAGTCAGAAAGATTGAAACCTAGAGTTTCAATAATTCTCTCTAGATTCCCTGATCAAAGTAAAGGCAAAGAAAAGCATCAGGCCAGTTGTGGCTTGATTCTGGATACAAGTGTGGATTGGAAGCCCAGTCTGATGAATTTTCCCAGGGTGACATCAATGGCTTAAGAACATAAGAAAGGCCGTACTGGGTCAGACCAGAGGTCCATCCAGCCCAGTATCTGTCTACCGACAGTGGCCAGTGCCAGGTGCCCCAGAGGGAGTGAACCTAACAGGCAATGATCAAGTGATCACTCTCCTGCCATCCGTCTCCATCCTCTGATAAACAGAGGCTAGGGACACCATTCTTAACCCCTTTCTGGCTAATAAATCTGGCTTGGATAAGCAAAGGGCCAAAAGAGATTAGATTTATTAGCCTGGGATAGGTACATACCCCTCCCAGAAGATATGTAGTTATGGAAACTGATTAACCTTTGTAAGGTTTTTTTAAATTTTTCATTCCCAGAAAAGAAAAGGGAACCCAGCCTCATAACCTTACACTCCTTTCCTTTATCTTTAAACTCTAAAGATAATGTTGCCAGTGCTGCATGGAAGTCCACAAATCAAAAAGCAGATACAAATTAGGATGTTCCAGAGGTCCAACATGATGAATTAGGGACACAATGGTAATAACTGAGCCAAGAAAAACTGGTAGTTATAAGCAAGTATGGATTACTTTATCAGGCTTACAATGAGGTTTCAGTCATGGAACTTGTGACCTCAAATCCATGGCAAACTGCAATTCTGTAATAAGGCTTTGGTCTTCTATTAGCTATAACTTCTGAGATGAGACCTCGTAGATATGCTTTTGTACCTCACTGCATAGATTGAACGTACTGAACCCTTATGAGTATATTCCTCCAAAATAGCTTTAAGCAAAGGCTGACATCTGTGACCTAAGCATTTATGCTTAATCAAATTCAATTTTTATGAATCATCATGACCAGCACCGTAGTCTGACTCCAGCCAAGGAGGCAAACATGTCCACTGGAACTCTGGTGTGTTTTTTAAACCCTTTGAGAATAGGAACAGAGGCTGGTTTCCAAGGTCTTACAGATATCTGCACTTAAGAGGCAGAAAGCTTACCTACTAAATGCTTCATGCAATAGCATAACTTACAAGCAATTCTTGTGCTACTTTTAGGCAAAATGACCTCCCACACAAGAAAGCCAAACAAAACAAGTGTCCAAAGCAGGAAAAACAGCAGGACAAGAAGCACATCTCTTGAACCCTGGTTTCTTTGTCTTTGATTTTCACATATGGTACCCAGGATCAAGCCCAGGAAGCTAAGATCTTTAGCCAAAAAAGAAAACAAAAAGAAGAAAACTAATAGCTAACAAAATTAAGACAGACCCCACTAAGAGCAAACCATTGCTATATATCGGTCCGATATCTCAGCAAGGTTCTCAGGGAATCTGCTACTGTTGTCAGAACAAACTGGGGCAGTCACTGATCAGCATCTCCCCTTTTAGGGCTGCAGCCTCTCAACAACTGGAGTCATGAGGAAAATGGTACAGGTGTGAGTGGACACCAACAAGCACTACTACTAGCTGGCTCCCTCTAGTCCAAGTTCAAGTACTGTTGCCATGTCCGAAGAGTGTGAATGTGTAGACACCTCTCAAAGAATAACTCCACTTTTGATATGATTTTAAATCAGATAATGTTTCTTTATAACCATGTTGCACCCACAAAACCAAAGTGGTATTTAAAAGAATATCCAGTCACTCAAGCAATGCTCCCTGGCCAACAAAAGCAGTGAGACTGACATTCCAAAGGGGTTGCTGTGTTAGTCCAGATCAACACGCATGCGATAAACACATTTTTTAGTCTTTAAAAGTGCCACAGGACTCCTTGTTTGGTTTATTCCAAATATAGTTATGCTAGCACTGATCCCAGATGGGATCACCACCATGGGGACTCTGATTATAGAGCAAAGATTAAAAACATGAGGAAGAGGGGAAAAATACTGAAGAAACTTTTACAGTCAGCAGACAATCAAATATATAAAAAAGCAGCAAGTATTTAAAGATGCAAGTCTTATGGGGGTTCTTTCTTCCTAAATGGTTTTTCTAATTAGATACCGAGTGATTTTGTTTAAAGTCCACATTGGTATTTGTAATTAGTTATAAGATTTTAGTTTGAAAAAAATAAGCATACCTTTGGTGATCGGGGGTCAGGAGGACGGGCATAAAGTTCATCTTCAGCTAGTTGTACTCCTGCAGGAACTGTTTCAGAGGGACGTGTACCATTGTACAGATGGAATTTGCAATGTGGATTTAAGGCCATTGCAAGAAGTTCAAGAAGAGGAAACCAATCTTGGGACAGTTTGGCCACACATAGCTCTACTAGACGATGAGTGTTGTTAATAATACATCTCTATTTTAAAAAAAAAAAAAAAAAAAAGACATTTAACCATTTTTGCAGAGGACTGACAAATTACAAACTGTATTACTGCATCTGTAGAAGCAAAATCACAAAACTGCTTTCTTTACAAAAATGTTGTTTGCTTACTCTAAAAACCTCTGAGCTGAAGCTTTCAAGTCTAGTTTCATTTTTTTTTTTTTAATGTAAGCTAATCTTTTCAATATTTAAGTTAACAGTGAGTGGGGAGGAGAAATTCATATTTTTCCACTTCAATTTTTTCCCCAGACTTATTTCACCAGTAACTCCACAACCTCAAATTTGGCTGGGGTCAGCAATCTTTGCCAACCCTCGTGGTCTCCATCCAACTTAACTCTTAGCTGGTGGCCAGCAGCCTCCTCCACCGAAAAAAACCCAAAGCCGCCTAAAAATTTGACAGTGGCCACAGCTGTGTGTGTGTGTGGGGGGGGGGGGGGGGGGTTCCATGCTTCCCAGGCATGCTGCTGAAAGGGGCCACTCCTGGAAAAAAGCCACCCAGCAGGGTTCCTCTCAGTACCATGCCTGGGGATGGAGGTCCACAGGCACGCCACAGAAAGAAGCTGCCTAGAGCACCTCCTCTCGGGGCTCCCCAGGCATGCAGCAGAAAGAAGCTGCCCAGAGTGGCTCCTTTTCGTGGCAGCATGCTTCACACAGCATGCCTGGAGCATGGGCATGGTGGGGACCCCACCGGTATCCCTGCTACCCCTGAAAGAGGCCACCCAGAGTGGCTTTTGATGGCAGACGTGGTAATTTCTTTGATGTTGTAGGGGGTGCCATGTG
Organism: Pelusios castaneus; assembly: GCA_007922175.1. Taxonomy (NCBI): domain Eukaryota; kingdom Metazoa; phylum Chordata; order Testudines; family Pelomedusidae; genus Pelusios; species Pelusios castaneus. The sequence goes on along the minus strand of ML685798.1, from coordinate 16,902,682 downwards.
GCGCTTTGAATGGGCTCATGTGCCACTGTCGGCATGTGTGTTGGGGGTTGCCTACCCCTAGTAGTACTTAATGAGAAGAAAATTAGGTTTAAGAAGTTGTTATTGAGCATGAATAAATGAGCTAAGTTTCTAAAAATTTTACCAAAATCTAAAAAGTCTTCTAACCCCTGAATTACATAATACTATGGGGAGTAGGAAGGACTATAGACAGACATGTGTCCAGCATAACCAGGAGCCCAACAAGGGGTTACATGGATAAATGCAGGAAGAGGCCCTTGATAGCCCATCAGACCAGACCTTAAGTTTCATTTCCTTCCAACTCAAAACTTCCTCTAGCTCCAAGTTTGCTTTCCTATTAATCCAATCTCACTTCCTTCACCACTCATCGTCAAGGTCAGACTTAAAAAGCTGCGAGGAGTAAAAAGGGAAGGAGAAAAAACTGTTATTAACTTCATTTGTTCTTTGAGAGGTTTGCTCATGTCCTTTCTAAGTAGAAGTGGATCAGCAGGATTGGCATAGAACAGCTGGCCCGTCAACAGGATAAGTGTCTGCCATGGATCCCGGGCTGTAGTTCTGGAAAGGACATAACTGCAGGTACTACTTGTTGAGTCACGTGGCAATGAATCCAACAGTGGGGTATTCCCCATGTGGAAAGACACTGCTCAACACCTCTGGATAGATCCATCACTCGTGATTGAGAGAGGACCTGCTGAGGTTGTCAGCCAACATTCTGATCTCCAAGCAAGAAGAGTGCCTCCAGGTGCGTTGATCAAGTAATGCAGAAGTCCCATAATCTGAAGGTTTCCTGGCACAGGGGAGGAGGAGGAGCTCCACCCTGTCTGTTTATATAAACAACACTGTCCTATTCTCTGCTAAGACCATCAGTATCTTGCTTTCTAGATGATCTTGGAAAGCCTGACAGATCAAGCGCATTGCCCTCAGCTCCCCAACACTGATGTGGAGGCAGAGTTCTGCAGGGGACCAATGCCCCTGGATCTTCAGTTCCCCTAGGTAAGCTCCCCATCCCACCACTGAAGCATCTGACAACAAGCGAAGGAGGGGACAGGGTGCCAAGAAGTCGACCCCTGCATATACGACTTGGGGATCACACAACCAATCAAGGGTCTCTAACAGCACAGGTGGAAAAGAGATCACACTGTCTATGTAGTCCCTGGCACGGGAGTAAACGGAAGCCAGCCCACACTTCTAGGGGACAGAGATGCCATCACACATGCTAACAACGTAAGTACTGTTCAACATCTTCATTAATGATCTTGATGATGGGATAGACTGCGTGCTTAGTAAGTTCGCGGATGACACCAAGTGGGGGGAATGGTAGATACTCTGGAGGGCAGGGACAGGATCCAGGGAGACTTGGATAAATTGGAACACTGGGCCGAAAAAAACCTCATGAGGTTCAACAAAGACAAGTGCAAAGTCCTGCACTTAGGACGGAAAAATCCCATGCACTGCTACAGGCTGGGGACTGATCAGCTAAGTAGCAGCGCTGTCGAAAAGGACCTGGGGGTTATGGTGGACGGGAAGATGAATATGAGCCAACAGTGTGCCCTTGTTGCCAAAAAGGCCAATGGCATATTAGGCTGCATCAGTAGGAGTATTGCCAGCAGATCAAGGGATGTGATAATTCCCCTCTATTCGACACTGGTCAGGCCACATCTGGAATACTGTGTCCCCACTACACAAAGGATATGGACGAATTACAAAGAGGAGGGCAACAAAAATGATTAGAGAGCTGGGGCACATGACTTATGAGGAGAGACTGAAGGAACCAGGCTTATTTAGTTTACAGAAGAGAAGACTGAGGGGGGATTTGATAGCAACCTTCAACCACTTGAAGGGTTGCTCCAAAGAGGAGGGAGCTAGGCTGTTCTCGATGGTCAGAGAGGACAGAACAAGGAGCAATGGTTTCAAATTACAGCTGGGGAGGTCAATGTTGGATATTAGGAAAATCTTTCTCACTAGGAGGGTGGTGAAGCATTGGAATGGGTTACCTAGGGAGGTTATAGAATCTCCATCTTTGGAGATATTTAAGGCCCGGTTAGACAAAACCCTGGCTGGGGTGATTTAGTGGGAGTGATCCTGCTTTTTAGCACGGGGTTGGACTAGATGACCTCGTGAGGTCCCTTCCAGCCCTATTAGTCTATGACGATTCTACATGCTGCCATGTAGCCCTAGCAACTTTAGGCAATTGTGTGTTATGGTCTGGGGGCAGCACTTTAGATCTGTTGTAACGTCCAGAAGAGCAAGAAAACAGGCCTCTGGGAGGGATGCTCTGGCTTGGCACAAATCCAACAATGCCCCAACAAATTCTATCCTCTGGATGGGCATGAGTGTTCACTTCTGTTCATTGATCCTAAGACTCAACTTGCCAAAGGCAGGCCTTATCAATCTCACATTCATATCCAGCTGGTCTTTGGTATGCCCTTTGACTAATCAGTTATCAAGATGAGATACAACTATACTCTCATGCAGCGACTACTGCCATGTATTTGGGAACGCCCATGGGCCGCAGGCAGGCCAAAGCGAAGGACCCTGAACTGATAAAGGGTCTGATGGACTACAAACTAGAGAAACCTTTTGTGGCCTGTGAAGATTGCTGCATAAAAAATATGAATCTTTCAAAATGAGGAAAGCATACCAATCACCAAGATCCAAGAAGGGAATGACGATAGTGGCCAAGGAGACCATGCAGAATCTCAGCTTCTTCATGAACCTGTTGAGACTTTGCAGTCTGAGAATGGGACGAAGCCTGCTCCTAGCTTTTGGGACTAGGAAAAACAGGAGTAGAATTCCTTTCCTGTTAGATCTCAAGGTACCTCTTCTCATTAGAAATGCCTGCACCTCCTACTGAAGAACTTGCTCATTTGTGGGGTCACTGAAGAGGGACTGGGAAGGCAGGAGAGGTGAAAACTGGAGCAAGCATTATCTCAGTCTTACCGTGCATAGAACCTATGGATCTGATGTGAACTGGGACCATGCACAGCAGAAGTGGGATAGATGGTCTGATTGGGGTGCCATCCTTGGGCACACTCAAAAGTTTTGTTTGGACCCCAAGGACTGCTTCATTTGTCCAGAGCCCTGATTAGAGGCTTGCAAGGATCTGCATCTATTGCTTCTTCCCCTTCCATGGTTAGGGTCCTACCTTGGCTGGTTTTGGTAGAACTGCCGCATGGGTTACGACATATGTTTTCTCTGGAGTGCCAGCATGTGTAAACCCAGAGACTTCAGTGTGGCCTGAGTGTCTTTCAAGCTATGATGCTTGGAGTCTATTTAAGGAGAGAATAAGCCCAGACCAGAAACAGCAAATCCTGGATTATTAATTGGGTCTCATGCATTTATCCTGAGGCTTGGAGCCATGAACTCCTTCTCATGGCCACCCGAGACCATTGTCCAACCTGCCACATCTGTTTCATCTAAGGCTGCTTTGGAATAGTGTCTTTGACGCAGATTACCCTCCTTCACCACGGCAACCAATTCAGCCCTGGAGTGTAGTGGGACTGACTTCGTGAATTTTTCCGAAGATTGCCAGAAATTGAAGGCATACTGATTGAAGAAGGCCTGTTGGTTTGCAATTCCAAGTTGGGCACCCCCGGTGGAGGATACCTTCCACCAGAACAGCTCCAACTTCTTGGCATGCTTAGCCTTTGGCTCGAGGCGCTGATGATCTGGCCTCTCATGCTCGTTAGCAGACACCACCTTGAGGAACCCAGGAGGATGGTGGGTGTATTAATCTTTGCGGTCCTTCAAAAGCAAGAAATATTTCCTCTCTACCTTCTTCATAGTAGAAGGCAGAGAAGCAGGTGTCTGCCATAGAGACTTTGTGATCTTTAATGGTCTTAATTAGCAGTGGAGCCACTCTGGAGGGCCCTCCCAGGGCCAAGATGTCTACCATCAAATTTGCTCCCTCCACAACTTCCTCTGTCTGAGGCCCATATTCCAGGCCACCCGGAGGAGAAGTTCCAGGTCTGCCCTGCTGTCCTCTAGTATCTGTGAGGACTGTTTCTGCTACAACCTCATCAAGGGACAAGTAGGATGACGCTTTGAACAGAGATGTTGCTGTCTCCTGACATTCAGCATCAAAAGGCTCACAGGGTGTCAGATCTTCATCCATGGTGCCAGGGTCCAAGGCACTGTTGGGTTCAGTGCTGTGCTTGGAACTCTTGATGGTGCCATCCAGCAAACTTCTGGCCAAGTACGACGGTCAGAGCCTGAAGTCCAAAGGGAATGAATACAATCTGCCAGACTAGGACCCTTGGGCCTAATCATATGGCCACTGAGTCCAAAACAGCCACTGGGCATATACCTGCAGTGAGGGGGCCACAGCATGGATGGGTATGCTGTCTCTGCCCTCCAACACCTGCTAGCTCGGAGCCAGCTCCTCCTCAAAGAACAGGACACTGTCTCTGGAGTCCGAGACGACCCACTCAATTCCTGATGACCACGGGGGCACCATGCAGGAGAGCAGTGGCACAGAGAGAACAACTGTGGCATCATGACAGGCTTGGGCTGGCACTGAGATATTTTTTCAGTGCTGGTTCTGGGACCTACCTCAGTGGGTGGTGGAGGGGCCATGTCCTCAATGAGCTCCCTCGCTTCCTCAAATGTTTCAGGCATCAAGGGAAGCTGCAACTCCTCCTCTTTTGGGGAGTTCACTGGGCCCAGACTCAATAAGCCCCTTTGTGGGACCATAGTCAACAGTGTTGCCACCGCATATGCAGGGCTTAGTGTGTTGAGCCCTTTGGTGCCAGGCATCCTGCAATGCAGGCTCTTACCTTGGCATCACCTCCCTCACTGATGGTGCACTCTGCACTGAGGCCATAGTAGACATCCTAAGACTACACTAACTAATAAACTATACACAACTATTACAACAAACTATTTTACAACTACTCCGGACCTGGAAGAACAATGGGTAGACTTGCAAAGTAGAGTGACGTTCCAGTGACCATCATGGGCAGTGAGAAGAAACTGAAGAGGTTGAGGGTCAGCAGGCCCCTATACAGAGCACCACAGAAACAATTCCAGGAGGCACCAGAGTCGACCTTACGTGTGCTACCAGGTTTTCAGCGTACTGTGCACACAAAATGCACACACCTTGGAATCGACATGAGAAAGCACTTGAAGATGACATTTATTTCCTGTAAGTCATGCGAGTTGTGGAGAAATGGCAAAAGGAAGATTTTAAAAAACTGTAGGTAGCTCCAAATGAGCAAACTGCCTCTGCAGCTCTATTGTTTAAAATTATTTGCTTTTCATGAATACAATTCAAAACTTACATGAATCTCAAACTTCCAGCCACTCACTGCCTCATCTGTAAGGATTTTTGTGAAAGATATTGTTAACCCATCTCGAAAAAATCGCTGACATGCTTCACTTTTAACATCAAGGCCTGTTTAAAAAGAGAAAAGATTGATCAGTTAATATACTCTATTTTATTGGTTGTCTATAATGCTCACATATCATTAAAAATAATTATATTTTGAACTTAAACAACACCTTTAACATCCAAGGATTTGATTTCTACGTGCTTTACAAACAATGAAGACTTAAAATACTGTGTAGGGTAGCTATTACCAGGCTCCTTTTATAGATGGTTAAACAGGTACACACACATACATGGAATACCACTGTTTATAGAAAACAATCTCAAACTCACTTAGGGATGTCAATGGCCTTTGTTATAGTCAGTCAGTCAGACTCAATCAGTGAATCTCAAGCCATGTGGTGGACCTCCCAAGGAAGGCTCAGGAACCATGAGCCATGTACTTTTTTTTTTTTTTTTTTTTTCTTTTTAAATAAAATGAGAGAGTACTGTGGCTGTCAGCCCCGCATGGCTGGGGCTCATACAGAAGCACCATATACACGGGGGGAGTGGGGGGAAGAGAACCAGGGATAGAGGGGATAGCTGGAGCCCTACCACTGGAGCTCTCCTTCCCACCTCCATTCCATCCCTATCCCTCACATGGAAATAATGGGGGTCTGGTTGTCAACTCAAACATGGCAGCAGCAGCAGCGAGAAAGGTGGCAATGGGATGCTGTTGTGAAGAGTCATATTGACCAATATCGCTTTCCACATTGCAACCCTGACCTCTGTGCTGCTGCCTGCATGATTCTGCTTTCAGATGGCAGTGGGACATAAATGATGACAGGGACAAAGGGGGGGGTGAGGCACAATCTAATAAATTTGAGAACCAGTGGATTAGATTATCGCACTAGTCCCTTCTGGCCTTATCTATGAAAGAGCAATTATGCAAATATAAAATATTGAGTGAATATCACAGAGGTTGTATTCTGCATCGTCATTACGTAGGACATTGCACTTTCAATCCTGGAATCGCATACCTTATGCAATATGATGTGCCCAGCCTCAGAAAACAGTGACCAACCAACCACAGGCAATTTGGGACCTCCAAAAAAATAAATAATTCCTGTTCTATTCAATCTAAACAAATAATGGTTAAGACATGTTGTTTCAAAAGTGCAACTGAAATGATACAAGTCTGGGAATAAGAATTTCACACCCCCACAATCCAGAGATATAAAGAGACCCAGAGAGAGAAAAACCAGTTACTAACCTTTCTGTAACTTTTATTCAAGATGTGTTGTTCATATCCATTCCAACCAGGCATGCACACATGAACAGTGCACATGTGAAGCATCACCAGAAGGTTTTTCCCCCAGTAGCATCCATAGGCTTGGCTCTGGAGCCCCCCTGGAGTCATGGTGCCCTATATAGCGCCCTGCCGACCTTCTGTGTCTTCAGTTCCTTCTTACCAGAGTACTCAGATGGAGAGATAGGTCAGTGGGTTTGGAATGGACATGTGCAACACATCTCGAAGAACAACAATTACAGAAAGGTTAACCACCCTTTTTTTCTTCAAGTGCTTGCTCTTCTTGATTCCAATTAGGCGATTCCCAAGCATCTTCCTTGGATAAAGGGTGGGAGGTCAACAAAATATTGACTGAAACACAGCCCTACCTACTACTGCATCATCTCTAGCTTGTAATGTGATGGTATAGTGAGCCACAAAGCTGTGTGTGGATGACCATGTTGTTCATCTACAAATGTCCTGTTTTGAAACAAACTAAGAACGCTACTGAAGATACCTGTGCCCTTGTAGAGTGAGCCATGATTGCTGGGGCTGATGCCTTCACAAAGTTATAACAGGTCTTGGTGCAGGACCTTATCCAGGAATAGATTCTTCACGTAGAGAGCAGGACAACTTTCATTCTATCTGTATAGCCATCTATAGCTGAGATGTCGTCCTAAAAGACTTGGTTCTTTAGATGTAGAAGACCAGAGCCCTCCTATCATTCAGGAAGTGAAGTACCCTTTCTCTATTATTAGCTTCTCTCCAATCCCTTGATAAACTGTGTTACTGTGCGGTTTGTGACTACCGATTGGCCTGTTACCCATGGAGGAAGGGCTGAAACTGCCACCAGATGTACCTTGATTTATGACTGCACAAGTCCTTAATGCTTAAGATGAGAGGGACAGAGCAGTGTTTCTCAACCTTTTTAATACCAGGGACTGACTTGCTGTTTCCTAAGCTGTATGGCAAGCTGTATATGGGCATGATTCCAGGGGGCACCAGAGCCAACATGATGGATACCACTAGGAGAAAAACCTTCTAGTGATGGTGCACATGGCATGCATACACTTTCTTGGAATCGACATGAGCAAGTACTTAAAAAAATAACTTTCAGGATAATCTCCATGTGGTGGAATGACCTGTTGTAATCAACAGCAACTGTAGAAATGCATGCCTAAAATGGATATTAGATCTAGATGCTAAATTCAGCAAATAGTGATGCATAAAACATGTATGAATGACGTTCCAAACTGCTGCCTTTCAGATCTCCATCAGAAGGGTAGGGAGATGTTTGAAACACAGTTCTCAAACTGACTGTCAAATTTTTTGCTTTGTGGCAGTGATGTGTACGAGTGTTGTCAGCAGAGCAGCTGAAGAAGCTTTCTGTCTACATTGGTTTATTTACTACACTATTGACAGTGTTATAATTTTTCAAAGGCAGACATATAGCTGCTGCCAGCACCCAGAAATCATCTCCTCAAACCAGAACACAGAATTTCTTCCTGACAGAATGCTGCAACAGACCCAAAGATGGATGTAGCATTGTGAATGTAGCATTTGTTTTGTCATTGAACAAATGTGACCACATGCAAATCTTCTATGATAATCTGAAAATTTCAGCCAGGCACATCCATGTCTACGAAAAAGTCAATGGCAACTGAAGTCCCTGAGAAAAGATCAACTGCACAGTAAGACGTGCGAGTCACATCCTATATTTGCTCTACACTACAATAAAAAAAAAAAAAAATGCACTGCACAGTCACAGCTAGGCCTGAGTCTGCTGATCCAGGCTCATGCTTCAGAGTTATAAAACTGCAATGTAGATATTTGGATTCAGGCTGGAAACCAGATTCTGAGACCCAGTGGGTGCTACAGAGCCTGGGTTTGAGCCTGAGCATATACATTGCAATTTTTTGCCCTGCAGGCTGAGCAAAAATCAGCTCACCCAGGCTCTGAAACTCAGTGCCATAGGACCTTCATCGCAGTGTAGAATACCCTCACCTCCATAGTTATTTTAAATATATTACTATTGAAATATAAAACAATACTATTCTTCCTCTAAGGTACCTTAATTGACCAACTACTTTTCTCTGTGACAGATTTCTTATCTACAGGGCCTGGAAAGATTACTTTGAGAGGCTGGGAGATTAGACTGTTTTACCAGAAGCATATGAGACACATTTGTCATTCTGACCTAACAGAAGATGTTCAACACAGACAACACAACTCTGAGGGAGGAACAGTTCTAGTCCCAAATAAGTTAGACAAGACAAACTCATCTAACCATATCAATCTAACTGTTTTCAGTCACACTGTTGCTAATTGTTCCAAATCTATTTTCTAATATTCTCCTAAGTGTCAATGTAGATTTTGAAGAAATATTTTAGCAACATTTGTCAAAAATATTCTGGAGGATAAAAAACCAAAACATTAAACCTCACGTATCTGTCAGGAAAACATCTGACGAGGTCTGATATACAAGTAAAAACACAGAAATGAAGTGGAAAAGGATCCGTGAAACTTCTTTTATAGCTGTGGATCAGTGTTCTCTAGTGCTTGTGTCAAGGCACAAAACTCCTACCTGTGGCTCTTTTGAAAAGCTCTATACAGCTTTTCATTCTAGTCCAAGACTTTGGAACCTTGGATCCCAATATATTAAAGAAATAAACTTTCAGAAGGGATAAATAAAAACCTTTAAGGAGTAAGATTTACACATTTTTCTAGCAAACATTCATTGTATTTTCAACTTACCTTTTTTACTAAGATCAATAGCAGCTTCTAGAAGAACTTCTAACTCCCCTTTCGGCAAAACAGGAACAACCCATCGTGGTCTGAATTTTGAAAAAAGTACTGTATTTTAATTAGGTTTCTGAAAAGAACTTGAAATGCATCTTCCCCTTCATTATGCCCTTAGCACTGGATAAAAATGAAACATCTATTTTTAACCCACTAAATAAGACTCAACTTAGGAAAGACTCACCAATCACCACCTCAGGTATAGGGAAGGGTGGGAAGTTGCATGCCCCACACCATGCTATGGCGGATTCCAGGAGCTGGGGCTGGGCTGGGGCTGCCTGGCCTGGCTGACTGTTTTAAATCTCCCAGACACCCGCTGGCACACATTACACATGTGGGCCAGCCAGGGCAGGAGCAGCCAGGCCAGAAGGAGCCACTGCCTGCAACTCCAGCCAGCCAGCCAGGTGAGGTGGGGTGAGAGGGAGGGAGGAAGGTGTGCAGGGGAGGGAGGAAGGTGTGCAGGGGTGGGAGGGCTCCAGTGAGAACTGAGCGGAAGGAAGTGGTGGCAAGATGGGGGATGGTGGGTGTGGACCCCTGGGCAAGCCAGCGGCAAGAGGGCTGGGGGGAGGCACAGGCAAGGGGGCCAGCGCAAAAGTCAAGGATTCTCCTCCCCAGCGGTGGTGGAGACCATTTCTGACTTTTGCCCAGGACCCCCAAATCACTAAGACCGCCCCTGCCCATCTCTTTTCTAATTTTTTTCCTTATCCCCAAATATGAAATCTAATATACAAAGAAAGACAGACCTAGAAACTTTGATTGCAATGTTAGGCAATTTTATGTATAACCACGTGATTAAGAAGAGTGCACCAATTTTAAAATACCTGTTGATCATGTCATCCAACTTTGCCAGGTCTGTGTGTGGAAATGCAGGCTCCTCATCTTCAAGTTGGGGTGGGGCATCCCCTTGACCCTGCTCATCAGGTGGGGTAGCTGGGGAATTCTCATTGGAAGAATCAGGTGAGGATGTCTGAATTAAATGATTTCAAGGATTTAAATTAAATACTGTACACACAATATTCATCCTATATCTCAGACTACAGTAGTAGATATAGAGCATTTATGCTTGTCTTTTCTTTTTCCCTCTTTAAATTTCATTTGAATTTTGAAAGCAAACCGAGAAAGTAAAAAAACTGTAAAAAATCTTTTAAAAAAATAATCAGTACAAATCATGAACATTATTTAAAGATTTTAGAATTTCTTAACTTAAAAGTTATTTTAGTCTCAAAATATTTTCTTTACTATTGAAGTAGTCTAAAAACTACTTTCCTGGAAGATAAAAAAACCTGTCATTCATAAAGTTGGCCGATGATTTTGTTCTCAGGGACCAACTTTCTATTTCTCTTTGAAAAGGTCAAAATGAGGGCTCTGGGAATTGTGCATATGAAAGAGTGGCTTAGTGAAAGGGAAGGATGCTCTCTGTGCAGACAGTAGGACTTCAAAGGATGCATGGAAAGAAAGGAAGTGGTTTGTTTGGAATGATGGAAGTGTAGGGAGATCAAGTATCCCATTTCAAGATAGATGATATTTATTGGGAGTGAGAAGCATGAATGTTGACAGTCTCAAATATAGGGAACAGCCAGCCAGCAGGAGCAGTGCAAATTGCAAAGCTGGGAAGTAATACATCACCTCCAGTATTTATGACAAAAGGCAACATCCAATGGACACAAAATGTTTGTACTGTAAACTGATAATCCAATATAAATTTGCCCCCTAGTTTATCTTATCTTTCTCAAAGGTTCCCTCACGACTCCTATATTTATCAAGTGTAAGATCACTGAAAACAATGCATATTCCAAAGACTCAGCTGTGCATGCCTTGCTTGATAGACTCTACATGGGCTGTCACCAGTCAGGAGCCTGCCTGAAGGAGAATCCTGACTTGGTGCATGAAAGCTAAACTGTACTGAGCACAGCCAAAATTGCTGTCTTGAACTGAAACAAGACCTACAATCAGTGATAGATGACAAGCATTCCCACTATGAATTTTATGCCCTGGTTGTATTCTCCTGGTTAGATAGATCACAGTCAGTTGATAAGATGAATTAGACACGGAGGGCAGACGTCTCCTCTAATCATGAAGAGCGTACTAAAGATTTTTATATAACCTCTTCCGTGTTGGTTACACCCCTACTCTCTCTGGTGGGAGTCTGGTACTGGCCAAGCAAACCTTCATCTTCTTTTAATTTAACTATTGTTATTCCATCTTCTATGGTTTGTGAGCTCCAAGTAACAATTTCTTTACTGTGCCCCAACAAATTTACTTGCACATATGAATTTAACATACCCACCTTTCCTTCTTGCAGCATTTGCCCTAAACAAGGCAATGGTAAGTTATAAGCCACCAATTTTAATCAGGATTTAAATCAAGGAAGAAACGGTGATTTAAAATCTACTTTAATCTTGCTTTTAAATCTGTATTTTAGTTATACTCCTAAAAAGAGATAAATTCTCACTAATTGGTACAACCATTCAAACATGTTGATTTGCAATTAAATAAAGCCTTTACACTAAATTTGGTACTCATTTTTGCTAAAAGACATACTATATTATATGTATTTAAGCAATTGTATAGCTCAATATATGTATTCATATTAATTTTTATATTTTTAGTATGTTCGAAAACAACAAGGGATGTATTTCTTATTTACTAGGTAACTTAAGCAAATACTTAAGAGATGTGACCATTCCAATAAGACTGTTTTCATTCACATTTAGGTTAACATTTCTATTTGTTTAGAAAAATTCATTACAGAAAAATCTAAATGTTCTGGGCCTAAGCCATCTGAATGTCACATTAATGTATATCAGCTTTCTACATCAGCGGTTTTCAACGTGTGGCCGTCAGAACTGTCAAAGTGTGCCATAAAATTTTCTACATAAGAAAAAATCAATGTAAAACAAATATTGTTTCATCTTAAAACAATAATCATTCTAACCAAAATTACAACTCATGAAAATGAATCATCAAATTAAAAGTGAGGGGTATCTGTCTTTCGATTCTAAAACATGAACAATCTACACACAAGTGGCCAAAGGGCTAAATGGAGTTGACTTTTTTTTCCAGTGGATTTGAAACTAATGAATTTGGTCCTTTTTTAGCTTGTTGTAGGCACTATGTTGCAAATCTCTCTAGTAAGACCATGACCATAGTAAGTGTAAGTAAATGTGACCTTTATGAGCAATTAATTCAGCTGAAAAAAGTGGGTGTGCCGTAGAATTGTTTGCCTCATTGAAGTGTGCCATGTTACTGAAAGGTTGGGAACCTCTGTTCTACATCCCATTTATTCTATAATTTACAGTACTTTAGGATCTTAGCTATGTTAAATTTAACCTTCAATTTGCATACCAAAGTCAGATTACATATTAACTTCAGATCTGACAAAATGGGACCAATTTTAGTTTATAATGCTTTTCAGTCACTTTAACACTTTTACTATTTAAATTCTCATCACAAATGTGGAATCATGATATTGCAGGTTGGACAATACAGCTTTGTTAAAGAAAAAATCTGAATCATTTACATTTTTGTTCTAGTTTTACAAGAATGTTCAAATTGTATAAGTTTCTGTATATTGACCTATTCATTTGTGCCAAATTGCAGATGACCATATCTACAGGTGACAAGATAATTCAAACTCTAGGCAATTCTTGGTCACTATGGTGAGTGTACCAATTAAGGATGCAATTATGAAGGTTATTTTTTAGCTGGATTTCTTCTCATTAACAACACTTAATATTCACCGTTTTGTTGTCAGAGATGTTTTGGTCACAACTGACATGGGTAACAAACCAAATTAAGAGCAAATCTCTTTCCTTATCTTATCTTATCCAACTTCTCTTTTCCTAAAATCTCCTACCATTCCTACTAACAGTGTAATTCTATTTGATAGAAGCAATGGTGGTGAAGTACTAAGAAAAAAAAGTCTAAAACAGGCAAGGGTGCACTCTTTCCCAATGCCTGACTCACTGAAGACATATTTTCCCCTAAATTATTCCTTAAAGGAATATTGTCAACTTACATTTGAAGCAAAATGTAACGTTTTCAAAAAAGCTTTAATGCAGCACTAACAGATTTTTCCACACTTTTTAAAAAGAGATTCCAATGAGAAGTTCTGAAATTTGTTAAAGCTATGAAAAAGAAAGAGCCAGCTCAATGACTCCCATTATTCTGGGGAAGGCATTTTTCAGGTGAACAAGCAACATTTTCCCCCCCTATTCTCCTTCATCTTAAGATCTCAACGGGTTTGCTGACAGTGGGGATATTTATAGCAGTGTACATTCAGAATTACATTAACCTATATATGGCACTTAACCCAATACTCTGGTATGAAAGGACTACAGCATGAGGCCCTCTCCTACCAGAGGCAAGTCTGGCAGATCTCTTGATCCTGAGCTTGTAAACCCTACAGAAGATGTGAACTGCCAACTAAGTGGCTACTTTAAAGATTTCTTGGTATCAGGCACATGATTTTTCTGTTCAGGAAGCAGCAACGGCCCTGAAAAAGTGAAGCCTAACGTTAACTCTTAGAACAATGCTTTTCAACTTATAAAATTTGGAAATAGACCGTTCTGATGTAGTAGACTTAGAATCTTTCATCCTTTACAAGATGACAACAAGTAAGTTAACAAAATGGGGGCTGGACTTGCAGAATTGCTGAATGAAATGAACATAAAAAGATCCAAGGTATGCTAGAGTTTTTCTTTTGAACAGTTTCTGGAAGCAAGACAGGAGAATAGAGGGCCCCCAATTCCAAAGCCATTCTGGTAGATTTATCAGTCATTAAAGCAGAGGTCCCCAGACTGAGATGCATCTCCCAAAGGGGCACAGAAGAACGCTCAGGGGGAGGGTGCAGCAGGGCTCAGGTCAGCCCCCATGGGGATAAGTAGGGAGCACCACCCTGCCCTGAGCTCTGCTCCAGCCCTGCTGTGTAGTCACCCCAGCTCCCTGAAGCCCAGACCCAGCTGCAGGAGCTCAGACGGGGCATAGAGTAAAAAGTTCGGGGACCACTACATTAAGATATTAATTTTAGTGAATTAAAACAGGTATATATCGTCTTCTGGATAATGTGTTTCACAGTGCTGAACATCAAGCTGACATCACAAAGTAGCTTTATAAATTTGACATAGATGGGTCAGACATGCGACTCTGAAGAAGCCTATGACATCCTGGGAAGCAGATTTCTTTCCCAAAGTAAAGATACTTGAAAGGGCAGCTTACTTCTCCATCATACTTTATCTAAAGGCAGTATCTTCAGCAGTACATGGCCTCCTACCAACATACTGAGGCATTTGTTCAGTAATGACTCACCAATCATTTTCCAAGGAAGTACAAACTAGGCCTGAGCCTGCTCCAATGAAATATAAAATCACACCTAAAGGAGATTTTCCAAGAATTACCTAGAAAGGTAATTATCTTATGCTGAAGAACTACTTATTGTTTTTCTAGACAGTTTTACTAACAGTATTAGCATCATACCTGATTCTGTTGGAGGGGAGGCTGGGACTGTCCATCAGGAGCCTGGCCCTGGCTATCATTCCCTCCTACTGGAGAGCCACGGGTCGTGGCTGTCATACTCGACACAGGGCAGATCTTTGCAATTTTGTCTGCTTATGTAGTTGTCGTAAGAGAAGAAATTATAGTCCGCTTAATAAAGTTGAAGTACCAGCATATGTCTGCCTTAAAAAGCTCCAACTCAAGAACAAGCCATCTTGCAGAGACCATTGCATAACCTGAAAGATAAAAAAATTACAATTATACATATAACATTTTTAATCCATATCGAGGAGGAAACAAAATTATCAAGTCAAATTTATCTTTAATGAAGAAAGAAAACTTACTCTTATTTCTTAGTGTAATATTCCTTGCCAGTTAATATAACTGAACATTTACTCATTCTTGAGAGAAAGAAACATTCATAATAGTCTGTGACTACAGTAATGCTACGTGAGGATTAACATCAAGACTATTCAGAAACTGATCTGTCCTGAATGAAGCGGCCCATCTTTTAAGCAGTATTATGTCATGAAAAAATAAGAGTATCCTGAATCAGTGTTCCAGAACTGACGCTGGGTGTCATCAGATTTTCAAATGGAATTAAAGGTGATGGTTTTACTATATAGGGTCATAAGATCCTAAGTTTTTTTGGCACTAGACTGATAATGAGATCCTCCTATTACAGACACATGGTGGCTGCTGGCAGAATGCTCTTTATGAAGCCCATTGGCTGCTATTCCCTTCCTCCACCTTAGATCTGCCAATGCCCAGATTTGTTAACCTTCTAGACATACTACAAAGCCCACCACTTCCCCTATCATGTATTGGGGGGGGGACATATGGTGGGGAGGGCATTTATTTACTTGCTTATCTCGTAGTAATACTGGTATAGTTGAAATATTACTTTAGTATTTTAACTTTGTTTTGAGTAATTAATTAAAATTGCCTACAGCTCCAGAGAGACTATTCCAGACTGTAGATGAAAATCTTATTAATCTATCCCAGCAGTACGGAGCATTGTGAAACCATACAAGACAAAAAACACACTGACATATTTTTGTAAGACACCTAGGATACTTCTAGCTGCTATATAAACAAACAACAATGCACAGGCTGACCATGAGCAAACAGCAAGGGAACTTTGGAATGAATCTGTTGATCCTAACAAGCCCTTGGTTCAAGCAGAAAATGCCCCATATTAATTTTCATAGAATAATTTAAAAGAACATCTAGTAGTTACATCAACTACTTTATTAGCTAAAGTGACTGACTTCCTTATTAGCCAAAGAGTGCCACTCTGATTACATCTTCAAAACTCACCCTCATCAATACAATTCTCTTTGCTCTTAGACTCTAAAAGCCTTAATACACTGTACATCATTTGAAAATTTGCTAGCTCAATTACTTAAATAATCTAAATACTTTTAATTCTGAATGTTATTCCTCATTTGCTGACAATTTTAATAGCACCTACAAATGTAGCAATATTTCTTCTCAGTATTCTCACTCTTAGTTTGCATCTTGAACAGACATGAATTTATTCCCGAGGTATATACACAACAGTAACCTGTGCCAAGCCTGCAACGTTGTACTATTTTAGTAGGAAGATTCTTGCAAGTCTTAAGGAGCACTTAGTTTGAATTTTCTTTGAAAGTGATTAATTTTTTTAAAATGTCATTTCTTGAGAGAGACTACTATTTAAATAAGCACTCTATTTTTAAACTTTTTTCATTTTTCCTAAGTATTTAGCTGCTCTCTTGTGATGTTCATAAGAATTTTGGATAGGGATCAGAGTGTCAACAAAACTGTTATTTGTAATATATTTTACTATGCCCCAGCACGAGGGCTCATCACTAGGGGCAAAACTGTAATTCGATCTTCGGCTGTCAAATTACAGTATGTGCAGAAGACTGATCGCACTCTGCATACAGCCTCATACCACCACTGGTCATCATTACCTTTTCCTGAAATGCACTTTGGATAGCTGTGTAGACATAGCCTCTGTGGCATACATATGCAGTCTCGCATACACAGCACTCTGCAATGCTGCAAGTGTGTACAAGTCTCGAAGCATCGCAGAGTGCTATGTATCCAAGACTGCTCTCCTCGATACATTGTTAGAAAGAGTGCAGCCTCGTGGCATCATGGTGATGTCTTGCACACACAGCCTTGTATAAGCCAAGCCTTGCATTGGTCACTTCAAATCTGGCCCGCCATAGCAAATGAGTTTGATACCCCAGGCTACACAGATTTTGACCTCAGTGCTACACCCTGCAGGGGTGGTGTTAGCAGATCGAATTACAGCACCATTTAATTCAAACTTAATGCTGTGACTGTGGAGATACAGGCTGCAGAAGGTCAAGGTATGCAGCATTACATCGAATTTCATTGTCAGTGCAGACCAGGCCACAGACTTCAAACCTGGTTTAGGCCTCTACAATAGAACAATAAAAACCATATGTAGGCAAAACCTCTTCCTTTTCCCCCCCCTAACACTTAAATTTCAGATTTGCTGCTGTTCTTTGTAGTAAACACTCTCTTGCAGGGAATGAGTTCATATGCATGTTCCAGACTAACTACAAGAGTGATGTCATTTGAATGAGAGAGAAGAAACGCAACTAACCATAAAAACAGGTGACTATCTACGATATCCTGCAAATGCACAAAATAAGCCAAGTTAAAAAATCCCCTCAATATCTCGCATGAGCTTTCGTGGGAGAACTCAATATCTCGATCACTGCCGTCTTAGATGTTACTTAACACCAACAGGTCCACAACTTTCAGATGGAAATGTGATTTTCAGCGGCTTATAGATGCCCTTTAAGCTCCCATTCTCTCTCCTATTCCATTATTCTTCACCTTAGCCACTAATCCTTTAGTGGAATTCTGTCAAAAAGTATTGAGCACCACCTGTTAAACGTCAATAAATTTCCCTAATCTTTCATATAAGCAGTGTTTTCAAGGAGCTCCAGTGTCATTCACCATGACTGCCCATGTCAGATTTGAAGTTTATTCCTAAACTGTGCTCATGAGTGCACTCTCCCACTGCACCATCTCCCATAAAATACATTTCAAAGAGTTGCTACAAACTGCAGTTTACGAGTGGCAGGTTTCTTGTTCATCTGGTCATTAGTTTTCCAAATCACCTGGACCTTTCTGAAGAACTTTTAAAAGAAGTGTCCATTACAGGTGTACCAATTTCCCTGCCTACTTCCTTTTTATAAATATTACCCAAACATAGTGTTTGAGCTGGTTTAATTACGTCTAACCATTTCCATAAACTCTACCATGCCCTTGTCCTTGCTTGTGGTTCTCCACTAATCATCTTCGATTGAAGAAAAACAATTACCCTCTTCC
>ML685798.1:16855980-16884022 GCA_007922175.1 Pelusios castaneus | reverse complement strand
CTCCTCTCGCCCATCCCCCCAGGCTCCCTTTCCCCACCCCTCCTCTCACCCCCCTGTATTTTAAAATTCTTTCCAGCTTTCTACTATTGATTACCTAGATGTTCTGTTGAATTCCAACCATCTTAACTCACATGCACTCATTCTGAATTTTTATTGTTAAAGTTTACTAAAAGGGTTAATCTGGGCCAACTGGATAGTTTTCAAAATCTGAACCAGGTGTAAATGCAGGGACAGATTCCTGAATCAGCAAATAGCCTGGAACAGCTGGGGGCTGAACTGCCCATATGCTAGGAGATTCCATGGGAGGGTTTATTATGTCTATGTTGTTGCTGAGTTCTTTTGCTCTTGGGTTCTGTTTACTAGTATATTTACATGGAAAGAATCAAATATGTTCAAAGCACTGAGTGCTCATATTATAGAATACTAAAAATAGAAACATTCACCTTTACAGCATGCTAACTGAAGTCTTAATATCATTTAAATATAATATTTCACTATTGAACAAAGTACATAGCAAGGAGGTCTGAACATACTATGAAAACTAGTAGAGCTGTCAACTAAATGTTTTTGCATCAGAAAAGACTGATTGATCAAAGCCAAAGCTTTTGGTAGAAATATATGGGTTTCAGTGAGAAAGAGAGACCACTTCAGAATACCCAATGTTTCAGTGGTTAGGGCACTCTGCCAGAACGTGAAGATGTAGACTCAATCCCCTGAGCTGCCTGATTCAGACCCCAGACTTGAGCCTGGGCCTCCAACATCCCAGGTAAGTGCCCTAAATCACTGCCCAAGAGATTCAGTCAGTGACTCAGGCCCAATGCATACTACTTGTATTAAGTGGAACAGCTTCCACAGGTGAAAGAAAGAAGTGGGGCGGGGGGAAGGAGGATGAGACAATAGTTCAAGACCCTGAGCAGTGCAGGGACTTTAACCAGTGTCTCACATCTACCCTCAAGCTATTCTGAGGGTGGGGGTGTCACTCTCTTTTTCACAAAGACTTTCAATACGCCTCATTTTTCTTCTACACTGGAATAGAAACAAATGTCAAATTCAATATTTTACACAGAACAAATGTTTTCCAAACAGCACTAATTATGAGTGGAGTTCCACTCTGAAGAGCATCCTTTTTCAGATTGTTTTGGATAAACTGAGTTGTATGAGGAAAAAGGGCATTTATTTTAATTTGTGTCTCGATACATAAAACAGAATATTTCAATGCATTTAAGGTTAAGGAAAGTATATTGGGGGGGGGGCATGTTTTGTGGGGTTTTTTGTTTTTCTAAATACCGTGAATTTGTTGAGCATCTTCCAGCCAAGAGTCTCAGGCCTGGCTTATACTAAAATTTTGGTCAACGTAGCCACGTCATTCAGGGATTTAAAAAACCCAACACATTCCTGAGAGACTTAGTTATGCCAACCTAACTCCCCACTGTAGATACAGTTCTGTCAATGGAAGAATGTTTCCATCAACATACCTACAGTCACCTCAGGATGTGGTGTTCCTACACTGACAGATACCCTTCAGTTGGTATAGGCTCTCTCTTCTCACTATGAGGTTACGGCAGCATAGTTACAGCACTGTTTTCAACCTCCTGAATCACAGCATAGATATGTTCTGAAAGTGATTTCACTAGCAGTAAGTGCTTTTTTGAAAGCTTAATTCTATGTGATGGGTATGACTCCCGTTTTTGTATTGTGGAGTACCATCCACAGAGAAGCTATGAGCTTGCCTACATGGTGGAGTAATGCACTCTACCTACGCAAGTGTGTTTTCCGAAGCATACAACATATTGCACATTAAATGGTCTATCAAGACCCTGACGGTATGAACTAAAGGTTCCTTACTGTACTTCAATGTAGTACAGTACTACTACAGTAGTTTTCAAAGAAAGATTGGGGATAACATGAAAAATCAAATCTTCAACAGAAAAAAAAGCCAAGGGACTTTTCAGTAACCTGTGCCCATATATACTCTTGGAACACTTATGACATTAAGACATGTGCACCTCCAACTTCTGGAGACCAGAATCCATTGAATTTCCCTCATCTGTGAAATGGAGATACTTCCTTTGGAAAACACTTTGAATCTACTGATGAAAAGCACAAAGAGCTAGGTAATAGTACTGTTATATTATTAATCATTCCACATGTAACCAGTAATCTCAAATTTAATAGAAAGGAGGACCATCAGACATATTTCCCTTTCAGCTGCTTAAATGCAGATCACTTCCAATACATTGGAATAGGTCTACCTGATCAAAAGCTTCTGCCTTCCAATAGGATATCTTAAATCTCAGCATAGCACTTTTGATCAAATGCTCGTTATTCAGAAGTCAGGCTGGCAACATGAGAAACTTCAGACTCTGATAAAGAC
Organism: Pelusios castaneus; assembly: GCA_007922175.1. Classification (NCBI taxonomy): domain Eukaryota; kingdom Metazoa; phylum Chordata; order Testudines; family Pelomedusidae; genus Pelusios; species Pelusios castaneus. The sequence goes on along the minus strand of ML685798.1, from coordinate 16,881,648 downwards.
TCATCTCATCCTGAAACCAAGTAGGACTTGCAGCTATGGACATCAGACCTGGAATGTCAGAAATACAAAACTGCCCCAGCCTGGGCTATTAAAAGCATCGTGGCTCAATTCTGCGTGACTTTTAGAAAGATCTCACAAGCCGATGAATTCAGAAAGTATGCAGGAGAAAGTCCTGACCTCAGTTTAGGAAAAATGAGTGTCAGCAAAACTAGGTCTTGCTCATCCTTGGAACAGAACTGGAAAGTGACGCTGTATTATCTTACACAGTCAGGCAACTCGCATTACCAACAGTGCAATATGGAGATGTCTTTCCTTAGCAGATGAGACAACTGAACCAATCCATGGTTAAATATGATCCACTAAAACAGGGCTTTTCAAACCACAGTGGCCAGGTCACAAATCTGCAGTGGCAGAGCAGCCCCTGGGACCGGGGCCAGGGCCAAATTAAGGCAGGGGCTTATGGGGCTGCAGCCCATGGCCCCAGCCTAAAGAGGGGGCCCTGTGGCCCTCCAAAACCCAGATCTGCCAGTCTGTGTGGCAGGCTGCTTCCACTCACTGTCAGCCTGCCTGCCCAGCCCTCGGGCTGGGTGGTCTACAGCCTCTGGCCCCTTCTCCCCAAGCAGCAGTGCAAACTTGTGGCCCTCCCTAGCAGCACCAGACTGCAGGCCCCTCCCAGGCCCAGAAAAGTTGCTCTATTGCTACACTGACCTAAATTCTAATTGTAGATTTCAACCTTGGTGCTACACCACTTGCAGGGCTGTTAGCATGGGGTTTTTTTGTTTGTTTTAATTTACTGCTCTGACAGTGGAGAGACAGTCTGCAGAAAGTTGAGGTAAGCAGAATTACGTCAAACTTCACTGTCAGCGTAGACCAGAGCTATGTCAGAATTTGGTCAGTGGGAAAAAGCCTTAGAGCTCAGATAGCTCTGAGCTTCAGTATATCAATATGGAGCACCATCCACTGCAGAGTTCATAAACCTTGAAAAGGATGGTGAACAAAGTGAGTTTCTCAGTCTACCACTGCACATGACAATGGAAGGGAGAAGAGAACTACATGATAAGCTTGTCTGTTCATCCTTTGTTTTTCCACAGTAAAGCACAAATGCCCTGAGCCACAATGTCTAGAGCCTATAAAATATGTATTAATGAGAAATAGGTGGAATCAGAACAATAAGAGTCCAGAGCTATAAAAAAAATACAGGTCTATACTAAAATAAATAAATATGTCTGCTCCCCGCCATCCCAAGGGCCGGAAGAGCTGTCTCCCCACCCCCACCACAGCCACAGCCTTGGGCTGGAGGAGCTCAGTGCCCCAAACCATCTGAGGTGGTATCCAAGGACGGGGTTCGCTGTGCCCCAAGGTTTGCTATTGCAAAGGGCATTAAAGCAAGGGTGTACTATACATGCATTTTCGCCTTCACCACCACCATAGATTAACTGACCATTGCTTAGAGACAAGTGTTGCTACTACTATGGATTCACTCCCGCCCCACCCCCATCCAGTGCAGGACTTAAATGTGTCTAAAAAGCATTCTATAACTGGAAAATGTTTATCCAAAAAGCTAAGAAACAATGCACTGACACCAAAGTTAAGAGCGAGTCAGTTCCCCAAGAACTTTAATGAATCAGGCAGGGAGCATTACCTGAAAATGAAGCAACACTTCAGCAGATTTACCTGTCATAGGTTTATCAGGAGACACAGGCAGTGCTGGCCAAAATCCATAGGAAAAAGGTTTTCAATGATGATCCACATTACAATGCAACAGACAGCCAAGACTGCAGCATGTTAAGTGTTATCATAAATAAGGTTTTTTTTGTTTTGTTTTGCTATAAAGGCAGATCTTTATGTACACACTTTTGTTAATAACCTGTGGATTGGCCTTTAGAGAAACATTTGTTATACTTAGAAAAGACTAACCAGTTCTATGATTCAAGTACAGATCATTTAAGAAAAATGTTTAAGATGCTGTAACCCCTTAAAGTAGCCATAGCCAAAAAAAGAACATTCATATTTTGGAGCTATTCTATAAAATTCATGTTAACAATTTCATCAAGCATTTCATATTTAATATGCATTGGGAAATTTAATTGTCTATTGCAATGCATCTGTAATATGCCTACATATTTTTTTAAACCACTTAACATTAATGATACTATGGTGATTTTGAAGCAGGATCTTTTTTCCCATCACTGAATTTTACATGTTTAATGAAATCCTCCAGTAACAAATAAGTAGAAAAATTAACAGATTTTTTTCCAGATGTTGAAGATCAATACTATTTGATGGATGTTTCATTCCTCCCAACTTGCAACCATTCTCAGTCTGTTCTAGAGTCAATGAATAGAACCCTGCTCAGCCTCAATCATGTTTGTGCAGTTGTAACTAATTGACAACACAGCATGCTGTATTAAAACATACAGAAAAGCACTGAAATGTGTAATGTCCAACACTGTTCATGTGACATGTCTATGGTCAAAATCAAGCTGACTGTTGAGACATGGCAGTTTTTTCACTTCTTTAATGATGTGGGAGTTTTTGTTACTTGGATGAAATCTGCCTTCTTCAAGAAGCCAGCAAGAAAGAAAAGAGGGGTTGCTTAAGTTCAAAGAAGATGTGTCATCCCCCCCGAAGTAGTACATCCAAGATGAAATAGCTGGTTTCCGGCAGTAAAATCATGCTGGGCACACTGATCTCTACCAGGACATTTTAAAAAGTGCCCTCCATGTAGTCAAATTCCAAAGGGGTAGCCGTGTTAGTCTATTGTAGAAAGACAACAGAGTCCTGTGGCACTTTTAAAGACTAACAGATTTATTTATCGCATGAGCTTTCGTGGGAGAAAATCCCACTTCGTCAGACGCTTTGAAGATGGGAAAGTTACAGAATCCTAACACCTATTTTGATTTGCTGTTACAGCCTGACCTGAATGAATCCTAACATCTATTTTGATTTGCTGTTACAGCCTGACCTGATCCTATGTCATACACTCCCCTGCATTTAATTTCCTCCCATTCTGTAACTTTCCAAGTGGGATTTTCTCCCACGAAAGCTCATGCAATAAATAAATCTGTTAGTCTTTAAAAGTGCCACAGGACTCTGTTGTCGTTTTAAAAAGGAAAAGTCATTAGCACAGGCTATGACAAACTTTTTGACACTACCTTAGGAGAAATCAGACTTGATGAAACTTAAGACAACTTTCATACCTGAAGCTTGCCCCAAACTGATAACAGCCCTGACCACCTTTGAGGATACCCACCACCCTCCAGCTGCCTCAGTTTTCAACATTTTAGAAGACTTGGGATCTTGATTTCTGGAACAGCCAAAACCTGTAGTTTTGGTGAAGAAACTGACCGACTCTTGGATGACTCCTTCATAGGAGAGCAGAGAACTATCCTGCACAATGTGCATTAATTTAAACATTTCTTCAGAATACAGGAATCTTGAAAGTACTGGGTTCAACTTAAAATGGCAACAATGTGCTGCAAGGATGAATTGTTTTATGGTTAGTCCACTTTTTTTTAAATATTCAAATCTTAAGTCAGTTAAATTGACACTAAGAGGCTCTTACTTCTGTGGACTTCTTGCATTACCATTTAGCAATCTCAGTATGGTCATATTATTGACTGCTACTTTAAAAAGTGATTTAAAATGTGTTCTTTTACCATATACTGTATATCTGCAGGATGTTTTGTTTAAATCGCAGGATTTTTTTTAATGGTCAGCTTTTTCCATTGCAATCCAATACTGAATGTTTGTATGCATTTATAATAAGACTACTTAAATGCCGGGGATATATCAAGCAATTTTGATTAAAACCCATAAAGATGGAATTTTTTTAAAACGGGGGTAATCAGAAAATAATAAATTTGAAAATCCACAATAAAATGGATTCCATAGGGCCCTAAATATCATAGGTGATCACAGCCCCGACACAAGGGATGTACAGCAGCCACACACAGGCCTATGAAAGGTGGCACCCAGTTACAATAGAAACCTGTCCTCTAGCACTGACGTTTTGCTGAATTGGAGCCCATTAGGGCTCCAGGGACCCCAACCCTTTCATACAGGGACTAAAATTAAGCATTTTTAAAATACAGTTGTGCATATTCCTGTGAGCTGAAATCTAAACACGGAAATTAATGCCCTAGCCTTTCAGAAAAATTATGATATCCAAGCACTTGTTGAAAACTTGTGGTGCTGTAAAAATGTCAAAATATAGAATAGTGTGTTATTTGGCAGATAGATGTCTTCCATTATACTAGCCATCGCTATATTAAGGGAGAGAGCTCAAGACACAGAAGTAAGGCATTTTTCAAAACTGTACTGTTCAGTGTGCTGATTGCAACTACAATCTGCAAGTTGCAATGCAACTGATGAGCACAGATAGAAGGAATGCTTTTGGTTGATGGAAGTCAGTAAGCTTTCTTTGTTGAGTCCCACCCAAAGGGAACAGCATCCTCTTGTAGCAATTCTTTGAGGGACGATATACCCAAGCAGTAGCAAACAACATGTGAAGAATCATGGTCAGCACTGCTTGACACTTGGCTAAGATAGAAACCTTACACACCAATAAGCCCTCTCTAAGGAATGCCTTTATATCTGGTGTGAATACATGGGTTCCCAGACTAATGTTTCTTCCCATTGGCAAATGTCATTATTCATGAGCCCACATGTGGCTGAATTTTAAAAATATTCAAGGAACTAAACAGACTATCTGTCACCAACAAGTAGGAAGTAATCAAAGCTAGTGCTGCTGAAATTCCCTCAGATGTAAAGCATGACTGCTCCACTGGATCTTGGCAAATCTTTCTAACACTAAGGCAGGACTCAGCATAACAGGAACAGCACTCACCAATCCCATACTTTAAGAGGGTGCTAAGGACAAAATAGCTGCCCACTCCATACCAGAGTCACTCCAGAATTGGACTAAAAAAAGTATGCTTCCTGACTTTGTATTGGAAGCTAGCTGCAGCATCTGGTCAGTGATTCAGAGAGTCACCAAGAACCAATGGACCACAAAAGGAGATAGAGTACATACGGCACAGGGCATGAGCAAAGATAATGCTGGTCTAGCAAAAAACACCAAATTGAAGACCTCAAGTTCCATCCAGAGCCATATTAAGGAATATTCTTTGCAGAGATTGATCTTCAGGACAGACTGTCAAACCACATGGAACAACAGATTTCCAGGCCACCAACACCACCTAGCAACCACACACTAAAGAAAAATTAGACCAAAAGTATTACTGCCAGGCCAAGAACAAAACGGCCTGTGACGCATCAATGCGCAAGGCCCCTGCATGGCCAATAACTGAGTAAGTGACGAATACCCATATGTTCCCAGCAAATGACCTGCATCCCAAGCTGCAGAGGAAGGCAAACCCCATCAACAAGATCATACCTATCTAGCCTGCAGAAAATTCCTTCCTGAACCCACATACCATGATCAGCTAGATCCAGAGCACATGAGCAAAAAACCAGTCAGCCAAACACCTGTGACACAAAGCTGGGTGCCACCTCAGTTTCCAAAGGGCTCTGTCTTTGATCCCCTTTCTTCTGCCTACACATCTTATTGCTGGGTAATCTCATCCACAAACATAATTTCAACTTCCATCTTTATATACCTGAAAATATCATCTTTCTACTTCACATCTGCTTTCTCTTGTCAAAACTAAAATCTCTCAGACATTTCTTCATGTACAACCAACCATAAATTCAAACTAAACACAGTTAAAACAGAGCTCCTGTTTTTCACTACATCTTCCACAAGATTCCTCAATTCATTCACCCTCTCTCTCTGACTACCACCACCACCAGAAATACCCCAGAAGCAGAATGTCTGCCAAGCAATCAGGGAACTCAAGGATAGCTGTGGTGCTAAAGGTGCACTCAATGAAGCCAAGGTCATTGAAAGAGAATCTAAATGAATTATTTTGCATCAGTCTCTACTGCAGGGGATGTAAAGGAGATTACAATACCTGACCCATTCTTTTTAGATGACAAATCTGAGGAACTGTCTCAAATTGATGTGTCATTAAAATGGTTTTGGAATGAATGGATAAATTAAACAGTAATAAGTCACCAGGATCAGATGTATTCACTCAAGAGTTCTGAAAGCAATCATGAAATTGTAGAGCTAACAACTGTGATATTTAACCTATTGCTTAAATCGGCCTCTGGTTATCCTCCAGTTGTCTAGTACAATGTAATGCTGACTTTTTTTTAAAAGGCTCCAGAGGCAATCCTGACAATTACTGGCCAGTAAGCCTAATTTCAGTACTATATAATTTCAATCATTTTACAATAAAGAAAAGAATGATCAGGCAACATAGATGAACACAATATGTTGGGGAAGAGTAAACACTTGTATATTTTATAAAGGAAAATCATGCCTCAGCAATCATGTGGGGCCAAAAATGATCCAGTTGATACAGTGTACTTGGACTGTCACACAGCCTTTGACAATATACCACACCAAAGACTTTTAAGCAATAACCAGAGGGGTAGTCGTGTTAGTCTGTGTACAGCAAAAACAACAAGAGCCCTGTGGCACCTTAAAGACTAATAAATTTCTTCGGGCATAAGCTTTCATGGGCTACAAACCACTTTGTCAAATGCAGAAGTGAAGAAACAGATTGACAGAGCCCAACAGGTACCCAGAAGTCAACTACTCCAGGAGAAGCCCAAGGGGGGCGGAGGGGGGAACCGAACTCCATTGGTCATCACCTACAACCTCCAAGTCAGACTTCTTCACCACATCAAAGATCTACAGCCTATTCTACAAGATGATCCCTCACTTTCTTAAGCCTTGGGAGACAGACCTCTCCTCGCTTACAGACAGCCCCTCAACCTTAAACGAATATTCAGCAGCAACTACAGATCAAGCAACAGAAACATTAAAGCAGGAACATATCTCAGCAACAGACCATGTCAAAAGACACCATCACAGGACCTAATCCACCTACTCCATCAAGGGCTCATTCATCTGCTCATCCACTAATGTGATTTATACCATCATGTGCTGGAAATGCCACCCTGCCTCACATATTGGACAAACAGGGTAGTTTCTCCGCAAAAGAATAAATGGACAAATCTGACATCAGAAATCAATAGGGGAACACTTCAATCTACCTGCTCACTCCATTGACGACTTGTTAATAGCTGTGCTGAAACAAATGAGTGACAAATCACTGCTTCAGAGAGAAACTGTAGAACTCAAATTTATATGTAAATTCAACTCAGTTGCCTTAGGGTTAAACAGGGACTGTGGATTTTTTTCTCATTACAACAGGTGATTTGACCTCACCTTCCACTATATGCTGTTCCCCAGTGTTTGAATCCCAACATCTATTTTGATTTGCGGTTACAGCCTGACCTGATCCTATGTCATACACTTACTTCCCTGCATTTAATGTCCTCCCATTCTGTAAGTTTCCCATCTTCAAACCATCTTATGAAGTGGGATTTTCTTCCACGAAAGCTCATGCAATAAGATTATACTAAATTAGCCAAAATAGTTCAAGATAGTTAAGCTGACCATGTAAAGATAAAAAAAATTCTCACTGAACTGGGTGACCAGACAACAAAATGGCAGGTTAAATATAATGTTGTAAGCGCAAAGTAAAGCAGACTTGACAATAATCCTAATTATACATACAAAATAGGAGGGTCTAAATTAGCTGCTACCACTAAAGAAAGTTCTTGGAGTCACTGTGGATAGTTTTCTGGGGAAAAAATCCTCTCAGCATGCAGCAGCAGTCAAAAAAGCTATTAAGAAACCTTTAGAAAAGAGATAGATAAAATGACAAAATATGCCACTCTATAAATCAATGGTACACCCAAACCTACAGTACTACTTGCCGTTCTAGTCACTCCATCTCAAACTGGAAAAGGTACAGAGAAGGGCAACAAAAATTATTAGGGGCTTGGAACAGCTTCCATATGAGGAAAGATTTAAAAGATTGGGACTGTTAGTCTTAGAAAAAAAGAAAACTAAGGGGAGGATGTAATAGATGTCTATAAAATCATGACCAGTGTAGAGAAAGTAAATAAGGAAGAGTTATTTATTCCTTTACATAGCAAGAAAAAAAACCACAACAGTTTACACAAGCTCAAAGGTTTGTTTGAGGTCCACAGCTAAAATCTTTGAAGATCCTGTCTGCATTAAAATTCTCCATCCCCACACAACTCATGAACTCCGTATCCAATTTCCCAGAAGTGACTGAACATGTTCCAAAACACAGCGGCAGAGGACTTTTCTAGCAATTGCTCTTCCAAGTACAGGAACTCATAAATAAGTACTCGCTCCTCTATGTTCTCAACGTTGCTTGGATCAGGGACACATGGGCCTCTACCTGAGCCTTGGAGTGGTCCTTGACCAACCAGTCATCAGGTATCAGAACACCTGAACCCTGTGTCACCTAAGGAAGGTGACGATAATTGCCAAGCATTTGGCAAAAACTAGGAGAGCTGCAGACAATTCAAAAAGAGAACTCTAAACCAGTCTGCTATGAATCTGAGGAGCCTTCTGTGGGAGGGATTATTGATGATATGTGAAAATGTGTCCTTCGAGTCAAAGGCAGCATACTAGTCCCCCGGATCCAGAGGGGGAATAATGCTGGCCAAAGAAAGCATGCAAAATTTCAACTTCTTCATGAATTTATTAAGGTTTCATGGGTTAAGAACAGGTCAGACGTTTGGCCTTTGGGATTAGAACTTAATGGGATAGAGCCCCTTTCCCCATAGCTAGGAAGGGACTTCCTCCACTGCTCCTGCTCCCAGGAGCATTTGCACTCTTGTATAAGGAGTTGTTCATGAGAAGGGTCCCTGAAGGAAGGAAGGAGGCAGGAAGGAACAGAACTGGAGAGAATATCCCAGCTTTACTGTGCGAAGCATCTGTCTGTCTGAGGTTATAGGGTCCACACCTGACAGAACTGGGACAGATGATTCAAAAAACAGCGGTACGGATATGGAATACGGCCTGGTCAGTTTCCCTCAGGTGCACCCTCAAAATGATTGCTTATACCCAGATGGTTGCCTCACTGAACCCAGCCTTGGTTGGAAGGAGGTCCTTATAACTTGAACTCTCTCTGACCTGGCAGAAAACTGCTGTGCTATAATGGCTATCAGATCTCTAGCTGACTCAAAGGTGTCTGGTGTGGATAGGAAATCCAGCTCCTCCACCTGATTTTTGCCTCACCAGGGAGTCCACAGGTACTAGACTAGACATGCCCTTCTGAAAGCCTGGAATCGACGGTGCAGCTTCAGATGGAATGGGCACCGTGAGTTCTTGTCCAACACATGCTCTCCTGATATCCTTCATGAACACCCCATGGGCAAGTTTTCTTATGGGGCACCGGTGAGTGAGAACAGTGCTGAGAACTCTGGTGAAGTGCGGTGCCTGCAATCTCAGAGCAGAGGTTTTGTTCTGTACCACCACCTCCCTTATTGAGGGCTACGCTGAAGCCCAAATGGCAGAGGGTGGAGAGGTGCCTCCCTGAGGAGGTGCTTCACTCTTTCCTTCCTCTCCTCTCCTTCTTGGTTCGAGATCTGAAGTCTTTACAAATTCTACACTGGTCTGTCTGGTATGATTTGCATAGGCACTGACAGGAATCATGTAAGAGTCATCCTTAAGCATAGGCTTATGGTAAGACCTGCACAGCTTAAACCCATGGGATCAAGGGATGCCTCAGCTCTCAGAGGAGGTAGAGAAATAAAGAGGGAAAACTCCAAACTTAACTAACTACTAAATCAAACTATTTACAGGTATCTGCAAGACATTACGGGAATGTTTGCTGAACCAAGAGAGAAGAAAACCTCCAATGACTGTCACAAGTGTTAAGAAGGAACTGAAGAGGAGCAAGTCAGAAGGCCCTACGTACTGCACGACTCCAGGGGGCTCCTAAGCCAATTCAACAGGTACTGCTCAAGGGAAAAGCCTTCTCACGACTATGCAAGCCGTGCATTCACACATACTTGGAATAGACATGAGCAAGCACTTGAAGAACTGGCTGGTACATGGTAAAGGATGGGAAGGTTAGCAGAGTGAAGGGAAGGCAGGAGTTGATGTCATGAAAAGTTCCCAAATCAACTGAACAGCTTGAGGATAAATTGTGAAGCATCTTGGAATGTAAAGACAAGAAATTCCTGGTGTTTGATGTGGAGGTTAAGAGAGAATCAGTGGTGGGAATCAAAGAAGTGAATGATGTGGTCAGAATGACAAGCCAGGAAACTATCTTAGTTGCATCATTTCAAACAGGTTTGAGGGGAATGAGGGTGCAGTAATTACAGCCAAAGAGGCTGCAGTAGTTCAGATGTACAATATGCAAGTATTGGACAAAAGTTATAACTGTGCCACAGCTGACAAAGCAGAACGCGGCTGGATTTTCAGAAACATTAAGTAGGTAGAAGTGGCAGATTCAGACACGGCCTACATGCATGAGTCTAGAATATACTATCAGATGGAACCCAGATTTCAAACCGATTATAGTGGTGCTGTCCACAATGACTGAAAAGCTACATCTTAGTTTAATACTTTCAGTAACAAGTTTTACACAACTACTGGCATTCTTCAACCTGATTTAGATTTCAGATTTTTTTATACATTTGCACTGGTAGATGAGAAAGGCATTTTAAGCCTTGAAGTTCCTGAAAAATTGAGAATTTTTATGGCTAATTTGATCTTACTTTCTTCCTTTAATTTCATTTGAAATAAAATTCCCAATTCCACCAACTGCACTTTTACATTGTTTACCATCACCTTGTAATCAAATCATGTAATCCTCCATAAATTTTCTCTGTACAAATCTGACAACAGTTACAAGCAGTGATGACACATCTGGCAAAATAAGATGTTTCCTTCTATGAGGTTTGCACAGAGCACTTTCAATTCTATTTCTTTTTTTTTTTTTTTTTGCTCAGTTGATGGTAGTTATAGAAAGTTATGCTATACAACTACAATTCAGTAACGCACTGAAGCATGTGCTTAAAACCTGGCAACTTCAAAGGCAGTTAGCTACAAACAGAGAAAGGATTAATTGCATGCTTGAAGTTAAGCATGATATTAAATGCTTTTATGAATTGAGGCCTTAGTGGTCCATCATTTGTGATCACGCATTTCAAAGACTAAACCAAATGATTTATGCTTTGGCACTTGCCTACACAATGAAATTTACTGGAATCAGTACAATGCTATCAGTATACCAATATAACGCCCCATATGGACACTCATTCTAGTGTATCTACAAAGGAATATACACCAGGGTAAGTCTTAAAATTATACCAGTATAGCAATGCCTTTAAATTTCTCTGTGTATACAAGCTCTGAGACTCAGCAAACTAAGAAAGCCAACTCAGACTCCAGTACAGTCAGGATCCCTCCCCTCCCCACTTGCATGTTTAGACTACATATATTAAAGAACAGGCAGAGTTGCAATGTCCCATAGTTAAGGCTGCCTAACTTTATAACTCTGCCAAACTTTAACCATTTGGGTTGAAGTTTTCCATTCTGGATGGCTGCCTCAAGCGGAATTCATAGGTTTCAACAACAATGGCGTGGTCATTTTCAAGAACAAGGTTAAGGAAAAATAATTTGTTTTGCCAAAGTTAAATTCTTACAGCCATTTCACTGAGAAGTCCTCTCTGTCCTGGAAACAGGACTTTTTGGACCCTGGAGTCAAAGTGTCTTTCGTTGTCCCCGTGAGAATCCACTCGAATATAAGCTTCTGCAAATTACTGTTTTTACATCCTCAGGAGATGCTGCACCAAGTACACTCCCCTCACGCACCCAAAAGCTCCTACATGCCAACTGCGCTGTCTCCACACAATACATATATAAAGTCCCTACAGCTTTCTCCAATTGTTCGTTTCAGCTGCTGATGAGACACTCCACCTGGATTCTCCCCACTGCTGGCATGTAGGCAGTATGAAGGAATAAAAGGAAGCACCCTAATTCAAATATAAAGAGGAGAGGAACAGATATGACTAAGCAATAACGGGAAAGGGGATTTGTACCTACTATATTACATTCCCCTTCAGAACCTAGAATTCAACTCAGGCTTCCAGACTCAGCATTTTTCTATTACTGAGCAAGAGCTGTGAAACCTACTATCAAAAATGTGTGCCTCTCATATCCCCCTCTAGTAGATGACCCAAATGAAGGATAATTGCCTATCACTGATACCAGTTATTCTGTTAGCTAAAGTGGTAAATATTTATGCCGCAGCTACAAAGGTCCCAGCCCCTTAATGACTCATGAGGAGGTCAAACTGGTTCCACATGATGGAATTTCAGGATTCTTAAACGTAAAAAATTACATTAAAATCTATATTAAAAGACTTATGGTTGCAAAGTCAAGCACTCAAGTTAGGGAATGACTGACTTATGGTTGAATGGGAACCTTAATTCAGCACCCTTGAGAGTATGCATTATGATACAGATCTTTATTCATGTGCTTACTTCCACAATTCTCCTGCCTTATTTAGCGAGCAGGATGAGTGGTGCTCGCATAATCAATCAGGGTTTTGCAGAGACAAGGCTGCTGTCTGCAGGTCTCCTGCATTACTCATCACAGAAGCCTGAAGGTATTTCACAAATAAGGCAGGGAAATGCAGGAATAGAATGAATGATTTTACAGTTAAGGCAATGGAATGCCATCTTGGAGAACCAGATTCTATTCCTGCCTCTGCTGCTATGCGATACTGGGCCAATCACTTTAACCAAACTTTTCAAAAGCGGCTACTAGTTGTGTTCTCATTTCCTGGATACTGAACTTGAGACTTTACCTTACAACCTTCTCACATCTATGCTGGAGCATCGGGAAAAAACTAATCCCTCTATTTCTCTGTCATTTGCTGCTTCCCTCTGCTCTATGGCGTTGAGGTTGACTGTTCTGCAGCACCTGGGACCGAACCTGAAGAAATGACGAACAAGCACAATTATAACCGAAACTATGCTTTGAACTTATCAAGCATTCTAACTACATTAATTACTCTGAAAAAAAAATCAGGCCTCGGAATCTCAAGTTGGGAACCCAAAGACAGAGAGACACTTTTGGCCTACATCTCTGTGCCTCAGTTCCTCATCTATAAAACAGGGATAATCTCACTGTGTTGCAAAGATTAATACATTAATGCCTGTGAGTAGTCAGATACTATGGTGTTGAGCACCAAGGAAAAATCCATGAGGAAATTAATAATTTTGTATTCAATGCAGGACTTGGATGGTGTAAGTAAGTAATGCACCAGGCCATACGATAAATTATGAGGGTAAGAAGACATATTGAAAAACTATTCAATGAGCAACATCCATCCCATGCATTGAATGAAACAGGGATCCTCTGGAAAATACTGTCTATGATCAGTTAATCAGACCATTATAATTCAAACAAGGGTGTCTGAGCAACCTTAAGTCTGGCATTTCCTAATCTGAGTGCATGCCTTTGCAATTTTAATGTTCTTTTAAAGAAAATTTTTGTTTGCAGTCTTGCAACTTAAAATAATATTTATAGCAGGAAACTGAAATACTAGTTATATTTTAAAACATTTATGCAGTTCCCACAGTTCATTGCATTACTGGCTCTCCACATCATATTATTTCTGAGGAACTCAGTAAACAATAGCAAACACCTGATAACCTGAGGAGTGAGTATTGAGTGGAAGTAAGTGCCAAGAAAATTGAGCTTTAGTTTCCTTTGCTGAGGAATCTACCTTAAGTTTTCAAAATATCAGTGTTAAAAATTTACGGAATACAGTATAGATGACCAAAAAGAAAAACAGTCTTTTCATCCAAATTCCACTTTATGAATATTTACCTTAAAATTAAAAATAAAATCTGAAATTATTCATGCAGAACTACCAAATATCTAAATGGACTGTGGTGCCTGAGGGGAAAGTGGTAGTCTTCAAATAAAATAATCATACTTAGAAAATCAGTAATTCACAGGAAGATTCAAATTCCATCTAGTTAGCCTCCCATGGCAGTTATTTTTTCAAATATGGCATTTATTTTGCAAGAGCATCTCCCTAATGAGACACCTAATTTAGCCAAGACAGAAGGAGAAAAGCAAAAACAGAGCCACCAGGAAAATACAAGGATAAGAGAGCACAGAGAGAAAACAAAGGACTAAGAGCAGAGGTAGAACCCCATATAAAAGAAGAGCACACAAAGAATCTGATGCTTTGATTAATTAAAGAAAGTTAATTTCCTGTGGCAGAAAAAGGGAGAAAGAAAACATACAATGGATCAAAGGAAAGAAGGAAAACCCAAAGATGAGGGAGAAAATGAAAAATTGTATTTACCTGTGTCACACTGAGTAAGTTCCCATTGTAAGACCATGTTTTCAGTAAGATCCCCAGACCTGAAGAGCTCTGTGTAAATTCAAAAGCTTCTACCTCTCCCTAACAGAAGTTGGTCCAATAACAGATATAATCTCAGCCACCTTGTCTCTGACATGAAAGACATGACAGTAATTCTATCAGGACCAAAGAGCACTCAATTTTTACTACTCCTTACACTTAAACTTAACCATAAGTAAACAGTTTGACCTGATCAGTTAAAAAAGTAACCTTGTTCTATGAACACCTAAAAAGAAACTAAGTTATTTCCATAGCTTGTAAAAGAAAAGAACACCATTTTCATATATCTTTTTTCTACAGGTAGTGTGCCAGTTTTCAAAATCAAACAGGAGTAGTCCTCTGTATATCCACTATCTTTTTTTTTACAAGCCTCACAGACAAGCAAAACTAAGATAGACTATGTGTAGAAGCATCTCAACTTCAGCACCAAGTTGTACACAGTCTTCATATGTACATCTGGCTGGAGAGAGAGGAAAATAGTGAAATTAACAAATTTTTGGTCATTTTCACTACTGCTTTTTTCAGCTCTCTCTAGGCAGCAATGAAACGTGCTGTTATGCGGGAAAGTTAGCAACAGCAGAAGCAAGCCTTAGCACTATCCAAAGTGAAACGGTGTAAACAAGTGAAAGCCAAGGCAGGGATCTACTAGAACAGGGGTACTCAACTTTTTTCTTTCTGAGGTCCCCCCAACATCCTGTAAAAACTCCAGTGCTCTGGGGGCACTAATCTCAGGGCTTCAGTCCCATGGGGGACTCCTGGCAGCTCTGGTCCCAATTTCAGCTCTATTGGGGCTTGGGGCTTTAGCCCCACAGGGAGGCTCAGGCACCCCGCAGCTCCACTCCCAATTTCATCCTCACAGGACCCCAGATCTCAGGACACCAGGCTTCAACCTGGTAGACCACTGAAACAAGCTTGCAGAATGCCCCTCAGACTAGGAGACACTTCTACATTCTCCTGCCCAGCAATACCAGCCAAGACTCTTGGGAAGGAGGACACTAATAAACCCCCTCCCACACCAAAAGTCACAAGACACTGGGGCTGGAGTCTTGGCAAAGACAGAGAAAAGAAAGAAAAGTTTGTCCTTTCCAGCATACATAAAGAGGTAATCTTCAGATTCAGAAACCTATTAGTAAGAGGCTGATACTGAAGATGGAGCCTCTGAACTGGGTCAAAAGACAGCATTCTGGAAGGAATCTCAGCAGTTGCAGATGGGACTTCTCAAAAGACTTGTCTTGGACCCACCCCCACTAATGTCTCTCTTTCTGTCTTTCATATTGATCAAAATGTCAAGCCCCATCTTCTCATTTTACAAATTAGAAAGCCAAGGCAAAGGAATAAATGGTTTAGCCAATGTCACCGAGGAAGTCAACATCATAAACCTTGTCTATACAGGCAAATTACCCAGTACCAACAACTAATGTCAATAATGGGCAGCTGAATAGATGCTGAGCATAATTTAGTGCAAACAGACAAGGACAAACTTGCTCCACACCATTTCAGAAACCACAGCCAAACCCTGCTCTGACTAGATGTGGGGAGAGGACAAAGCAGAAGAAAAAGTTAGTGATAGAGATATGGAGTATAACATAGGGAAAGAAAAGGAAAAATGGAAAGGGGTGGGGGGGAGGGCCTGGAAGATGGCCTTGGTGGTTTAACAGCTTAGGTATTACTCACTCTAGCTAAACGCCTTAGTACTTGGGCTAGCAGATATCAAAAGCTTTTTTGAAATCTAGGTTTATCTTTGTCAAGAGACAATATCCAAATCACTATTTGTTTCATGATCAAAAGAAAGATTTGAGGATCAGGGATGAATTTTGTACAGATAGTAGAAGGTTTGCTGAGCTGTAAGTGCTACCAAATCATCTATTTCCGAACCTCTGATTTAAAGACTGCACTTATGCAAGTCACTAAAAGAAGCTTATTGCTAAAAGCCAATAGGCAACACTAACTTTGGCAAAATGCCTAAAAATAATGAAAAGCCAAATAAAACAATTTTCAATCAAATGAAAAGTTAGATCTTCCACCACAGGGATCAATGGAAAAGATACAAGAGATATCTGAGGTATTAAACAAAACTGACAATGTTTTAGCCTGCTCAGAAAAAAGTATCAAAGCACTAAGTGAAGAAAAATGTAAATAAACTTCAAAATGCTAGTTCTTGCTTTTGAACTTAAGCTCCCATTGAAATTAACTGGGTGCCACAAGGGTCCAGCTATACGGAGGCTTGTGCAGAATTTGAGCTAAAAAAACAGAGCAGATCAAGTTACTGATTTTTCTGAATAAAGCTATCCTATTTTCAGCCAAGATCCAGGATTTTTGGGACCATGTCACCATTTTTAATGGAGTGAAAATCCCAACCAAACCACCACCAGAATTGGATTAAAAAAAAGAAGGTTCAAGTCATAAATGACTAACATTTTCTTCATTTTTGTATGAGAACGATACATAAAAATCATTAAATCTATGAATCGATTTAACAAAATTTTAGACTAATGTGTTTTCACTTCCCAAACTCATAAAAGAATAGACTAAATCAGATCTTCATAATGATTCCCTTTTTTCGGGGCTCAACAAAATTAGCTCCCAGCGAGGCACCGGCAGTTTTGTTTTTGGTCGCTAGAGTGCACTCCTCTGCTGCATTTCCACAATGGAGCTAGGAGTCAGGCTACAAATCTCAATCGCCATGGTAACCTGGCACCCGGGTTTTCTCAAGCCCTGCTTTTTTCTTTTATTAAGTTAAAAATCATGGACAGTTTGATTAAACTTGTTAAAAAGATGCTAAATGTTTTACTGGTACAGCAGAAACTAGAAAAATGACACTAGTATATACAGAGCATATTATTAAAATGCCAATCTCTTTCTACAGTAATATTTCTCATCATAATCTGTACTGTGATTATGGAAAGTCAAAGAAATGTTTAAAAGAGGCTCCTCCTCCCTCCCCCCCCCACACACTAGTAAGAGGTTTAATTTCTAATACAAATGGGGATTAACAACCTGAAGTGCAACCCACAAGTCTAACACTTCTCTACTGTGTCGCGGGAAACACCTCAAAAATTTCTCCTTGGTAGGAAAAAAAAGGGGGGTTTGTTTCAAGACATTCTGTGCATTCCTAAAAAAAATCTGCAAGTCAAATGACTGTCAGTTTCTCCCCTCCTGCTTCTGCAGTTTTCCAGTTACCTAAAACAGGGTTCTCAACCCTCAAAATGGATACCCAAAATGTTTCAATGGGTTGCATGGCAGCTCCTCTAGCGCCTGTCCCACTAGATTGGCTGAGCTCACCTCTCTGCTCCAGACACTGTAACCTCTAGAGTCCCCGCCAGCACTCACATTTGGCCCAACCACCATGACAACAGGTGTCCAAGTAGGCCAAAACTGAATGAGTGGCACTGCAACCCCATGAGCCAGGTTAACTCCACTCACACAGATTTGGTCCAGGCAGGTGGGTGGAGCCAAACCTGAGCAGTGCTGCAATTCTGGAGGTTGCAATACCCATTGCAGAAAGCCAAGCCGAGCCAGCTCCACAGTATAGGAGCTGCAGCAGCCTCTAACTGGAGTGAGTGCCAGGTAGGACCCAATATCCCCGTCACCCCACAGTCTCCACTAAAAGACTACTTACTGGGCCATAACAGGTCATAAATGTTTACAACTAAGTCTTGAGTCCAAAAAGGTTGAAAACCACTGACCTAGAATATTAACACTCCCATACTCCAAATACATGCATGTTACTCTATTCTAGCCCCATTGAAACTATATGCATAATGACAAGTTCCCAAGGGGTAGCCATGTTAGTCTAGTTCAGCAAAAAACAAACAAGTGCTGTGGCACTTTTGAAGACTAACAAATATGTTAGCCTTTAAAAGCGCCACAGGATTTCTTGTTTGTTTATATGCATAAAGTTAGGCAACTGCTTAAGTGCTGGCAGGATTGGAGGTATTCTGTAATTCAAAGTACAGTAAACCCTACCAAGAATGACCATTTGCGGGAATTGGCAAAAAAGGTCACTTATAAAAAGATGGTCTCTCGACTGTTCATTCATGTGCAAACCATTGACATGTTCTATGACCTCTGCAAGCAGTCACTGGGACAGGTGGCCTCACAAGCAGGTTTTATTGTATATCCTTGTGCGTCAAAGGAGGTCATAGTAGAATCAACTCATAAATACACACAACTTTCCAACTTAAACAGTGTTTATATTCAGCTAATTGTAAAAAGTTACTATTTGTCTGCAAGAACTACCGCTTTCTATTATAATTTAGATACAATGGGAAAAGAGTTCAGAATTAGCAGAAAAGTAGCACATACCAATTTAAGGTTTTCCTCAAATTCCTAAAAGTAATAACCCCAGATTATTTTTCATCCAAAAAAAATTCCCTCCCTGAACATTTCAAGACAATTAAAAGTAAGCATGAACAGAGCTAATTCTGTTCTTACTCTGAAGTACTGAAGTACTCTGGAATCTTTCAGACTATTATTGGTAGGCAGGATTGATCTCTGACTCTGGAGAGTTACTTGGAGCCTATTTATGGCTTGCCTTCAACATATCCCTAAAATTTTTAAGTCTGAAAAACCCCTAGGGATAGATTTCTTCTACAGTAACATTCCCCACTCACAGGAATGCTTTTCCCTGAGCATGTTTAAAAAGATGATGGGATGAAAACATCTCTCCCTCTGAATTATTTTATGGCTACTTAAATATAATTACTGAAAATATAATTTGTTAGATTGTCATACATGTTAACAGCTAAATCTTAAATTTGTTACATGCAAATGTACCACTCTTCTGTTTGTACCATTAAGTTTATAATAAAGTTTAACCATAAAAATAGAGTTTAGATGAATATCCCTTTTTAAAAAGAATATTCAGTATGCTACAAAAGAAAACAAATATTCTATACTAAACATGCCTGAAATTCTAAAATCTGAAAATAAGCTGTTACCAAAACATATAAATTATAACTTCAGAAACAAAAGAAAATTCTGGAATATAAGCATAAAAAACAAGCAATTACATTATTTCAAACACGTTCGACAGTTCTCTTTATTAGAATGGCAACTTCAAAATCTTTCAATATGCTACAAAGCACTCATTCTTAAATTACCTGATTACCCACCAATTTCTGAAAGGAAGAAATGCACGTTTTAAAGAAAATGTAAGCATGTATCAAAATAAGATTTTTACTATAATCCAGAACATTTGGGTCAATAACAGAAGACAAGTTTCCAAATCGCAGGCCCTGGTTCTCATGGAGGACTTCAATTATCCTGACATCTGCTGGGAGGGCAATACAGCAGGGCACAGGCAATCCAGGAAGTTTTTGGAGAGTGCTGAGGACAACTTCCTGGTACAAATGCTGAAGGAACCAACTAGGGGCCTTGCACCTCTAGACCTGCTGCCCACAAAGAGAGAAGAATTGATCAGGGAAGTAGAAGTGAATGGCGACCCGGGAAGCAGTGACCATGAGATGGTTGAGTTCAGAATCCTGATCAATGGAAGAAAGGAAAGAAGCAAAACACACATCCTGGACTTCAGAAAAGCAGATTTTGGCTCCCTTAAGGAACTGATGGGCAGGATCCCTTGGGAGGCTGATCCGAAGGGGAAAGGCATCCAAAAGAGCTGGCTGTATTTTAAAGAAACCCTGCTAAGGGAACAGGAAGATACCACTGCGATGTGCAGAAAGAACAGCAAATGTGGAAGGTGCCCACCGTGGTTTAGCAGAGAACTCTGCGGTGAGCTGAAACATAAAAGGGAACCTTACAAGAAATGGAAGCTTGGACAGATGACTAGGGAGGCATATGAAGATTGCTCGGGACTGCAGGGATAAAATCAGAAAGGCCAAAGGACAATTGGAGTTGCAGCTGGCAAGGGATGTGAAGGATAACAGGAAGGGGATCTACAAGTATGTCAGTAACAAGAAGAGGATATGGGATGGTGTAGGGCTCTTACTGAATGGGGCTGGTATCCTCATGGCGGATGATGCGGGAAAGACTGAAGTACTCAATGCTTTTTTTACTTCAGTCTTCACAGGGAGGGTCAGCTCCCAGGCTACTACACTGGATAACGCAGAATGGAGAAAAGAAGAACGGCCCTCGGTGATGGAAGGTCAGGTTAGGGACTACTTTAAGAAGTTGGATATGCACAAGTCTATGGGACCGGATGAACTGCATCCGAGGGGCTGAGGGAGTTGGCCGATATGATTGCAGAGCCACTGGCCATTATCTTTGAAAACTCGTGGCGAACGGGGGAGGTCCCAGAGGATTGGAAAAAGGAAAATATAGTACCTATCTTCAAGAAAGGGAAAAAGGAGGATCTGGGGAACTATAGACCCATCAGCCTCACCTCAATCCCTGGAAAAAATCATGGAGTAGGTCCTCAAAGAATCCATCCTGAAACACTTGGAGGAAAAATGAGTGATCAGGAACCCAGGGCAAATTGTGCCTGACCAACCTGCCTGCCTTCTATGATGAGATGACTGGATTTTTGGATGCGGGAAGAACCGTTGACGTAATATACCTCGACTTTAGCAAGGCTTTTGATACGGTTTCCCACAGCATTCTCATTGGCAAGTTAAGGAAATATGGGTTGGATGAGTGGACCATAAGGTGGATAGAAAATTGGCTAGATCAATGGGTTCAGCGGGTAAAAATCAATGGCTCAATGTCTAGTTGGCAACCATCAATGAGTGGACTGCCCCAGGGGTCGGTCCTGGGGCCGGTTCTGTTCAACATCTTCATTAATGATCTCGATGATGGGATAGATTGCGTGCTTAGTAAGTTCACAGATGACACCAAGCTGGGAGGAAGGGTAGACATGCTGGAGGGCAGGGAGGATTCAGGGAGACTTGGACAAACTGGAACACTCATGAATCTCATGAGGTTCAACAAGGACTAATGCAAAATCCTGCACTTAGGACAGAGAAATCCCATGTACTGCTACAGGCTGGGGACCAATCAGCTAAGTAGTAGCACTGTAAAAAAGGACCTTGGGGTTAAGGTAGATGGGAAGCTGAATATGAGCCAACAGTGTGCTCTTGTTGCCAAAAAGGCCAATGGCATATTGGGCTGTATCAGGAGGAGTGTTGCCAGCAGATCAAAGGATGTGATTATTCACCTCTATTCAGCACTGATGAGGCCACATCTGGAATACTGTGTCCAGTTTTGGGCTCCCCACTACACAAAGGATGTGGACAAATTAGAAAGAGTCCAGCGGAGGGCAACAAAAATGATTAGGGGACTGGGGCACATGACTTATGAAGAGAGACTGAAGGAACTAGGCTTATTTAGTCTACAGAAGAGAAGACTGAGGGGGGATTTGATAGCAACCTTCAGCTACTTGAAGGGGTGCTCCAAAGAGGAGGGAGCTAAGCTGTTCTCGGTAGTAACAGAGGACAGGACAAGGAGCAATGGTTTCAAGTTACAGCTGGGGAGGTCGATGTTGGATATTAGGAAAATCTTTCTCACTGGGAGGGTGGTGAAGGATTGGAATGGGTTACCTAGGGAGGCGGTGGAATCTCCATCTTTGGAGATATTTAACGTCTGGTTAGACAAAACCCTGGCTGGGATGATTTAGTGGGAGTGGTCCTGCTTTTAGCAGGGGGTTGGACTAGATGACCTCATGATTCCAGCCCTAAGAGTCTATGATTCTAAGTCCCACTCAGCAGCTCAGAATTTAAACTTTCTGAAATACAAAGGGGGTAACAGGAAACATTAGAAAAGTTCACAATGAAAAATGTAACCATGAAATGTGTGTGCTATTCAACTTCCTTTAAAAAAAAGTAATGCACCATTAGCCATTTATAGAAGAGCTGTTTTGTCCCTTTATTCATGTCCAACTTGATAACCCATCCAGTACTCCACGAATAGATTTACTTACAAGGAATGCTTGATGCAAGCATGCAGACTAGGGGAATGCTTGTGGAACGAATCTTCAAGTAACAGTTCTAAGGGGGTAAAATTAACACAAATAGAAGAAGTGCAGAGACCCTAAGCGACGACAAGAGTCTACACCAAGGGAGAACTCAGAGGATGTAGTCAGAACAAACTTTTCCCACCCAAGTTATCACATGATTCTGTATTCAAATGTAGTTGGATTGCATTCCCAAGCCAAGCAACTGCCTTGAACAAAGCAGAATCATGGCTCTGCTCAGGAATATGATCAAAAAGTACAGTGGCTTTAAAAAGGCAATTATACCCATCATGACAACATTACAGCAAAGCTCTATTTTTTAAATGTTGCCATATCCAATTACAAGATTAAAGTATGAGACATGTGGCAATAGTTTATAATTCAAGAGAACACAACACTTGAATTGTTCACCTAATAATACGTTAGTATCACCCTAAAGCACATACCGGTAGTTTATATCACAGATTATGTACCACAATCCTAGCTCTGCCACTTAGAAATGGCAGCATTGATTCAATTTCCCTTGCAACTACCCCTCTGCATAGAACTCAATCAATCAATTTATACTCTAGGCATTCACAACTAATAGGTGTTCAGAATAATCTGCTAAATGGACATTTGCCCAAAGGGGACAAAGTTATGGTCATGGTGTATGGTCTGTTATACAGTAGCTGAAGAAATAAATAGTAAAGTGTTATGCTTGCAGAGAGAGGAGTACAGGGTACGTAGTGTTAGGATACGTCTACACTGCATATGTTAGCAGGCTCACAGTAGGATGCTAAAAACAGATATGTAGACATTGCTGCTCTCCCTGGAGTTCAGGCTATGAAGCCCTGGAAGCCAAAGGGGCTTGAGAGGTCAAATTCCAGCCCAAACTGCAACATCGAAGCACTATTTACACAGCTATTTTTAAAGCACTAGTGCAAGCCCTGCTAACATGATCTCTGTACCCAGGTTGGGTGGCTTGCTCTCAGATGCAACATAGATGTAACATTTCCTTGTGTCTGAATGTGTATTCAGGTATGCTGTGCACAGCAACCCTAACTGCTTCCTAAGTAAGCCTCTGTGTATTATGATGTTAGAGGACACACTATAAAACAGGAGTCAACAAAAACCCAGGCGCCAGGTTGCCATGGCAAGCAGGGTTTGTAGACTGGATCCTAGCTCCACTGTGGAAATGCAATGGAGGAACGCCCTCTGGCAATCAAAAATAGAACTGCTGGCACCTAGCTGGTAGCCAATTTTGTCAAGGCCAGCTGTAAAATACAAAGGACGACATCTGCAATACAGTACTATGAGTATGATGCAAAAAAAAAAAAAAATTGTAAAACATATCTTCTGTAGTAATACTAAAATGTCTAACTACTCATTTAGTTCATATATCTGAACTACAACTTTAGCTCCTAACTTTAAAACAAATGACAAGAGCAATACAAGTGTTATGTACTACATTTTTAAGGATTAAGCTAATAATCAAATTAAAGTTTAAAAAAAACGCAGATATTTCCAAAGCATGACGTTCCTAGAAAAATAGTGATTCTTCAACAGTGGAAAGAATTTTCACCTAAGCATTTGGACATTAAAAGAATGTAGAATCATAACAGTAAACACTGAACCGAGTTTTGAAAAGAAATAAACTCTGATGTTTATAGCCTTTAAATATTAAAAGGAAACTTACCCCATGTGCAAATTATTCTCCAATAGGGTTTCTAACACTCATCTGAGACATTTGTTTTTGGACTACTGTTAGTGGCATGATACTGGATCAGAAAGACCACTGATCTGATTCAGCATAATTTCAATGTTCTTTAGAATGCAAGTAGGGATAAAAGCATTGTTTCATCCCTTAAAAATACAATCATAACAGACTTAAGGAAGTAATTTAACTTTAATGTAGATGTATCTGTTTATCAGTAAAAATGTTTTGAAAATGTTATTGCAATTTTTAAATTTACTTAGCATCTAAAATGCTTTCTTTGAAAAAAAATAGCTAGATGGTCTGAAATCCATATAATTGTTAAACTAACACCACTTTAAACACAGCTGAGTATATTGGAAAAACATTAAAAGATTCTATGACTGGAAGAACTATTCCCAAAAATCTATTAGATGTGGATCTCAAGTTATTTTAATTATAGTCGACAACTAAGTTCTTATTCAGTTTTACAGACACATTTTGAAAATCCCTAAATGAATGGCATATTCAGGCTTGAGAACTGAGGAAAGAGAACACTACTAGTTTCTTGATTGTAAGCATTTCTAGTTCCTCAAGTGGCTATTTACTTATCTTCTCATTTTCTCTGCAACAATTCCAAAATTTTCAATACAATACATAACTGACAAGACTGGATACATAATATTAGCTGGGGTTGTGTGATAACGTGGGCTACCCTCGAATATCAATCCACCAATACAGGAATCAAAACACTTCTAAAGAGGGTAGTGTTCTAAAGATGCAAAAGCCACATATGGTTTTCTCCCACTGTCCTTAATGATTGGTACCTCTAAAGAACAAGTCCCTCCTCTCAGTTCAGTAGGAAGTAGTAGCAGCACCAGAAGAATATATTCAGCAAGACATGAAACAGCAGTCTGGAAACAGTAAGATTACATAGGTTGCTCAAAAGAAATATTTTAAAAAGGCAATATAAAGAGGCAAAATGGTACAAAAGGGAATGAAGTATAAATTGAAAAAAGTAGAAGAAAAGTTAAGATTATACCATTATGTGTTTATTTTTAAACAAGAGCATTTTTTCAAATAATTCAACGATAGAGGTTCTTCCACTGCAGTTTATTCTATACTGATTATGTCTTTATTCTTGGGGTTTGAGAAAACAAATGGTGCTGCTGCCTTGATAATAAATATTTTCAGATGTTTAAGAAAAACCACAAGATCAATGTATTAAAACTTTGCTGAAAGATGGTAGCTTCATCATACATGTTCATCAACCAGGAATACTAAAAGAGAAAGACTCACCATTTTCTCATAGCAGCACCACCAGATCCAGAATGTAGCTAGTAGTTTGAAAATTGCAGATAGATACTAATCTGTTACTCATAACCTCTCAAGGTAGATGTGCCACTATCTATCAGCTATCTAATTAGTAAAGACCTAATCCCCCCAAGACTCACCATCAGTCCCACAACCCAACACAATAATTGTAGTTAGCTAGCAAATGAATAGTTGAGATGGATCATTAAACTTGCAAGTCAGTTTGCCATAGCACGTCCTGTTCCTAGCATATTTAGCGCTTCATATCAAAAATAAATTTAGTAGATTTTAAAAATTTAGGCTTAATCTTGCAGTGAGGAGTCCCAGGCAGATCCTTACACTTGCAAGTGGCCAAAATGACTTCAATGCCTCAGCTGGTAAGATTCCAAAGGGGTAGCCGTGTTAGTCTATTGTAGAAAGAC
>ML685798.1:16786110-16855580 GCA_007922175.1 Pelusios castaneus | reverse complement strand
TAGCGATAAATTAATTTTTGCTATATGATCATTCAGTTCATAACTTGATTCCTAAACGATTATCAAATTAAATACGGTATCTTACAACCTCAGACACAAATGAGTTTTCATGGCAATAATAAAACTTAAAATGCATTTTCCACAGACAACCTCACTGTACACAGACAATGGGGCCCAAAGTAAGCTTAAATAGTAGAACCTCAGTAGGGTTTTTGCATGTATGTATAATAATTTCCCCAGGAACCTTTTATATTGTCAATAAGAAATGATGGCCTAGAAGATGTTATAAATTAACTCCCCACTGTCCTTCCTCACCTATTACAGTCTCAAGCAAAGTTTTAACACTGGTGAAAAGGAACATAGAAGCTCTCAAGTTGTCATTTTGGAAAGCTAAGAGGGTGAACCAAAGAGAAAGGGACATAAAGGTGTAAGGCATTTTCCAGTCAAAATACTTTTATTAAGAACTGGAGCGAGCGGCATTTCGTCTGCATTTGCGTTAATAACGCCTACAGCGGGTGGGAGTGATCTGCTACTGCTGGCTTTCACTCGGATCTGGGGGAAGAGCCCGAATTGGGCCTTATTTCCAGGCGTAGCCCGGGCCTACACGGCTCCTCCAATCTCTCCACCTCAGTAATGGCGCTCGGTGTGAAATGAGACGAGACTCAGGGGAGGTAAAAGCGGGTGCAGCTATACAGGGAGCCGCTCGCCCTCCCGCAGCCCGGGGAGGGGCCGTCCGGCGGACAAGGCCGCCCCCCGAGGAGCCTGGGTGGGTGCGCTGCGCTCCCTCCAGCCTGCCTCGCTGCCCCGCACAGCTCCCAGAGAGGATGAGGCGCCGTCAGCCATTTTCCTTCACGCTCCAAAACACAGCGATGCGCCGCGGACACACGCCGGGGGCTGCGGCGCCGCCACTCCCCCGCCCGCTCCGCAGCCTCCCACTCCCCACCCCCGCAGGGCCCCGCAGCGCTCGGCGCAGCCGCCGCCTCCCGCCCGGCCCCGGCTCACCCCCGAACGGTATCCTCTTCTCCCGCTGCTGCCGCGGCCCGCTGCCCCCCGGGGTGCTGCTGCAGACGTCGTGCGGCCGGGGACTGTCTCATCCCAGGCAGCCAGCAGGGCAGCGTCTCATGCCAGGCCCCGCGGTGCTCGGCGTGCAGCTGGCGAGCGGAGGGGACGGCCCGGGCCCCGCGGCGCTGTGAAGAGCTGCCCGCGTTCAGATCCCGGCCTGGCCGTTTCGCTCCCTCCGGCGGCGGCGCCGGGGCGTCTCTTCTGCGTCACCAGCTCCTGCCCGGCAGCCCGGAGCTCTGGCTAGGGCTTGGCCGGGGCCTGCGCGCTCCGCCCCGTCCGGGGCTCAGACACACAAGGGGGAGGGGCGCACACGCTCCCGGCGCCTCTCACCGGGGCCTGGGCTCGGCGGGGGAGGGGCCGGGCGCTGGTGGCGGCTCGCTGCGTGCACGCGGCGGAGGGGGACGGTCGCGGCGGAGGGGCCGGCTCCTCACTCCCGGCGCTGGCGGCGGCGTCTCGCTACGTCCTGGGCAATATGGCGGCTCCGGCAGCGCTGTGCCAGCGGCGCAGACTCCGACCCAACGCGACCGCGGCGCCGCCGCCACCCAAACAGCGTGATCTCCCCCTCCCCCCGCCGTGTGTCACTCAGCCCGGCGGCGGGGCAGGCCTGGCGGCTGTCACCGCCCCCTCGGGGCGCGCGGGGATGCTGGGGGCGCGCGGGCGGGGCGGGGCTGGGGAGGAGGCGCGGCGCGCGCTGAGCGGGGCGGCCGGGCCGCGCGCGCTCACTGGCGCGGGCTGATTAGCGGCGGTTTCTTATCGGTTGGGCTCGTTAGGGTTCCATTGTGACCCGCTGTAGCGCGAACAGCGCCGCCGTGGAGAGCCCGGATAATGACGTCAGCGCTTCCTCCTCGGGGGCCGGCGCGGCCGCCGGGAGCAGCCTCGTGCGCACTCGCAGCCGATCCCCGCCCTTGCGGGGCTGTGTGGACGGCAGGCCCTCCCCCTATCCGGGGTCGCCACTGAGCCTGGCCGAGGCAGACGCTCGGGTGCTGGAGGTCGCCTTCAGTCGCCCCGGCCCCAGGCGGCGGGGAGAAGCTTAGACAAACAGCAACTGATGCTTGCCAGCGCCGGACTGGCCCACGGCCTTCCCCCTCCAGAGTCGCCTGCTCCTGGCGGAGGTGACAAGACGCCTCCCTCGTGCGTACGAGCTGCACAAAGGGCCGCTGCTGCCCCCCGGCCCGAGTGCGAGAAGTGAGATGGGGAAAGTTCAGTGCGAAGCAATTCCCCATGGCTGACTGACCCCGGCCACAGATGCGCTTTTCATGAGTCTTGCAGACGGGCGGCCCAGGACCCTTCTTCACCCCAAGGCGTTTTACTCACTTAGGCCCTCACCGTCCAGCTGACTCCCATTAAGAATTTTACTCAGCTGTAGGGTGAGGGTCCTTAAATGAACATACAACCCCCAGCAGTTAATACGTTCCAAAGGGGGAGCTGTGTTAGTGTAGTTCAGCAAAACAAAGCCTTCTCGGGCACTTTTAAAGACTAACAGGCTTATCTGTTGCATGAGCTTTCATGGGAGAAAAATCCCACTTTGTCAGACACATCAAAGCTTTCGAAGAGGAATTTTCTCCCCCAGAAGCTCATGCGATAAATACATTTGTTAGTCTTTAAAAGTGCCCCAGGATTTTTTCTTTGTTCCACAGCAGTTACTTCATCTTTTATTGATTGCAGCCAGCCCTAGAGTAAGCCATCCTACTTGCTGGAAGGGCATCAGGAATGTGAAACTCAGATTTATCAGTTTTCCTGTCCTCCCTGCCCCCATTTTTTCTTGTAATAGTTAAGGTTACTATAACATTTTGGTCTATTTTTTCTCCTTTCTTTTGACAGAACTTAGATTATAGCAAATTCAGTAGGGTCACTTTGCTCCACTTGTGTGGGGTTTTTTTAATACAGCAAGAGGAGAGAGAACATTTTAAAAATTGGGAACAGTCTAAAAATCACACAAGTTGGCAGGGCGCTGGAACTCAGGTCTAGTACTTAAAACAACTTCACTTTTTTTTAAAAAAAGTTTCATTTCAGGTTGACAGTCTCTTTAGCATCACAAAGAGCAATACTATATATAATTGTTTCAGGACAGGAAGTGAAGTCAGTAAAAAAAAAAAAAGTGCAGGGGAAACTTTACACAGAATGAAATGGTTTGGAATTTGCCCAGGAGGCCAGGGTTCACTACCCCAGCTTGTGAAAAATGTTGGCAATCTGTACAAACCAAAACAGCCACTTACTGTGACTGGGCGCTCATGGGTATTCTTCTGAAAACAGACGTTAAAACTTGACATTAAAGGGTGAACTATGGTGCAATTTCCTGATTTACCAGAGTTATGTTTTTCTGCCAACCACTTGCAGGGGGAGGACAGCAAAAGCAAATCTTTTGTCTTCACTACAAAATTAGGTCAACCTAATTTGTCAGCATACAGCCACTACAGTTATTAAATCATTTGTGCACTGAGTACATAGTTGGTTCCTTGTGCCTTCAGTGTGGCCCCTTGCAAGGAGTGCTTGTATCAATTGTATTTTCAGCATGGGGTATTGTGGAAGGGCTCCTGAAAGCCGGTAACAATCAAGGTAAGCAACAGTGTCTACATTGACACGTGTTAGCCTAATTGCATTGATTGTGACTCTATGCTGCTTGGTAAGATCATGTTACTACGTCAGCATAGAGAAGAACTTAGTTTGGCAGGAGTCAAATTTAAGTGAAGACACTTCCATAGCTAGGTCAACACAAGTCTGCTTGCTTCAACAACCCTGTGTGTAGACCAGACCTTAGTGTTAACCACTTACTGAACAAATTTGTAGGCATTGCTGTCCTATTGTAGTTCAAATGTATTAGTTTGTTTACTAGGTTGTCAGATTAGTTTTTAATATATATTTATGGTCAATAAAAAATGTAAGGAATGACTCAGAAGATAGGAATTTCAAATTGTGGCCGCTGTAAATGTCAATAAAAGTTTAGACTTGGTCACCTTTGCTTTTAGAAACTACATGGAAAACAGCACAGTTATTTCAGTTTTGGTGACTTTCTACACCACTCCATGGCATTTTGATGTCTCATCTTCTCATTATGCCTTCCTATCCCTTTTTTCTCTCTACACCAGTGGTTCCCAACCAGTGTGCTGCAACTTCCCAGGTGTGCCACGAGACTCTGCGTGGCTTGAGTCAATTTAAATCTCCCTGCCCTGCTCAGCCCAGCCACATGGGCTGCGCAGAGCGGGAAAAGCCAGAGGACGCAGTTTGGGCCTGTGAGGGTAAGAGTGGGTGGGGGGGTTAATGGGTTGAGGGGGCATTGCGATTGGAGGAGGGGGTGGAGACCCATGGGGGGGGGAAGAGGGTCCCCTGAGCCGGAGCTGTGGCCCCGGCCGGGAGGGGCTTCCCTAAGCCAGAGCCGCAGGAGGCGGGTCCCCTTGGTGGGGATGGGGGCTCCAGTGAGGCCCTGGGGCTCAGTGGGGTCAGTGCAGGGTAAGGGGCTGGTGTGGCCCTAGTAGGGGCCCCAGTGATGCCAGCAAGGCTGGTGGGGGCAGTGAGGCCTGCAGGGGGCTGCGAGCGCCCCAGGAGGCCAAGCGGGGTGTGGAGGGCTGGTGCTGGCCCCAGCTAGTCCCATGGTGGGGGACTCAGGGAGGCCGGTGGAGGCCCCTGGCAAGGTCAGCAGCGACTCCCATGAGGTGCCGGCGGGGGTTCAATGAGGCTGGCTAGTACAGGCTAGGCAGGGCCCTAGTAAGGCCTGGGGAGGGAGGCGTGCAAGGAACCTGCTAAGGCCCACAGTGGGGTCTGTGAGGGCCCAATGAGGATGTGGGGCTGGACTGGAGGGGGTTGGGGCTCTGTCAAGTCCCTGTGGGGGACCCAGCAGGCAATGGCAGGGGGCCAGTGAGACCCCATTACTATTCCATGCTTCGTTCCACTGCCTTGCCTTTTCACATCCCAGGCTTTCTCCTCCACCCTCCAATCCCCAGGCTCCTCCTTGCCAACCCACATAGACACCCCTGCTCTCCCTTCCCTTCTTCTCTCTTGCCACCTTTGCCTGCTCCCCACCTGGCCATCCTTGCCCTCTTTTGCCACCTCTGCCCTGCTCTGCTCCCTACACTCTCTCCTGCCACCCCACAAAGCCACTCCTGACCTCCCCTCTCCTCTCTTGCCACCCCTGCTCTGCTACCCCTATCACTCTACAATCGTACATACCAACATTTCCCAAAAAAGTGGGCATGGCTTATGAATATTCATGAGTTAATTTGAATATTCATGAGTATAACAGAGGTGTGCCGTGACATAATTGAAGGCATCAAGGTGTGCCACAGCAGAGAAAAGGCTGGGAACCACTGCTCTACACTATTATTCATTCCCTCCTTCTATTCCATTTTGATTTTCTTTCCTCACCTGCATTTCCTTCTCCTTTCCCCCCAGGCACACAGTAAAGTGAAATTGACCAGAATGTCTGCAGTTCTGTTCCATTTCACTTTCTTGTGCCTCCCTGTGCTCTGTTTTGCAGGAACCGAGGCTCTAACAGTTTAAGATTACTAGAAGAGATGTAAGTGCATTTTCAGAATAGATCAGACGTTTCAGGTTGTGTGTACCTCTCAACTGCTTCCTGTCCTTTAAAACAGTTTCTAGTGTGTAATTAAGTCATGTCTATTTCCTATTTATCTTTAAGCGGATTAGTTTAATTTTTATTAAAAATGCCAGGTTGACAGCACTGAAAATCAAAGTTCCCTATGTATCCAAAGAATACTACAGGGAATAGCTGTGCAACCTTCCCTGCGTTGTCCTGACAATATAACTTTATCCTGACATGTAGGTATTATCCTATGTTCAAATAAGAAACATACCTCAAATAAGAAACGCGCCTCTGAATTGGCACCAAAGAGACAGATAGGTGTATTGGTAGTTTTTATAATGCTCAGTAAGAAATGGACTCAGACCTGAGTTCAATTCACATAATTCAACCAAAGACCATCAGATACTACTAGTCCCTGTTAAATCCCAAGCAACTTTTAGTAAACAGGGGAACTGTACATTAACTTGTAAGAAGAGTTTTCTTTAACCAAGAAAAAGAGTTGAAAAACAAAACAGGTTGTGCATTTATGCTAAAGAAATTGTGCCCACATTTCATATTTCTTCTGCTACTTTGATATTTTTATCTTCTTGGTCAAACCTTTTAAAAGGGATGTGTTCCAAAATATTTTGCCAGGACATCAGTTGCCAGTAGCCATATTAATCAAATAGGGTAAAGACGACAAATCTTTATGGCATCAAATAAAAGGGGGCACTGGAATAGTTGTGGTTATTCAACAAGCAAATCCCAAAACAGTCTTCTCTAACAGTGCAGTTCTTTACACTCCAACCAACCAAAAAAAAGCAAGCCTCTGTTTATGTTCACTTGGGCTTCTCAGATGTGCCCTGGAATCCTTCAAGTTGGTTTCCTCAGCTCATTTTACAAAGCTTTGATGCACTGATGCAAAGGTCTATAGACCACTTTTAAGGAACTACAGATAACTGCTGCATGCAAAATGGGAGCATTAATAAGTAAGATGTTTAAAATGTTCCCTTTTAACAAGGCTTAAAAAACAATTATATTCCATACACTTAATACTTATCTTTCAATATCGCTTTCAATAATTACACATTTTTATTACTACACAACTTTCCTCAAAATTAGAAGTGTAAATGAAGGGATCTAAATAAAGATTATGGCTCCAGATGAATATATTATCTTGTTGCAACACAGTGCAAGTATTCAGTATAACTGCATAAGGTAGGACTATTTTGCCATATTACCTGCCTTTTATCTTTATGAAAAGCAGAGGTCCAATGGAAAAAATAGCCTATCATGTAATTTATGACTATCGTAATGTATGAAGACAAGAGCACTGAATTAAGAGTGCTAAGGCAACTTTAATTTTGGCATTTCCTAGCTTTGGGTGGATTGAGTCTATACTTAAAACATTAAGGATGAAGACTTTTTAAGTAATCATAGATTATATAGGTAAGTAGCAATCAGAAATAATATGTGAGCTGACATTGCTCATTTTAGAAAAAACAAAGCATTTGTAGTAAAGTTCTGCTGTTCAGTTATACGTTGCACAGCTATATTAACTAAAGCTCATAAGCTTAGTCTACACTTGACATTTCCCCATTGTTGCCACTATGGGCATATATTCACCATGTTAAAGTACCATGTTTTAATTTTGGTAGATATTAGTACCTGGGATAAAAAGGATTTTTAACTGTGGTTATAAAGAAATGTTTTTTTCTGTTTACACAAAAGACATAATGTGATTGTGCCACTGTATTTAAACATCTTAGAATTTGTAGTGTAGATGGGAACTAGGATATATAGAATTGCTACTTCCTCAACTATGGAATAATGCAAATATGTGTTTTCCAAAACTCCACAGGATTTAAACTACACTT
The DNA here is from genome assembly GCA_007922175.1 of Pelusios castaneus. NCBI lineage: Eukaryota > Metazoa > Chordata > Testudines > Pelomedusidae > Pelusios > Pelusios castaneus. The sequence continues at coordinate 16,848,125 of ML685798.1, read as the reverse complement.
ACTCAATAGGTAAATGTAAACTATGGGATAGATAGATGGACTGTGTAGTTCCCCAGTGCAACACTGTGGAGGTTAAATATGGTCAAACCTGCACACAAATAAAAGGTATATATTTTAAAAATAAATGATTAATGAAAAATATCTGGTTTTCAAGCAAATGTGAGGTACTGCCCTTGGCATTAGGGTTTATTTTAAAGGGCATCTTTTCTTTCAGGCTCAATCTTGTAAATTGCTGAGCATTCTGGCCCCAATCCAGCAAGTTACTTAAGCACGTGTGTCATCCCATTCACTTATGAGACTGCATATTTACTTAGGCAAGCCTGTACTTAAGTGCTGGATATGGAAAAGAGTGCTCAGCACATTATGTGATTGAGTGTTTGATGTTCAACGTACTATGCCCTATATCAAGTCAATATAGCATGTACTTTATCTAGTATTCAGCAATAATCATGCAAATACGTGTTTGATTTTGAACAGCATATATAAAATTGAAGGGTACGGTCCTTTAAATAATAAGTATTTTATTTTTCATAATTGTCTTTTTCTCGTTTGAAATTTAGGTGGTCATCCTATTTATAACAGAACATCTCGTGGCTATAAATAATGTTCTTCTCTTAAGAATTATAATCACAGTCTCAAACTTTATTTTTTCAGTAATAATTAATACATGATACTTTCAAACTCAAGCTGTATACATACACTTTAAACCAGTGTTTCCCAGACTAATTTGGAACACTTTTGGGCTTGGAATATATTGATGGAATACATGCATGCTGGTGGAGGTGGGTGGTAGGTGGGGTTCATACCAAAAAATTGTTGCATGTAATGTTCAAAAGCTGATTTAAAAGAGTTAGAAGGAAAAATATCACTAGCATTGAAATTTTTTCATGGAACACCTGTTCACGTCTCACAGAACACCAGTGTTCCATGGAACACAGTTTGGGAAACACTGCCTTACACATATGTAAAGCTCCTATACTCTGTGTGTAATAGACGAAGACTGAATAGAGAAGGGTTCCAGGGATTTGCAACATTTTCTAAGGTTATATATTTGTTGACAGTCATGTGGAGGTTAGCCATAGGAAACAAATGTTTACAATTCCTTTGCAATTCAAAGAGTGTATGTAAAGTGGTGTGACTAGGGTATTCAGCAGGGGAAAATACTGCACAGACAGACAGACTGCGGAGTGCTGTCTCTTAATTTAGGCTATGTCTACACTAGAAAGTTTTGCTAGCAGATAGCCACCACTATGGCTGATGTCCACACAGCCATCCTTGGGTCGGTGGAGTGTGTCCTTGCTAGGACCATTTCCACTGACTTAAGTGACAGTGTGGGGGTGCTGAGAGAGCAATCGCTCAGCTCTCTGCAGGGAAACCCACAGGCTCTCTGCTACTCCCACCTCCACACCCCCCACTGGGGTCCCAGGCACTATGGCTGCAGCTGCGGGGTTTCCGGTGGCAGCGGCAGCAGAGTAGGCTTCCCAGGATCCAAGGAGCTCCCCAGGGCTTCCTGGGGTCTTTGGTGGTAGCACATCTGCAGCCACTCCAGGGCTTGCCAACGTCCCAGAGCAACTGCCACCCAGGACCCCGACAAGCCCTGAGTGGCTGCAGCCACGCTGCCCACACTTCTGCCCAGGCAGCCTTGGGCAGCTGCAGTCGCGCTGCGCCGGGGACTCTGGGAAGCCCCAGGCTGCTGCAGTCAGGGACCCAGCAAGTTGACAGATACGACAGCTTCTCTCCACTCTAAGGGGACAGTGTCTACACTGCCATTGTGCCTCCTTAGCTTTGCCACCAAAAGCCCTATGTCGCTCATTCAGGCGGTATCGTTTTGTTGGCCAAACAAGGCAGTTGAGGTGCGTGTAGTTTGTACCCCAGGACTGTTTTGTCGACAAGAGCTGACTTTTGTAAACAAAACATCCTTGTGTGTACAAGGCCTAAGTAATTCAACACATTTTTAAATATAATGTTATTCCTATAATACTAAACATCAAGACATTGTGGGACATGATCGTTATATAGAAATTGAGGTGGTTTCCTTACTAGACAAATACATCCTTTTTCCATTTGGTTTTGTGTGAGAAGATTTGTCATTTACAGTTATATGCAGATCAGGATTTATGAACTCAGTTTTCTAAGCACAAATATGAATTCCTTCCACTAATATTCTGATAACTAAGCAGGAAACTAACCTCAAGTATTCTGAACACCAGTCATTAGAATTCTGTTAAAATTCTCACATATACCATGTTTATGTATACACAATATATATTCAAAATCTTCTGTATTTGGAATACAACTTTTTTAGAGTGACATGTATACTTAAAAGGAGTGTTCGAATTTTCCACTCCCCAACCCATATTTTTTTTAGATGTACCATTTGCCCCCTAAGTACCTAATATTCTATATTGTACTGATAGATTAGTTTTTAATTCTGAGTGGTGATTTATGATTTCTGTAAGTTATATATTGATATGTTGCAAAAGCTGCTCTGAAGTGATGCTGTTATTCCTTTCATATATGAATAAAGGCCAAACACAGGCATTTCCTGTTCTTTTTGCTGACATGGCTGTTGTGAGTGATTATTACCCTTCACATGCACAGAAGACTTCCTTCTTCCTCCAATTCATAGCCTCACCAGTTCTGCCACTTTTAATTCCTAGTTACATCAAACATTAGCAGTGATGCTGGAGTGGGTGTAATGTCACTATTTAAAGCTTCTGTGGAAGAAGCAATGTGCACAAAAGAAGCTAACTGGTCGACTTTAAGGCCAGAAGGACCATCATGATTATGATCTCCTGCACGTCACAGGCCTCAGAATTTCACCCATATACTCCTGTTACAGGGCCATAACCTCTGGCAAAGTTTCTGAAGTCCACAAATCTTGATTTAAAAACATCAAGTTATAGAGAATCCAAACTCTCAATTCTTGTGCATTTTTTGTATATAGAGTTACAAAAAATAGCTATTTTGTAGAAAAAGCACAGTTGAGTAAGAAAAGATGGACAGGCCATTCAAACTGGAGAATGCTGTCTAGTTATTAATAGGTTTTATGATAAGATGAGTGTAAAAATGTTTGGTAATAGTGTTTTAGCAATATGTATTTTAGTGCTCAGAAAAGCTGTTAAATAAGTATCATAACAAAGATAAATCCTATGTAGCCACACAATCAAGGAGTCCGGTGGCACTTTTAGGCTATGTCTACACTTGTTAATTTAAGTCGATTTAGCATGTCTGCACTCAAAAATTAAGTCGACTTAAAGGGGACCCTGCCAAATCAACTTAGAGTGTCCACACTGGACGCCTAAGTCGACTTGTAGGATCTAGGTGGACCTGGGATGGTTCACGGTGGCAGGGGGGGGCACCCCTTGCCAAGTGCCAGTGGGCTCAGCATTTGCCCCATTGTACCTGGGTACAATGGGGGCTGAGCAGGACAGGGACACTGGCAGGGCATAGGAGCAGGGAGGACAGGGCTGTGTCCTGCCCTGTGGGGGACGACGAAGCCAGGCTCTGCCTGTGCCAGCCATCCTGGCAGGGAGGGCAGTGGGGGAACCCTGGAGCCCTTTAAGTCAACTTAAAGTCGATTTAGGGCTAATCTGTGTCAACACTGGCTAAGTCAACTTAGCCAGTAAAGTTGACTTTATACTAGGTTTTATAAAGTCGACTTTAATTTTCCTTAAGTCGACTTAAGCTGCTGCTTAAGTCAATTTAAGGAAAATGTAGTGTAGACGCAGATTAAATTAAGTCGACTTAAACAAGCTTAAATCGACTTAATTTGGAAGTGTAGACGCACCCTTAAAGACTAACAAATTTATTTATCACATGAGCTTTCGTGGGAGAAAATGCCACTTCACTCACAAAAGCTAATGAGATAAATAAATTTGTTAGTCTTTAAAGTGCCACAGGACTCCTTGTTTGTTTCGCTGACCTAGACTAACACGGCTATCCCTTTGGAACTATGTAGCCACAGAAAACCTATGGCTCATCAAAGGAAATTGTTATTCCCTCTCCTTTACTGCCTTACCAGTGTGCCTCATCCATATTTTGGAGGGAAAGGGATTAGGAGTAGTTTAATGTTCCTTTTGTTCAGTCCTTAACCCTAGTTTCAATAAATGAACTGCATAATATCTTTGTGAAATAGACCCCAGTCGAGTAGAATGTGAACAGAGTTCATCAAAATTATTCCACTCCAATACCCAGAAGACCCTCTGCATCCGTATGAACTTATAGAGTCCTGACTTCTTTTCCTCTAAATCTCTATTCACAAGACCCATGTAGAGCTCTGCTTGAAACTAGGCTAGTGATATTCCTCAGTATGCCAGATGAGAACCATTCATTAATGAGCCTTGGAAAATTCTGTATATCCATGAGCTAAGTGTACTGATTTTTCTCCATTGTTTTTCTATGTATACTTCTGCATGCATAGCATGTGGTCATTTTTACAGTATACTGTGTTAATAATGCATTCTAGTGGAAACTTCCTACTCCTTACACATTTACACCAGATGAGAAAGGAAGCAAAGTTTGTTAGAGATGCGCAAAATGACATTCTTTAATTCATAAAAAAGATATTTTGTAGAATGTCCCTTAATCTTTAAAAAAAATCAGTTTTAATACTGCAGCATGGAAGTGAGATCTGCAGAAAAGTAGCATTTAACAGATTTTAGTTACACATATCTCCTCTCCACTTCTCTACTCTTTCACTTGGTTAAAGCAAGCTTCTTCCATCTCTTCATCTACCCTCTTGCCAATCGCTCAGTGACTAATACTCACTGTTCCTCATCTGCCAGATTCTTAGTCACTATTTGTATTTTCATGACAAATTACCAATCAATGATTTAAGCAGCAGTTCACTTGCACTACGGACTTTTTCTTTCATCAATGCTTTTTCCATTAACAGTTCATATTCTGAGCTATAGTCACAGCTAAAAAACTAATTTGCTGGCAAGTGCAGAAATCTACCATTTTACAGTGTTTTATAATCTCACTGTGGCAGAGAGATATGATCAAATTAACACCATGTTGTGTTTATAAACAGCCTTAGCCTTCCTGAGAAAGAAAAGAATATTGACCGTTCTATGATCCAAATTATCAGATCATTTTACATATTATTTCATCATCAACAGGCAAACTGTTTTTCCCCATTGTATGAGGCTACTTTCTAACCTCTTTTATGCTTTCATTTGGATGGCTGGATGAAAATATGAGTCTGGAGCATATGAAACGTATACAATACAAGGTCAAAAATTTAAAAATAATGCTATATAAACAAAAATGTTTACGTATTTTACAACTTTGATTTAAAAAACTTTTAGAAACCTATTCTCACTATTTATGCTCATTGTTTAACTTTTTATTGCTGTTATTTGGACTTTTTAAACCAATTGTCATCTTCAATTGAGGACTGAAGAGCTACAGTATTTGAATTTTAAACAATGTAAGGGTATTTAAAAACAAGGGTATTAATTGGATTTGTTTTTAAATTGTGGACGTGTTTTTATTGCTCTTTGGCCTTATTAAAGCTTGTTTACCAAGTTAAAATTTGGGTCAAACTTATTTTCAGGTAGAGACAAAGTGACTGAGGTAATTAATATCTGTTATTGGATGGACTTCTGTTGGTGAGAGAGATGGGTTCTCATGCTTTCACAGAGCTCTTCTTCAGGTCTCAGAAACTTAGGCTTTGTACACACGACAGCCTTATTGTGTGGTAAGGCTCCTTACCATGCGATAAGGCTGGGAGCGTACACACGTACCTGTTGCTTGTTGCACGACAGCCCTCTTGCCGCGCAACAGGTAAACCACCCAAATCAAGGTGGTTAGGTTGTTCCACAGTAGAGCCCATGTGTGTGCTGCTTCTGCTTTTGACAGCCCCCGGAAATGTCCCACAGTGCCAAATCAAGGCCACTCTGGAAAACTGGAGCTGTCAAAAATGTCAATTTCACTGCTCAAAGCAGTGAAATTGACAAGTAGCGGCTTTGCAGCAGGGCTCTAGCCAGCAGGAGCCCTGAGGGCTGGAGCCCCGCTGCCACAAGCCACTTAGCTTCCCGGGGCTACCCGGCTTGGGGGGGGGGCTGCTATGCCGAAGTGGGCAGTCCTAGGTCTGGCAGCTGGGTCTGCTGGCTTCGGCTCCCACAAGCCCCAGGTGCAGGACCAGGGCTCAAGCCACCAGCGGCTAAAGCCAGCTGCCCAGATCACTGGAGGAAACCCCCCCAGTGGGGTTCCAGCGGGCCAGGGCAGTCTGGGGTCTAGCCCCGGGGAACCCCCAGGGCAGCGGGCTACAGCCCTGTGGGGGAACCCCCGGGGCAGCCAGCTGGGGGAAACAGCCCTGCTGCCAGGCTGTGGCAGTACACGGTGGGACAGGTGCCCACCATGCACTGCTCCTTGTAACAAAAATTCAAAGGAGCGTGTGAACACTCCTTTTTGCTACAAGGAGTGCTGTGTGGATAGCACAAGTCTGCCGTGTGTACATAGCCTTACTCAGGAGTGTCATAGCAGCTACAAGGTGGAACCGATTTAGCATGATCAGTTAACAGATATTTCAAGGTGAAATCTGTTCAAGGTGAAGTGGCCCATTAAATCCCTCCAGTCATAGGAGGAAATGAAGTGTGGGGCAAGATGGAGGCAGGTGGGAGGTATTGTGAGTAGGTTATAGATTGTTGTAATAAACCATAAATCCAATGTCTCAAGTCAGTCCATGTTGTTTTTTTTAATGTCTAGTATAGCTACGAATTTAAGTTCCCAGGCTTGTCTGTGTTGTGCAGGTGTTTTCTGGGGAAGAGGACTGATAGCAATCACTCTGTATCTGACCTATATGAAAAGAGGTCACCCTCAGGTAAGGTGATATTTTTGTCTTGTTATTTTCCTTTGCAAGTTCATTCAAGAGCATAGTAATTGTCTGGTTTCACCCAGATAGTTGCTATTGGAGCATTTAGCGTACTGGATGGTGAATGATGGTGAATAACAATTGTTATGATAGGCATGTGTAGGACCCATGCATCTTGAAAGATGTGTTGTTCATTGGAACAGGGCAGAGGTTTGCATCTGCTATTCTGGCAGGGTCTGGTGCTGCTTTGAGTTGGTGTGTCCAGAGCTATGAGGAGCTTGTTTCTGATGAGGAGGTTGGGGAATTGTTTGAAGACCAGAAAAGGGGTTTCAGGAAAGATTTCTTTGAGGATGAAGGTCTCCATTGAGTATGGGTTGTAATTATTTGATGATACCTCATATGGCAGGTGTCAGCAACCTTCGCCGGCCCCTGTGCCAGCCCCGCCCACTGCACCCTCAGCAGGTGCCAGGGACGGGGCCAAAAGGGGGTGAGATCAGGCCTCGGGCTCCCACCAGCAGGCAGCCTCCAGTTCCCAGCCGGGGCCGGCTCCCGCCAGCAGCGGCGGTTCCGGGCAGGCCAACCCGCCCTCTTCCTGGCCATAGCCAGGGCCGGATCCCACTGGCAGGTGGACTCCAGTTCCCAGCCGGGGCCATAGGCCTGCTCCCGCCAGCAGTGGCAGCTCTGGGTGGGCTGGGCCCGCTCCCCTCCAGCAGCCCTGCCCAGCAGGAGCCAGTAGCCCCATGCTGCAGCTTCTTTTTCCCTGCTGGCTGTGCTCCCCAGCAGGGAAGCGCGCTGAGCAAGGGCCTAGAGCCACAGTATGCGGCTCCTGTGGCCCCAGGGAGTGCTGGGGGGGGGAGGGGTTGAGGCCAGCAGGGGAGCCTCAGCAGTGCCACGTGCCACTCAGGGTTGGCCTGCGTGCCACGTTTGGCATGCATGCTGGGGGTTACCAACCCGTCATATGGGTTCCAGTGGAGAGTAGGTGACACTTAGGAATGTGTGATCAGATGGATTGGTTCTTTTGTTTTCTGTATTGCAGGATTGTATCTGTATTGTGAAGCAGGTTCTCGTGGCGTATTTAGGTGGCCCATTCCATGATGTGATTTACTTTTCTGGTGGAGTGTCCTAGTTTGGTAAAGGTGCTTTTGAGTGTGTTAAGGTTTTATACTGGACAGAAGAGATTCCTTGGTGTGTTTGGGGTGGTTGCTGGATCTGTGAAGGTGGATGTGATGATCTGTGGGGCTTTTTTATTTATAGGTGTCTGCAGGGTTACATTGTTGAAAAAAAATCATGGTGCCCTAAAAGTTATGTTCATGTACATATTTAATTAAAGATAAAGCAGCTACTGCTTTATTTTCTGTGAAGACAGAACTCTACATATCTCTATGTTTATGTTTATTTTTAATAAGCTTCAACAAACCAACTTTAATATTTGAGCAGTTACTAGTGATTTTAATTGGTGCATAATGGAAAGCCAACTCCTGCTCACTTTTACTCAGATGAATAGTCCTATAGAAGTTCATGCAGCTATTGCACTGATAGGGTGAATTTGACCCAGGAACAGAACACCTTCCCAGAATTCCTAATGAATTACCCTTAGTACAATGAGGTTTAGAAATATATAAAAACTGTGGCTGGAGGTTTCAGATGATTGCAGTTTAGCACAAAATTAACCTCCACACAGTGGGCTAAATTCATCCCAAGTGTATCTCCATTATTTCAAATTATTAATTCGCTCCAGTATTTTCTTTAGCACCATTCACTTAAACTGGGATTTTCAAAGGAGTGTAAAGTTGGGTGGCTTGCTCTCATTGAATTTTCCAGTCTTAAAATATTTAGGAAACATACTGCCATGCAAGAGATTTGGGATAGTTGCCAGATTAGAATAGTAAATCTCCACTCCCTCAGTTGGCAAACAGACATCAACTATGTCACAAGCTGCTCACCTCAGGAGGAAAGAGATTTAAGAGACCACATCATGATGGTTAATTCATGGAGGGGCAGGTACCACTTATTTATTTTTCCATCCAGAGATGAAATCCTGCAGCATTTAACAAGAGAGGAAGATGGGATGGAATGAGAATGGAAACAATTATTTCCAAAAAGACACAGTTGCTTTAACTTAAACCAGGATAATAGTGCTAGCTAAGTACTATGTGAATAGTGTTTGAAAGCATTCCTTGTGTCAGTGATACCAAGAAGTTGTTTGACACAGCCACGTTCATATCCTAACTGTTCGTGATCATTTGTGGAATTGGGCTTTCGGACACAAGTGTTTAGGGAATAGCTCTTCTCCATATAAGTATTTGTATTGAACATATTAACAAGGATATTCACAGTTTGTCATTTGTCATTCACTATTCTTCATTTTCCTGTTTGAAAGGCTTTGTCCATTCTGTCAGAGAACAGAAATTACTTTGTGACTTAGTTTTCTGGCACATTTTAACAGCAAAAAGTCAAACAATTCACAAATAACTTGTAGGCTGAAAATTGGTGCAAACCGTTCTTGAATGCTTACAAACAAATTCATTCTTCACAAAAAAACCCCAAAAAACTCAGGCTAACTTAAAAATAATTAGTAAACTCTACTAAAAAGACAAGGAATTCTTTGGCCCTTTTAAAGACTAACAAATTTATTTATCCCATGAGATTTTGTGGGTAGAATCCTACTTTATCAGACACATGAAGTAGGATTTTCTCCCACAAAAGCTCATGTGATAAATAAATTTGTTAAGTCTTTAAAAGTGCCACAGGACTCCCTGTTTGTTTTGCTGAACTAGACCAACCCAACTACCTCTCTGGAAATTGCACTAAAAGGTTAAGTTTGTTGTTATATTCTACAGATTTTACAAATATGAAATTTTGGTCTATTTTTTTTGTGGCAGGGCAGGTCCCCTGAAAATATCTGCTCTGATACCTAAAAACATTCACTACACTGAAGAGTATCCCGATTTAATGCATATCAGTAAGTCAAAAGAGGTACCCTTGTCTTCTTAGCCGCATTGAATATCCATGGCTGCGTCTACACTGGTAAATTAAGTCGACTTAAGCTTGCTGTAATGTAGACGCAGGGTAAATTAAGTCGACTTAAGCTTGCTTAAGTCGACTTAATTTACCCTGCGTCTATATTACAGCAAGCTTAAGTCGACTTAAGCAGCTTGCTTAAGTCGACTTAAGGATCGTCTTAAGCTAGTGTAGCCACGGGGTAGCCCTAAGTCGACTTAGGGCTACACCAATGCCCTCCTGCCGGGGGGGGGGGTGCACAGGAGGAGCCTGGCATGCCCCCCCCCCAGGGCAGGGCATTGTCTGCCCACCCTGTCCCTATGCCCTGCCAGGGTCCCTATCCCCCTTTGCCCCATTGTACCTATGTACAATGAGGCAAAGTCTGAGCCCCCTGGCATTGGGCAATGCGTGCCCCCGCTGCCCCTGTGGACCTCCCCTAGGTCTCCCTAAGCCCCTAGAAGTCGACCTAGGCGTCCAGTGTGGACGCTCTAGGTCGACTTTTTAAGTTCCCCTTTAAGTCAACTTTATTTTTAAGTGGAGACACACTAAGTCGACTTAAATTATCCAGTGTAGACATAGCCCATGGATTTTGTCTCTTTGTTAGGTTTCTTTAAAGGTCACCAAAGGATATGCATAAAAGACAAGTAGGTATCCTGATGGCAAAATTTGACACAAGTATTTTGGGCATTATTAGTGCAACCTTATTATCCATCTGATTATCCTAAATTCATTCATGAATAGTTTTATCAGATAATAGCGTTTAATGTCTCTGGGGGGAGATTATTCCTTGATAACTATGTATCTTCCAGTTCAAGAAAGAAATGTGGCTCAGAACCTGAGCAATACCATTATAAACAGATAGGGGGTTTAATTTATGGCCCCTTGACCCTGTAGGTTCTGGCTACACTAAGCAAAGATACTACAGCAGGGATGCATTGATTTCATGAAGCATCTTATTTGTCTTTCCAGTGTAGGCATCCATCCTACAACACTATTTGTAAAAATTGATTTTTTCATATTATTTTTCACTATGTTATTGACTGAAGTGACTAGAAAAAAGGTGAGGAAGAGGTTAGTAGAGAATGCTCTGTGAGGGACCCTTGATTCTGGAATTTGCTTCCAACTTAATCCACCAGAGCCCAGCCTGCTATTTTTTCAAACATGTTAGGAAGGCCATCATTTCTCTCTAAATCCTTTCTATTTTGATTTAAGGAAAATGCAGGTTTCAGCTTATCTAAAACTGGAGCATATTAAACTTTTTATCTGGGTATATAGCTGTCTCTTCTTCATGGATGCACAACTGGTACATGCCCAGGATTCATCATTGAATTTGGTCTACTGGTTGGATCATTAGCTTCCCGTACTCAGACCAGGCGCTGATGGGGAGCATGACATCAATGTTATCCCTGTCCTGCATCTGTCTGCTGCACAATAAGAAATATAACAGCAGCACATTTTGATGAACTCAGATAAATATAGCGTTTATGGTTCCTAATGAACTCTGCTACTGAAGATTATTGTGGAATAAAGGGGCAGAAGAACACTATATACAAATGAGTTTAGTTTGGGCCGTCTGCACCTTAATTAATCTTTTGTAAATGCAACATATTTATACAAATACCTTGTAAATTAGAAAAATTGCTTTATCTATATTTGTAACAAAATTACTTCAAAAATACCTATTCTACATACAATTTAGCTACAAAATTACTGCTATGAATATGATGAAAACTATATTTTGCAAATAATAAATGAGCCACATGATCATCTTTGCAGCTTATGGCAAAGCTACTGCCATCATTTGGCATCAGATAATATAACCTCCAGTAAGATAACAGGAACCCAAATAATATACCATGGGAAGACAAAGGTTTGCAGTTTGCTTAGTAAAGAATCAAACATGGATCAAAATGGCAGAATTCTGGAAATTGCCAGGTGCACACTTTGTAGAGATATTTCTGTGGAAGTTACCACACAGGGATGAAGATGAATATCTGATCTAGAACATGGTTGCGAAATTCTCATGAGAAGTGAGACAATGCAACAAAAGTCATTATAACAGCAGAGAAATTATACGGATAGAATTTTTTAAAGCAGCCGGGGGAAAAAATACAATAAACGTTATTTTTCTCCGCTTAGATCAGGGGTCAGCAACCTTTGCCAATCCCTGTGCTGGCCCCTCCTCCTCAACCCTCAGCTGGTGCCGAAGGCCCTCTCGTAGGAAGAAGCCACCTGGAGGGGCTCCTCTTGGCAGTGTGCCTGGGAACCCCTATCCCCAGGCACGTCACGGAAAGAAGCTGTCTGGAGTGACTCCTTTTGGCAGCAGCACACCACAGGGAGGAGCCGCTCTGGGTGGCTTCTTTACACGGTATGCCTGGGTATGGACGTGGCAGGGACCTCTGCACTGCAGTCGTCCCTGAAAGAAGCCACTTGGAGTGTCTTTTGGTGGCAGGAGTGGCAATTTCTGTGGCGCCACAGAGGATGCTGAGTGCCGCTCCGAATGGGCTCGTGTGCCACTGTTGGCACACGTGCCGGGGTTGCCGACCCCTGGCTTAGATAATTAACTCTGAGAACACAAAAGGAAATGGGTCAAGTTTACACCATTTTTCCTTAACGAAAGCACTGATATGGCTATCTTATAGCTAGCAAAATTAAAAGTCATCTTGAGAATATAAAAAAATGGTTTTGGGACACAAGGAAGGAACTGAGTGATGCTAAAGAAAATATGCAATCTACTAAATAGTGAGAGAGGCAATATGAAATAAGAGAGGACCAGCTACCAAAATTGTTTCACAGGCCCCTTGAGATGTACTTATAAAAAAAGAAAAGTTATGAGATTCTCCTCAAGAAAATGATTTGTTAAGGAATGCTGGAGTAGAAATTTTTTTTTCCTTCTTAAGAAGAGGAACTCCTAACAAAAGGATAACTTTGAAGCTTCCTTTTCTCTTTTCTTAGATGACAATCTTATTGTCACCTCTGCTGGATTAATTATAATTATAATTACAAATTATAATTCTGGTAGAAGTACTGAGAGCTCCTACTTGCATCACTATATGCATATAGATAATAGGCTCTTTTGATCCTTTGTCTCTTTTTTTATTATGATCTTTATTTCATGTGCATGAAAAAGATCTAGGATGCCGTCTCACCAAAAAGGAATCATAGGTAGAAGAAAGTGAATGATTCTAAAGCTAGTATATGACCAAGTTAGTGAAAAGGCAACAATATTGCTAATCCTAAGTGTTCAAAATCATGAGGCAACTCACCAAATTAAGTCGACTTTATTAAACCTCCTTTCCACTAGACCTAAGGCTTAAGTCGACTCCCTAGAGTCGACTTAAGCCAGTGTAGCCAAGGGGTAGCCCTAAGTCGATTTAGGGCTACCCCAGGGCTACACCAATGCCCTCCCTGCTGGAGGAGGGCACACGGGAAGCCTGGCATCCCCCCCACAGGGCAGGGCAGAGTCTGCCCACCCTGCCCCTATGCCCTCCCAGGGTCCCTGTCCCCCTTTGCCCCATTGTACATAGGTACAATGGAGCAAAGGCTGAGCCTCCTGGCATTGAGCAAGGGGTGCCTCCCCCTACCCACATGGACCTGCCCTAGGTCCCCCTAGCCCCACAAAGTCGACCTAGAACATCCAGTGTGGACATTCTAGGTCGACTTTTTAAATTCCCCTTTAAGTCGACTTTATTTTTAAGTGGAGACACACTAAGTTGTCTTAAATTACCCAGTGTAGACATAGTCAATGTGAGCTGCTCATAAACACCATGTAAGTCACGCTCTGACACCTAGTCTATACTGCAGGGGTAAGTCCACAGGAGATACTCAATCCATGGCACGCAGACTGCGTATCTCCCATCAACTTACTTAGAATCATAGAATAATAGGGATGGAAGGGACCTCACGAGGTCATCTAGTCCAACCCCCTGCTAAAAAGCAGGACCACTCCCACTAAATCACCCCAGACAGGGTTTTGTCTAAGCAGGCCTTAAATATCTCCAACGATGGAGATTCTACCACCTCCCTAGGCAGCCCATTCCAATGTTCCACAATCCTCCTAGTGAGAAAGCTTTTCCTAATATCCAACCTTGACTTCCCCGGGTGTAATTTGAAACCATTGCTCCTTGTTCTGTCCTCTGTTACCATCGAGAACAGCCTAGCTCCCTCCTCTTTGGAGCACCCCTTCAAGTAGTTGAAGGTTATCAAATCTCCCCTCAGTCTTCTCTTCTGTAGACTAAATAAGCCTACTTCCTTCAGTCTCTCCTTGTAAGTCATGTACCCCAGCCCCCTAATCATTTTTGTTGCCCTCCGCTAGACTCTTTCTAATTTGTCCACATCCTTTCTGTAGTGGGGAGCCCAAAACTGGACACAGTATTCCAGATGTGGCCTGACCAGTGTCGAATAGAGTGGAATTATCACATCCCTCGATCTGCTGGCAATACTCCTACTGATGCAGACAAATATGCCATTGGCCTTTTTGGCAACAAGGGCACACTGTTGGCTCATATTCATCTTCCCAACCACCATAACCCCCAGGTCCTTTTCTACAGTGCTGCTACTTAGCCAATCAGTCCCCAGCCTGTAGCAGTGCATGGGATTTTTCCGTCCTAAGTGCAGGACTTTGCACTTGTCTTTGTTGAACCTCATGAGGTTTCTTTTGGCCCAGTGTTCCAATTTGTCCAAGTCTCCCTGGATCCTGGCCCTGCCTTCCAGAGTATCTACCATTCCCCCCAGCTTGGTGTCATCCGCAAACTTACTAAGCACACAGTCTATCCCATCATCAAAATCATTAATGAAGATGTTGAACAGAACCAGCCCCAGGACCGACCCTGGGAGCACTCCACTCGTTACCGGTTGCCAACTAGACATCAAGCCATTGATTCCTACCCGCTGAGCCCGTTGATCTAGCCAGTTTTCTATCCACCTTACTGTCCACTTGTCCAACCCATACTTCCTTAACTTGCCAATGAGAATGCTGTGGGAAACCGTATCAAAAGCCTTGCTAAAGTCGAGGTATACCATGTCAACGGCTCTTCCCGCATCCACATATCCAGTCATCTCATCATAGAAGGAAATCAGGTTGGTCAGGCACGATTTGCCCTTAGTGAATCCATGTTGACTGTTCCTGATCACTCTGTTTTCCTCCAAGTGTTTCAGGATGGATTCTTTGAGGACCTGCTCCATGATTTTCCCAGGGATTGAGGTGAGGCTGACCAGTCTATAGTTCCCCAGATCCTCCTTTTTCCCTTTCTTGAAGATAGGTACTATATTTGCCTTTTCCCAATCCTCCAGGACCTCCCCCGTTTGCCACAAGTTCTCAAAGATGACGGCCAGCGGCTCTGCAATCACTTCAGCCAACTCCCTTAGCACCCACAGATGCAGTTCATCCGGCCCCATGGACTTGTGCACATCCAATTTCATTAAGTAGTCCCTAACCTGACTTTCCATCACCGAGGGCCGCTCTTCTCTCCATTCTGCATTACCCCATGTAGTAGCCTGGGAGCTGGCCCTCCCTGTGAAGACTGAAGTTAAAAAAAGCATTGAGTACTTCAGCCTTTTCCGCGTCATCCACGACGAGGATGCCTGCCCCACTCAGTAAGAGACCTACACCACCCCTGATCCTTTTCTTGTTGCTGACATACTTATAGAACCCTTTTCTGTTATCCTTCACATCTCTTGCTAGCTGCAACTCCAATTGTCCTTTGGCTTTTCTGATTTTATCCCTGCAGTCCCGAGCAATATCTTTATATGCCTCCCTAGTCATTTGTCCAAGGTTCCACTTCTTGTAAGCTTCCCTTTTATGTTTCAGCTCCCTGCAGAGTTCCCTGCTAAGCCATGCTGGGCGCTGTCCACATTTGCTGTTCTTTCTGCACATCGGAATGGTATCTTCCTGCGCCTTTAACAGGGTTTACTTCTACTTACCATGCTGTTTTGACTGGGCTGTGTCGACTGGCAGGGTTCTTCCGTCAACACAGTGATACTCCACTTCGGAGGGTGGAGTAACTGCATCAAACGGAGAGCACTTCTGGGATCAACTGAACGGGTCTACATCAATGCAGTTTTCTCAGAATAGACAAGGCCTGAGTGTCTGTGTATAATTACAACCTTGTCTATCAACTCAGATTCCAGCAGCTTGCCACCCTCTGGCTACCAGTAGGCTTGGGCACTTACTGGAGTTTGAGCCCAATGCACTCCCAGTCCTGAATTTTCCCAAAACATGTGTTCTGCATTCTCCAGCCCTCTCCTGTGCCAGTTCAGATACTAAAGGCCCATTCCTGTGGAAGGAGTCAAATAATTAACAGTTGGCTACTTTAAACAGAATACTGAATTAGCTTTGATTAATATATAAAACAACGTAGCAGATATCTCCTAAGACACCTGGGAACCTACCTGCAGGGCACATAATAAAGAAGCTCAACTCAAGGGATGGGTGGAAAACACAAGTGGTGGGGGGTGTCAGGGGCAAAGCATTATGTAGAGGAAAGAAGGATACAAACATCTATCCTCCCATCCATCCAGGCCCTTTTAAATCTCCAGGCCCCTGGGCAATTGCTCCATTGGTGGCAGGGCCATCCCTGGGGAGGGCAGGGCATGGCCCAGGGCTAATTGGCCAGTGGGGGACCCCACCCACTCCCAGCACTGTGCAGGGGGGGCCGGGAGCGGGGGCCAGGGTCAAGCCCATCTTTGTGCTCCCTGCATGCCCATGCTGCCCCATGCCTTGCACACAACCCCCAACAAACAGGGCAGGAGGGGGTCTTAGCCCCGCCCCTTATGTGCACCAGGGATGGGGACCTTGTGACATTCCCCTCCCAGAATCTGGTTCAGTGTGCCATTGTGACCCCCTGATCTCCACTCCTGAACCCTGACTTACCCTACTGTGCCAGGTGACCACTCCACAGTGGAGTCAGTCCACACCAGCCCCCTGCATCTAATCGGTCCCAGCAGTCTGTGGACACACCCGAGACAGGCTGTCTACAAGCATTGTGTCCTTAATGTTAAGGAAGCTGCCAGATACAATTGGCCCAGCAAGAAACCTGATGAGCCATTAAGGACACAATGGTTGTATTCCTTATGCCCTTAATGGCTCATCAGGTTTCTCCCTGGGCCCATTGTACTTGGGAGCTTCCTTAACATTAAGGACACAATGCTTGTAGACAGCCTGTCTCGGGTGTTTACACAGAATCACGCAAGTTAAAGTATAGATATAACAACCATATTCCTAACTTCTAATACAAATACAACTTCTATACATGAACTATATAATCATTCCCAGCAAAATTACTACCTTTCTATTGATACCAAACATGACATAGTTCCTATGGATTACAGCATATATGAGATATTAATAGGAAATAATATCATAAATGGTTCCCTAAATCCGGACAGTGTCACACAGGGCTCTGCCCTGCCCTTTGGGGGGGAGGGAATGCCAGGCTCCCTCTGTGTCCCCCCCCCCCGGCAGGGAGGGCATTGGTGTAGTCCTGGGGTAGCCCTAAGTCAACTTAGGGCTACCCCACGTCTACACTGGCTTAATTCAACTTTAAAAAGTCGAATTAAGCCTTAAGTCTTATTAAATCTAGGTTTAATAAAGTCGACTTTATTTTCCTTAAGTCGACTTTATTTTCCTTAAGTCGACTTAAGCAAGCTGATTAAGTCGACTTAAGGAAACTGTAGTGTAGACGCAGGGTAAATTAAGTTGACTTAATTTACAAGTGTAGACGCAGCCATAGACGCTTGTCCACCCATTCATCAAAGAAATGGATATGCCCAGCCTCATTCATTCATGGCCTCTAAAGTTCACACAGCTTTAGATGAAACAAACACTAGTTTATTGATGAGAATATGATCTTAATTTAGTAAAGGAGTCAGGAGTTACCACCATGGGCAGTTTGTATTGTCGGTGGGGGAAGGCAAAGCCCCCCCAAACCTTTTCCTGACTTGCCCCACCTCCCTCCCTGCTTGGAAAGCATTAGGCATGGCATGCCAAAGCATCTTTCCTTGCTCTCTCTGCCTGCAGCTTGCTGAAGATGCAATAGCAAGCCTTATAGCACTTTAGATCTTCTGTTTGTGGATGCAACAAGGGAAACTCATTAGAACCTGTGCTTAGTCTCAGAAGGGTAGCCATGTTAGGCTGTATATAACAAAAACAACGAAAATCCTGTGGTACCTTAAAGATTAACCAATTTCTTCAGGCATAAGCTTTCATGGGCTGCAACCCACTTTGTCACATGTATCTGGTGAAGTGAGTTGCAGCCCACAAAAATTTATGCCTGAAGAAATTTGGTACTCTTTAAAGGTGCGTCTACACTCACAAGTTAGGTCACCTTAAGGAGGCTTAAATCGACCTAAACTACTCCATGTCCACACTGGGCTTTCCTGAGGTCGACTTAAGCCTTAAATTGACTCCTTAAATTGACTTAAAGCCAGTGTGGCTGGGGATTAGCACCTAAGTCAACCTTATTAAGTCAACTTAATAAGTCGACTTAACTTTTCTAGTGTGGACATAGCCAAAGGTGCCATAAGACTTTCGTCGTTTGTGCTTACTCTGAAATTGTTGCAGATTCTCACCATCATTTGCCCCTCACCTTCACATATTAAAAAAGCAGGAGCAAGCTATTTGTGACACGAATAGACACAGAACAATAGCATCCCATACCTCTAAATTAGGTGATAAATATCCTCACAGACAGGCCTGCCTGGCTTTGGAAGTTTCAGGTTACCAGTTAGGTCTACATAGGCTCTTACAAATACTGTGAATGGGTTTTTTACCAAATCCAGGGTTGCACTTTTCTCGGACCTGTTTTTTCCTCCTGAGGAGTTGCTGGTCCTTTGATGCAATGCCTCCCATCACCAAGCAGTCATATCTGCGTGTAATGTCTGTGGTGTATATCCAACTAGCCCTAGTAATCTCATCTTTTAGCTCCCCTTGCTTTTTAATATTTCTGAGGGGGCCAGAGTCTCAAGCTCCATGAATTTCATTGAAATTTGGTGTTTATGCTCTCAAATCCTTACAGCTACACACTAGATTTGAGCCATCTTTAATTTCACCCCCTTCCTCATTTGTTAATTATAATGCACATACACTTTCTCTCTACTACTTTCCTCCTTGACAGCTTTTAAATGTTCATCTTACCCCTGTAGTTCAGCTCATTTATGATAATGGTGAAAAATGATCAAATTACAGTATAAAATCTGAACATTTCTTTCATGATGGAAAGATCTCCAAAAATATCATGCCCAAGAATAATCTAGAGATCATGCAGCCATTGTACTGGTCCTCTAAATAATGGAAACCACTTCCAGTCAGAGCATGCTGCCTCCCCGCCCCCCACCCAGTGTCCTTAGTTCCAGCACCTATGACTTACTTTTTTTTTTTAAGTTATAAAACCATACCCTACAAAACGATCCCAAAACCTTTTTTAAAAGGCTACATATCTGACTGAAAACAGTGCTAGACTTAGACCAGGATTCCTGTGCAGTGTTTGCAATTTAAGTATTGGAGCACTTATTAGGACACAACGTGAAATGAATTACCAACAGAAGAAGTGATTTTCCCCATTGTCTATACTCATATTTTTCATTCATAATGGCCTAAATCAATGTTATCATTATTATGTGCTAGTCAAATGTGGGATTGGGAATCTTTTGCTGTATTATCTCCTAATTGTTCTAAATTTACAAAAACTTAAAATATGGCTTAATTGGGGTTTACATTTTCTTTATATAGGGATTAGGTACAGTACTCATGTCAACTAAATAGCTAATTCATATTTAGAGAGAAAAAAAAAATTAGAGGTTTCAGGTGCCTAAGTAATCCCTAGAATCATGATTAAAGTTTCACCACCCTAGGGTTCTGTAGATGCCCCTTCGGAAGTGGAACAACTGTCTCCCTTACTTCTGCATGGGTTGGACTGGCCAGCCCAGAGCTGGCGTGAGTTGGTGGGCTAGCTGGCTACAGGCTAGCCTGGGGAAGGCGGTCGGCACTCCGGGGCTGGGTTGAACCAGCCATCCTGGGGACCGGGTGGGTTGGGGCAGTGCAGTGCAGGGGCATGATCTCCAGGGTCGCTTGGGCCAACCTCCACTGGTGCCTCATGGTGGCTGGTGCTCAGAGTCAGGCCACTCATCAGGGAAGGTCTGTGACAGGAGGGGGGCAGAAGGGTCAGGGCTGTGATTCACAAATCACCATGGTGGCTGTCTCCCCAGCCCCAGTGAAGGAGTCAAACTCTGCCTATTCGTCCCCACTCAAGCTCAGTGGGCCTGCACCAGAAGCATATGGGTTTCGGGACCTGTGTCCCAAATCTTGTTCCTATGTCGCAACACCCCTGGCACCAGGGCAGGAAAGAATGTGTGTGAGCATTCAGCTCAGGCTCAGGACAGATGGAGGTCGTTCAGCCACCCATCAGGCCTTTCTGCTGGGATATGGAGCTTTTTCCCCTAGCTCTTCTTCTCTCACGTGGCTGTCTGCACCCCTCCTTCCTAAACTTCCTCTATCACTCCAATCTTCCTGGGGGTTCTGTTTAATGTAACCCCCCCATACTCCTCCTCCACACGCTTGGGTCTGTAGCTTCAGTCACTGCCCCAGTCAGCCAGGGAGGGAGGAACAGGCTGAGTGAGTCATCCTACAGAGGTCCCATCCCACGCCGACCCAGTTCTTGCCTTTGGAGATGCGTCTAGGTTGCAGCTCATGCTCCTGGGAAGAGAGTGGGGAGGATAGGTAGTGGTGAGGGGAGGAGGAATTCAACCACAGAAACCCATGCAGCACCTGTGGTGAAAGGCCTGGGTTGGGGTTTGGGGATAGGTTGGGGCCTGGGATGTAGCAGGGGGCAGGGCTGGAGAAGAAGAGGCAAGCCAAGGAGCTTGCCTTCCCCAGGGGAAGTTTCACCAACTGCAACTGCCTATGGTTAGCACAATCAAATAAAAGATACAAGACGCATGCTAACTATCATAGAATCATAGAATAATAGGGCTGGAAGGGACCTCACAAGGTCATCTAGTCCAACGTCCTGCTAAAAGCAGGACGACTCCCACTAAATCACCCCAACCAGGGTTTTGTCTAACCGGGCCTTAAATATCTCCAAGGATGGAGATTCTACCACCTCCCTAGGTAACCCATTCCAATACTTCACCACCCTCCTAGTGAGAAAGTTTTTCCTAATATCCAACCTCGACCTCCCCACCTGCAACTTGAAACCATTGCTCCCTGTTCTGTCCTCTGTTACCATCGAGAACAGCCTAGCTCCCTCCTCTTTGGAGCACCCCTTCAAGTAGTTCAAGGTTGCTATCAAATCCCCCCTCAGTCTTCTCTTCTGTAGACTAAGAAAGCCTACTTCCTTCAGTCTCTCCTCGTAAGTCATGTGCTCCAGGCCCTAATCATTTTTGTTGCCCTCCGCTAGACTCTGTCTAATTTGTCCACATCCTTTCTGTAGTGGGGAGCCCAAAACTGGACACAACATTCCAGATGCGGCCTCAGCAGTGCCGAATAGAGGGGAATTATCACATCCCTCGATCTGCTGGCAATACTCCTACTGATGCAGCCTAATATGCCATTGGCCTTTTTGGCAACAAGGGCACACTGTTGGCTCATAGTCATCTTCCTGTCCACCATAACCCCCAGGTCCTTTTCGACAGCTCTGTCTAAAATTACTCACAAGATCTGACTAAATGATGGTTTAGCAGCCAGTCTCTGCCTATCCCTAGGCAGGGCCAAATCGTTCTTGTAGATGTTTCAAGATGGAGACTCTCTGGCAAAAAGCCTCTAACAGTATGCGTACTTGTTTTCCAATCTCCCCCCTCGCTCCTCCTTCCAGGCAGGTGATCTTCTCTGTTCAGAAAAGACAGGAGACCTCACCTTCCTCTGTGCTGCTGTGTGAGTCTCTTTGTCCCACCTGAGCCAGGGAGCTCAGTTCGCATTGCCTTTGTCATGCACCTCTTCAGCCTCCATGCTGAGAGGCAGTCCTGAGTCATGTAAAATACCTGGAAACATGCTTCACATCTGTACACATACCTGATGCTGCACGAAACATGATACCATAACAATAAGGCAGAGCATTCAAAAGGGAACCTTGCATGTCACATTTTGCATCAAACTACACAATTATATTGCAGAAGTAAAGAGAAAAGTTACATAGACCATACCACAGGAATGCATGGATATGCACCCCATGACAGACCTGTACAGGTGAGGCCCCTGGGCCCTGCTGAGGTGTTGCAGGCAGGCACTGGGCTGGTCTGTGCCAGGGCTGGATCAGAGGGGCCCTGGCCTGGGCTGCTGAGTTTCAGGGTGCTGCCTGGTGCCCAGGCCATCCCCCCGTGGGTGAGAATGGCAGCAGAGTGGCTGTGGTCCTTGGTGGGGGGGTGGCTGTTCAGCACTGAGGGGGGGCCAGAACCAGAGGCTGCCCTCCCTCCACTGCTCCACACAGCGTTCCATGTCCACCCCGCCCCCAGCTAGTTGGTTTGCCCTTGGGGATGGGGTGGGGCAGGTTGTGTCATGATTACTAGTGATGTGTGAACTGTAAAGAATGCAGTTTGCCATTTGTTTTTTGTAATAGCAACATATCATACTTGCACAGTGAGCAAGGAATCTATTTACATGATCCTATTTATTCAATGACCATAGGGTTCTTTTAAAAACTCTCTGTATTCCACTCAAACCTTTAGGGTGAAATCCTGGCCCTATTGAAGTTAATGAAGTTAATGAAGGACTTCACCTCAGAAATATAAACCTTCACACTTCTCAGATTTGTATTCATGAAGGAAGAATACAGTATAGTTGAGTATGGAAAAAACCCTCACTATTTTTAATGTTACAGGTACAAGAAAACATGAACCAAACTATCAGAGTTAAATTGAGTGTAAATATTATGGCTGTGGAGGTAATTTAATCCAAAACAGACATCACATAGGAGTTCTTTTCTTGGAATAAGTTGTCTAGTGCACATCTAGTAATTTGATGTAGGGCTAGAGCTACAAAGTTCCTCTAGACTTGCTGGTATTTGTTAGGTTAAAAGACTGCCTGGTTATCTATGTGAGAGACCACTAATAAAAACACTAAACCCAAACAGACCAACCTCAGGCCTTGTCAACACAAGAAAATTGTACCAATTTAATTAAATTAGTTTCAAAAGAGATCTAATTAAATTGGTACAATTTTCTGTAGACCAGGCCAGAGTCTGTATTTAAATGTATTTCAGTTAATTAAATGTGGCAGTTGTAGTTAATCTTCCTTAATAAGGATCAAGGATCAGCAAACCTTGAGAAAAGTTCAAAGGCTATAACTGGAAAGTGACTGGATGGCAAACATCACAAAGCAGAAGTGAAACTAAAACTTTCATATAGTCTGCTTGTTACTTACAGCTGTCCTACCTTTCTTCATTATGACACCTCACATTGTCCAAAACTAGTAAAATTGCCAATGTGACCCTTTCAATCTGGTAATCAGGGTACACCTACAAAAATTATTAAAATACGCAGCTTTTTTCCCCCAGGGAAGAGTGTAGCAAATTATTAATATCTGACAAATTATAAATAGTCTGCCTGTGAAGGAGGTCCTCTTAATAACCACATTCAATCCTTCTTCTATTGTTCAACCTAAACTTTCCTATTAATTTTGTCCCATTACTTATAGTAACACCGTTCTGTACAACTCAAAATAACTGAACTATCATTGGTGTTTACTTACTTCCTTAACAAACCATTTGCGCACTGAAGACTTAACCCAATTGAACCCCCTTGGTTAGTCCTTTGATAAAAATATTTAAAATGTGTGCATTCATTGTGAACTCAGCAAGTTCACTTAGTTCATAATTAAAGATATTTTTAAAAATCTGGGAGTCATTCTGGTTTGAAACGAGAAACTAATATGAAACCACTTTAATTTTGAGTAGATTATTGGATAGCTGAGTTCCATTGTCACTCAAGAAATCACTGTAGTCTAGAGGAAAAGTGTTGTTGCTGAGGGAAAAATAGTACCTCTCACAGCTCAATGGCACCCCCTCTTGCTGATTAAGAAACAACATTGGTTCCTCTAGCAGGAAGTGTCATAAAGTTCGCAGTTGCTGGAAAAATAGTTTTATGAGTAAATGCTTTATGGTCTTTCTATGCTTTAAAGCAACTACTAGCTAAATATAACCCCCCAATAAAATTACTACTAAAGCTATCTGACAGTATAATCCAGCCCATTATGTTATGTGGGAATGAAGTCTGTTACCTAGCTTTATCAATTGATTGTAGTGTTAGTGACCAACCATACATCTGTAGTTCTGAAAGCAAATATTCCATTTGCACAGGAACTCCAGAACAAGTGGATGTAGATCAGTAGTGTGCCAATTCCTCCTGCTCATGAACATACAAAAAGGATATTAATCTTCGGATGCCATTTCAACCAATGCAGCAAATGCTCTTTCTATTGCAAAGCATTAAATGATCAAAATTAAATCCAAACGAAAACCTATCTACTCACATAGGCTATGTCTATACTAGAAAAGTTAAGTCGACTTTGTTAAGTTGACTTAATAAGGTTGACTTTAAGTCGAAGTTGACTTAACTTTTCTAGTGTAGACATAGCCCCTTGTCAACCTTATTAAGTCAACTTAACGCTTTAAATCGACTTAGGTGCTAATCCCCATCCACACTGGCTTTAAGCTGATTTAAGGAGTCGATTTAAGGCTTAAGTCGACCTAAAATGAGGTGTTATTAAGTTGACTTAAGCTTTCCTTAAGTCGACTTAAGGAAGTGCTTACGTCGACTTAATGAAAGCCCAGTGTGGATGTGGCTTTGTTTAGGTCAACTTACGCCTTCTTAAGTTGACCTAACTTGCCTGTGTAGACGCCCCGAAATAGCATTGCTGTCTGAGCTTACAATTCCAGCCTCCTGACCTGTGCAGTCAACAGAACCCCCATATCTAAAAATGCTCAGGATCCAAGGCCAGCATTTATTATACCAATATACGAGACACTTTGGAAGAACAATGATGAACAGCAAATGTTAAATTGTTTGATATCCCTGTCCAGAACTATATCAGGTGACTGGATTATCATCAATGGAGAATACAGAAAAATAAAGCCTAGTATATTGATAGGTTTGGTATGGTTACTACTATCCCAAGAAGAGTGTGATTTTTTTTTATTATTATTTTTAATATTGAAACACTGGCACAACCCCTAGTGCGGATACATTTACACCACTATAAAAGCATCTTGTAGAAATAAAACTTATTCCCCTTCCCATTTAGGAATAGCTATACTTATATAAAGCACCTTTATATCAGTATAACTGTGAATACTTGTCAGGATATGCTGCTTTAACTATACAGGTATACAGATACAGTTAAAGTGGTACGGATTTTGTGTTCAGACCACCCTAATGCAGACTGCCACCAGTAACCATAAACTTGAGGAGGAATTCAGAAAGAAGAGTTTAAAGCTAAAGGAATGAGAAGGATGATCCGGTAACCTGCCAAATGTGGACCTCCCAAATTCTCCTGAAATTCCCTGTTTTGCCACAGACTTCTTTTGTGCTAATGGATAAATCATTTAGTCTCTCTGGCTTTGTCTACACTTGGCCAAATAAGTCGACTTTGCTAAGTCAACTTAACAAAGTCGACTTTGTTAAGTCAACCTAGCATGTCTACACTCAAAAATTAAGTCGACTTAAAAGGAGACCCTGCCAAATCGACTTAGAGTGTCCACACTGGATGCCTAAGTCAACTTGTAGGGGCTAGGTGGGCCTGGGAGTGGTCCACAGTGGCGGGGGGGCACCCCTTGCCAAGTGCCAGGGGGCTCAGCATTTGCCCCATTGTACCTGGGTACAATTGGGGCTGAGCAGGACAGGGACACTGGCAGGGCATAGGAGCAGGGAGGGCAGAGCTATGTCCTGCTCTGTGGGGGGCACACCAGGCTCTGCCTGTGCCAGCCATCCTGGGAGAGAGGGCAGTGGGGGAGCCCTAGAGCCCTTTAAGTCGACTTAAAGTCGACTTAGGGCTAATCTGTCTCTATACTGGCTAAGTCAACTTAATAAAGTCGATTTAGCCAGTAAAGTCGACTTTACTAGGTTTTATAAAGTTGACTTTAATGTTCCTTAAGTCGACTTAAGCTGCTACTTAAGTCGATTTAAGGAAAATGTAGTGTAGACGCAGATTAAATTAAGTCAACTTAATTTGTAAGTGTAGACACACCCTCTATGCCTCAGTTCCCATTTGGGTAATGGAGAACAGCACTTCCCTACTTAACTGGGGTTTCATGATGATAAATATGTTAAAGATTATAAGGTGCTATGGTGATTGGAATCATATAGGTACCTTAGATGGACACCTCAACTCAGATACTTTCTTACTTTCAGACACTGGAACAAAAAGTATGAGAAGGATATTTCTTCAAATGATCAGGAATCATAGAAGACTTTTCATCAAATTGTACTGGATCTTGGAAAAAGGAAAGTGATAGTGGCAAGTATTACACTACATAGTAACCTGTCTCTAGTTCAGGAATGGATAAACAAGGGGCCTGTGAAGGAAGAAAACTGCCATAGATCCAGCTTTGTTCTAGCCTGAGGTAAATTAGTTCTACAGAAGTCATTTGATGACAAGGCAGCTACAACTGTAAAGCTAAATCCTGATCTCCCTACTGCTAGTGAAATCAAAGGGTGGTGTTTTTCATAGTACTTTAGGGGTTGGCTTATTAAAAATGGATGATGTTTGGCTCCTGTAAAAGTACTGTTAGTTCTTACTCAAATTACTTTTGAGCTTTAGACTAGGCTGTGTAAACAGCAGAAGAGGGAGTTCAAACCTAGACATATTATGTTGTGTAAAAGTTGTACTATTTCTTCAGTTTGTTGCTTGGCCACTATACATTTTAATCCTTTTAGCAGAGAATTATTTAGGTTTTGATTCACCCATTCCATCAGCTTGAGGGGGTGATTGCCACACTCATGGAAGTAAACGTACTTTAGAAATTTTTAAAGAATGTAAGTTAATCAAACAGCATTTTACACTTGTATTGTATTAACATGCAACAAACTTATGTAAATGGCATCCAACACATTCTGTATGAACTGTACTTCTAATTTGTCTCAGTTGCTTCTTTCAATGTATTTGTATATACATGTTTTCCTTCTTCCTTCCCAAGTTCCCTTATGCAGAAACTGGACCTCACCTGCACTTAGTTATACGAGATCAGGGGCATAGCTGATTATTGCTTGATGAGAAGCTCCTGCATCTCATATTCGTTTTCTGAAATAAAACATTTCCTATGTATTTTTGAAATGGGAAGTCAGAAAGTTTGACGTATCTGTTCCTCAAGACAGGGGTGTGGGTCCCCCTACTTGTGAACTGAACATATGCAAAACAGTATTTACTTAAGCTACGCTGATGGTATTTGATGCTCTGTGGTTTAAATGGTCTCATTTAATAGTTCCATTTCCTGTCTGTCAGAAACAAGACTGATGTGTGAATCAAATTTCGTGTCACCTCCTTCCACTCCAAATAAAACTGCTCATGAACAGGAGCTATCATATTACTCCAGCACAGTGCAAGTGACAATCATTTTATGAGCCAGTCTCTTTGCCTCTTCTGTAATTGCTGCAGGAGTGTTCTCCAAAATTTTGTGATCAGTTCTAGAAAGAAGTCTCTTGTATTTATTTATTTATTTTCCCCAGAAACACTGTCTCTGGAAGCAGATAATTCAATGGATTGTTATGCAGTCACTTGTCACAAAGGTATGACATCCATAGGTTTGCAGATAACATTTTATTTGAATAACATGTATTTACACAGGCTGCATAGGAATCTATAAGTGTGTGCGTAATCACTTGGGATAAGTTGAGTGAATCTCTTTGTACAAAAACAAAGGTTTTATGAAGCTTTTGTATTTGTCAAATTATAGATAATCTACTCTCAGAATTAAAACTGCTATCGTGTATATACTTTGATGTATTTTCCTCACAAACACCCACATACAAACCTCTTCTTCTAGAGAAGAAGCTCCTGAAAATGGGGAGAAAACACAAGGGTAATGAGAGAAAACAGCTATGGGAAAAGCTAATTCTAAACAGTAAATAACAGTGTTACTGGCATGAAAAGGCACTCAAAATATGCACTGGAGACAGGAATGCAGGAAATAGGAGGCAAAGGGGAAGGGAAGAGGAACATAGGCAAAATGATTGCAAAACTTTTTTTTTTTTTTTTTTTTTTTTTTTTTTAAAGAAGAGAACCAACCAAAGCAGGGGAGGAGGCAGGAAAAAATGAACATGAAGGGGAAAGAGAAAGAGGTTGAAGAGGAAGTAGAGAGAGGACAGCAGAAATATATATTTAAAGTATTGTTATGCTTGTACATGGAACACTAAAAACACCACCACCTCCGAACTCAGGAAAATTATAGAAAAGAGTGAAAGAAAAGCAAGCCAAACAAAAAGAATTATCTTGGAGAGGGCAGAATGTTGTTAGAATTGATGATATTAAAGTAAGTATCAATAAATACTGTAGGAAAAATTAGGCAATACAGACAAAATAAATAAGTCTCCTAAAAATGGGACCAGTGGCTGGAAGTTGAAGGTAGAAAAATCCAGACTGGAAATAAGATGTACATTTTTAACAATGATGGTAATGAACCACTGGGACAATTTATCAAGGATCCTGGTGGATTCTCCATTACTGACAAGTTTTAAATCAAGATTTGATCTTTTTCTAAAAGATATACTATAGGACTTATATTGAGGAAGTTGTATGGCCTGTGTTCTAGAAGTGCTCAGACTAGATCACCTTCTAGCTGTGTAATCTGGGAATACATAAGAAAAACAAGCTGCCTGTATCTACAGGATAATGGAAGTATGGGTACAGAGCACCACAGGCTTATAAGGCCAAGTCCTGCTTAATGAAGTCAATGGAAGTTAGGCCCATAAAGAAGAGCTCATGCCAGCTAGGTGTGATTGCTAGAGGTGCTTAACTCCCATGGGTCTGACCTGCTCAAATGCTTTTGTAAATCCCACAAAGCACCTATTTGCACCTTTAGGTGCATAAATACCTTTGTAACTCTGAACACAATACTTGGATTTTAGTAAATTGTTAAAACTAGATACTGTCTCAGAAGATTTTGATTATACTACTGATTCAGCCTGGATTTGGTATCAGCACTGTCACGCAGATTCAAAACTGGCTAAAGAACTGTAAAGAAAGGGTGGCGACTAAGGGCAATATACAGAGCTGGAGAGGGAGTTAGAGTTAATATTTTCATTTCTGATCAGGAAATGAGAGAAAACAGTCATACTATTGTTATAAACGTTATAGAAGTAAAACTTACATACCATAGGAAATTAGGAGTGTTTTGCAGCATCAATGAGGTCAGAGAAATAATACAAAAGGAGACAGGTTAGAAACGTTCAATAAATAAACAAATCAGATCCAACTCAGGAAAAAAAATGCTAGTTAACAAATGAAAGAAAACAATCCGAAACTAGCACGGGTCAGGATATTCAATATACGAATAATATTTGTTATGATTTTGGCCTGCTTTGTATGTGCTTGAATATTTTATCCTTAGATGAGCACATTTCACCCTCTTGGGCTATGTCTAAACTGGCAAGTTAGTTCGAATTAAGGAAGCTTAATTCGAACTAACTAAAGCCATGGCTACACTAGGCTTTCATTAGTTCGAATTAAGGACTTCCTTAATTCGAACTAATAAATTTGAATATGCTATTCGAACTAAGGGTTAATTCAAATTAGTTAGTTCGAATTAACCAATGTGGCCATGTTAGTTCGAACTAATTGCTTAGTTCGAACTAACTGGCCCATTGAACTCAATGCAATTCGCTAATTCAAACTGAGCAAGTGCTATGAATGGCATTTGCTTAGTTCAAATTAAATTTTTCTAGTTTGAATTAAGTTTATTAAAATTAACTAATTATTAACAAATTCAGTTTATTAAAAATTAACTAAAATTAACTAATTCGAACTAACTTCAGTAAGTGTAGGCATAGCCTTGGTTATTTTCAAACTGCTTACCACAATTATTGATTATTTGTGTTATGATTGGTCCCCTAAATCACATAATATTATGTATGATCCCTGATGGGATGACAAACTTTTTAAACAAAAAGTGTCAGATAATAAATAACACACTTCCATTTTAAATTTTTGGGTGATTAGTCCTTCATGATAGAATTTGTGATTCACAAATATTTTCATTAATACCCAAAAGTTAGCTGAATCTTCACAAGCAATTAATATGACTCTCGAACTGATCTCTTTAATTCTAAAAAAAAAAAAATTGTGACTTGCTTCTCATATTTTTTGACTCCTTCTCTTCAAAGCACACAATTCAATGGAAGCGGGAAACTCACAAAGCAGTAACAGAGGGAAAAATCCACCAGTGAGAGTGGACATTAAATTCCTATTGGCATAGCATATCATATTACTTCAGAAGAGGCAAATCGGATTGGTTTTGGGGCATAGGAAGGGAGCTCTATGTGTAGGCATATAAAGTCACTGAGAAGTAAAATGAAAGAATGGACTAACCCAGAGAGACTGAGACCATATCTGGGAATACTGATTCAGTTTTGAACACTTCTGTACTAGAAAGAGAGGTTTGGGGTAGGTGAGTCCAGAAAGAGTCAAGCTCATAACATTTTTGCTTAAGAGGATGGCACAAAACACCATTCAAATATAGTTAAAAAGTGTGGAGATCATAGGCTGGATTCATCATCCTGTTACTACAGTTTTACAACTACTATAGTAATTTTCATTTACTATATTCTTCTGCTTCTCTCCCACAATATGGAATATCTCCCCCGCCGAACTCCTCTGCAGTACAGGACTGCAGGCTGCCACCTTGATGCCTAAAGTGCAAATTTAAAAGGTATGTGAGCAACTGACTGTATAGCAGATGAAAAAAAGTCTCCTCTGCTTAAGCCTTGACATTTCAGTAAAACCTTCTTCAGGGATGAAATGCTTAGAAGTTCTTAATTTCAAGAAAATTCTATCTTTGTAAGCTGTTTTTAAAAGTTATTTTAAGTGCACTGAAAAACACATATATTTTTTTAAAATGGTATTTATGTAGCAACAGCACAAAGTTATCCTGTGTCAGTGTTGTACTGATGTGCTCCCTAGTATCTAGACAAAGCAACTTTTTGAGTATATGATACGAAAAAATAAAAAGCTCTTATAGAAGATTTCCCTCCCGGGCAGTCACTGTAAATTTCTCCATAGCTCACATTAGTATAGTTAGCTATTTTCATACTTAGGCGTACTTCATACTTAGTTACCTTTTCTGTTCAACCGCACATGCCTCTCTGGGCTAATGGACTAATGACATTCTCTTAGGATTTTTTTGGCAGTTCATGCATCTGCTTGGCCATTAAAGGAAAGTAAAACAAACAAGAAGTCCTGTAGCATTTTTAAAGACTAAAAAAATGTATTTAATGCATGAGCTTTCATGGGAGAAATCCCACTTTGTCAGACGCTTGAAGATGGAGAATTTACAGAATGGAAGGAAAAATAAATGCAGTGAAGAGTAAGTCATAGAACCAGGGCAGAAGCTTTTAGCAAATCAAAGCAGTTGTTTAGATTCAAACAGGGTGGAACAACATATTAGAAGGTGGGGAGGTAGAGATACAGGAAAGTCACTAATTGCAGTGAGAAAGCCAGTTCAAATCTTAGTTCAAGCCCAAAGTAATGGTATTAAATTTGTATATGAATTCTAACAGGAAGTAGTTGCTTTAGAGGGCATTTTCCTATCTCCCAAACTTGCCTGCACGTGGTCCAGATTTGACTAATGCTCCACTGAGAATTGCAGCTGATGAGGAAGCAAGACATCTGTGGCTGCTACATATGCCTCTCTACAGTGGGGCCTCTTTTCCCAGCAACTGTGATATGGATCTCTCTGTCTACTAGAGACACAATGGGACAGGATACTGATTTTCAGCACCCGCTTGAGGCAGATGGCTTACCAAGAAATGCTATTGCCTAGAGAAAAATTAGGCTGGGCTTCTGATCTCCAGCCCTGTGCTCCTTTTTAGACCACTGGCTCTCAATCAGGGGTACACATACCCCTGGGGGTATGCAAAGGCCTTCCAGAGGATACAGCAACTCATCTAGATATCTGCCTAGTTTTAAAAAGCACTAGCAAAGTCAGTGCAAACCAAAATTTCATTCTGACAATGATTGTTTCCGTAGCTCTATATATTAAGTGCAATATTTATATTCCAATTGATTTATTTTATAATTGTATGGTAAAATGAGCAAGTCAGCCCTTTTCCAGTAACTGCCGGGACACTTAATATTTTATGTTGGATTTTGTAAGGAAGTCCTTTTTACGTGCGCTGAAACTTGAGGGTATGCAAGAGAAAGCAGACTCCTGAAAAGGGGCACCAGAGTCAGGCACTGAAAAGGAACTATAACCACACATCAGCACTTCTGAACACTTTGCAAAGGTAAGATGGAGGCTTGAGAGGGTGACTATTAAAACTGAGTATTCGGAAGACTTGCAAAACCTCACCTAACTAAGTCTCCCTCCTAGTTCATTAATTACATCCAGTATTGCAGTGTTAAAAGGTAAAGATGCCAAAGTAACGGTTGAGATGGCACTTCCACTATAAATCTATATGTTCAGATGCTTCTTATCTTCTGATGTGAAATCTCTCTTGCTTTGATATTCGGGGCTGTGTCTTATTTAGGTACCTATTTCCCCTTGTCCCTTGTTCATATTTGCCATCTGCTCACGCTATTGTCCACACCAGGCTTCCTACACTTTGGATTTCTTCCCCCCTCAGAATACATTAGTTTTAGCACTTTCTATTTAATTACTGCTAATTGCTGAACTATTGAACATGACTAGTATGAACTGCATATCACAATAGACAAAAACCACTGAGCAGAGTACTTGTAATCCAACTGGGGCAGCAATGCTTTTATTGAAGACTGTTATGTGGATTCTATTATGCTGATTTCTCTCCAGTCCCTCTGCTGCCTTTCCTTTAAAAACCAAACATGGTCTTTCAATGCGACTTTTTTTCAGTGCTCTTTTAATAGGTACAAAGCCAAAAGAAATAGAAAAACTGAAAAAAATAGAATACTGCAAAAATTGTGAATATAATGGTGAGTGAAATCTTAGGCTTCTAAGTCTAACAGCTATTTTAGGTCTCCTAAGTAGTATGCATTACAATAGGGTCTTTCATTATGATTTTGCAGCATGACACAATGTCCCATACTATTTGGCAAATGCAGTTGCCTACAGTGTGAAATGCACTTCTCCATAACAGATACCTGTATATACACAAATATTGTGTGAACACAAAAAGACAAATTGCTAGTGTTAGGCCCCATGCATCTTGCAACTCTGAATTATTACCTTTCTAGCTGTGGCATACACAGGGTTTTGGAGAAGAAAAATATCTTCCTTAGTGTGAAAGCCTCTCACGATGTCAGACATCATCTTATGATCAGAGACTTGCTAGCTCTTACCTGAGATGAGAAAGAGTTCTTGGAAGTCCCACCTCACTGAGCAACAGATCTCCCTTGAGACTAATGCTCCAATTCTGCCTGGGTTCACCCTAGAAATGTAAAAGTGTAACCGTTTAAATGGTTACTAGCTGTTTAAAGATTTTAAACCGCTGTTTACCATTTTAACGGGGGCAGGCGAGTGGCAGCTGGGTAGGCTTCACAGGTGGGGAGGCTTGAAGCCCAGCAGGGGTGGGGGGCAACTACAGCAGTTGGGATGGCTGATGGGGAGGTGTGGAGCCCAGCATGGGGGTGAAAGGGAACTGCAGCTGGGCTGCCTATGGGGAGGAAGAGGGTGGATAGCCCAGCTCCAGGGTAACCACAGCTGGTCTGGCTCCCTGCCAGTGAGAGCAGGTGGGCAGTTCTTGCTGGCCGGGAAGTAAGGAGCTCAGCATTGGGTGGGTGGGGAGGAAGAGGATAGTCACAGCTGGGCTCAGCTCAGCTCACTACCAGGGTGAGATGGGGGAAAATGCAGAGTCCAGCACTGGGGAAGGAGAATAACTACAGGTGGGCTCACCCCCCTCCTGGGCTCCATGCCTCCCCACCGCTTTTAGGGAGTTGAACCCAGATGCGGCTACCCCTTCCCCCAGACATTCTATTTTTATAATGTTTAAACAGATTTTAAATTGAACTAATTTTTACATCCCTAATTCATCCCAGGGGATTTTGACTCATTGGGGGCTGGTAATGGAATGAAACTTTTCACCTTTATTGTATGGCCTTAGTTTGAATACATCCCAAACGTGTATCTTTCTGAAAATCAGCCTGGACATGTTTCACATAAATCCCCATCTGATAGCCACTAGAAACTGAATTATGGTATTTGGCCACATCACTAAAAACATTGTATTTGTTAGCAGTTTCTGCACAGAAGACAACGACAGAGTAGGCACAGTCTCTCTTCTTAACATAAAAGCTGGTCCAGATCAAAGATGAGGCAGATTACCAGGGTGGAGAGGCCTGAACAGCTAATGCGTGTGTTTTAGGCATTCTATATAATGAGAGGGATTCAGCATGGCAGATTCCCATTACAGTCAATGGGAGTTTTGACATTGACTTCACCAGGATTTCTCCCTATATATTAATGTTCAGCAAGGACTGACCTCTGTACACCCTGTAAGACCTGTATTAGACTGATCTGTAATCCAGAAAGAAGTACTGTGAATCCTTACCTAATTCGTATGTTGACTTACTTTATCTATTCTGTCAGACCCACTTTTTATTCTCCTCACTAATGCTGGAGGGGAAAAATAATCAGCCCTGTTGTTTCTATGAAGCATGAAAGTTACTGTTTGTTTCCCTCTAGGAAAGTTCTTGCTCCATGCAGTTCACTCAGTTTCCACCATTTACACAATTCATCACACTTAATGCTGGTATATTGCCTGATGTTTTAGAAACTTCCTTCACCATCATCCTTCACCATTGCTTGGTCAGATGCGATAGCCCTAATAGCCTGGAGAGTATTTGGGGGCTATTTTTTTTCTTTTTTAATTTGGCATTCTGCACACTTACACTATCAGCCATATGCCCAGCCTGTAACACTACCAGCACACACTGACCCTGACGTATAAAACTGAAATACCCAGTTGCAGGACATTAGAAAAGCCCATCCTCTTTTATTGTAGCAGCATCCTTTGCTGCATCTTTCTTTGCAGTGTGCTGCTGCTTTTCTTTAGTAAAGCAGGAGGGAAGGGTCTGTCTGGCAGTTTTCTGCCCATCTCTAGAGGTGGGCGGCTGCAGTAGCTCTGAATGGATAAAGAAAGACATCCCATTGTGGCAATTGTCCCTTGCTTGGGCAGTTGCTGTTAGGGCTTGACAATTATTGCACTACAGTTATTTACTTCAAACCATGAGTGGAGGCTGAGGTTATTACTGAGCAGTGGGGCTCTCTGAATGTTGCAGACAAGCTCTCTTTGCTCCCAGAGATGTGAGTGGTGTGAACAATACTATGGGCTTTCCAAAAACAATCTCAGCCCCATCAACATTTTCCATCTCGGAAAGTTTAAAAGCACACCCAGCCCTTGAAATGTATTAACTTGCGCATCGGGCTAGTCCTGGATGAGTGGGAGGCCACAAAAAGCCGTCCAACACTTTGCACACGCGTGCAAGGAGCAGCCAGACTTAGTCTTTGCACTCCTGGAGTATTGGGGTGGGGGTCTAGTACTAGCAGAAGTGCTATACACTACAGAAGGGAACTCACGTCCTTCCTCACTCACTTTGTCTAAGCTACACCATAGATTACTAGCCAGGCTCTCACAGTGCCGGAACACAGGCTGCTTCTTGTTGGGTGAGACTGCTGCGGTAGAGCATGCTCGGAATGTCTCTGGGGATTGGTGCTGGGAAAGCGTCTCTCTGCAACTTCCCTTTTCTCTCCCTCACCCCGATGCAAGCTCAATTGTTGCTATTAAAATACTCTTGGCATTTTGCAAGTACTGTGACTTATGGAAACAGAAGGGCAGTACCCTCAAGGTACAGCTACATTCTACAGCATGTTTTAAAACCGATGGTGTTATGTCTACAGAGCCGGTCTGGATTAATGCAGGAGCTTTAGGGGCTGCAGCCCAAGGCCCCAGCCCAAAGGGGCCCTGCAAAAATCCAGCCCCAGCCAACTGGCCCCTGCTCCCAGGGAGGCACCGCTTGGAGCGAAGGGAAGAGAGACCTTTCCAACAACCCCCCTGCTCCCAAGAGCATTGCCTCTGGATGCAGGCTGCTGCCTGCTGACCTGGCTGCGATTTCCCCCCTTGTACCCACACCGGGAAGCTGCTGCCAGCTGCCTTTGTTTGCAGGGTGGGGGAACCAGCTGCACTGGGCTGAGGCTGGGACCATGATTCCTGGGGGCACAGAGGGGATGGGAGCTGCAAGGGGGCTGAATAGGGTGGGGGCTGAACCCAGGGGGGAATAGGGATGTGATGGGCCAGAGGGGGTGACCAAGATGAAGGGTGCAGGATGGGAGGGGGGCAGAGGGTGGCTAGAGGTGGGGGGAGGGTGTGAGACGATTCAGAGGAATCAAGGGACAGGGGGATTATAGGTCTGTGGGAAGGAGGCTGGAGTAGAGGGGATGAGAGTGGGGGAAGATACTGTGAGGAAAGAGGGGAGGCTGGAGGGAGAATGTGAGAGCAGGAGCCCCCACGGCCCAGGCTATCGCAGCTCACAGACAGCCAGGGTGTCCTCCATCCCCTTTGCTGCTGCCGGGGCGCAAGGAGGGAGCTGTGGAGAACCACTCATGGCCTTCCTGCCATTCCCACAGCAGGGGGAGAGCGGGATCCACAGACTCTCCCCAACACTGTGCGGCACTGCTGCCGTGAACGGGGGGGGAGGGGGAAATGGGACAGCGCAGGACAGGGGTGCGCAGAGCTGCCCCTATGGGGCATTTAATGCTGAGGGGGAGGCACCAATGTAAATATGGCCCTCTGACTCCAGAGACCCTACTGCCCCACAGGCTGACTGGTGTCTGGCTAGGGCCCTACAAAATCGAATAGTCCTGGGCCCACCGGGCCATTAATCTGGCCCTGTACACACCAACTGGATGTCCATGGTTGACTCGTACAAGCTGACTAGGGCTTGTGGGGGATTGGGCTGCGGGACTGTTTCTTTGATGAGTAGCCTTCTGAGCTCATGCTCTATCCTGAGCCCTGGGGTCCTCCCTTCCTCCAAGGGTCCTAGAACCAGGCTCTATCCAGAGCCTGGAAGTCAACACATCAGCAGCCTGAGTCAGCTGGCATGGGCCAGCACTGGGTGTCCAGTTGCTGTGTACACATACCTTTAGAGCCTGTGTCTACAGGTTTGGGCTATAGCACTAAAAACAGCTGTCATCATTCAGACTTGGGCTGGAGGTCTGCTCAGAAGTGGGCTTCAGCAGCCAAGATCCAGCTCAAGTTGCCATGTCTGCATTGCTCTTTTAGCACCATAGCATGAGTCTTACAAGGTCAAACCTGTAGCCCCAGGCTCTGAGACTTGCTGGTATAGGTTTTACAACAGTGTAACCCTACCTTTAGGAAGACAACAGAGTCCTGTGGCACTTTTAAAAAGACTAACAGATTTATTTATCACATGAGCTTTCGTGGGAGATAAATGCGATAAATAAATCTGTTAGTCTTTAAAAGTGCCACAGGACTCTGTTGTCTTTCTACAATAGACTAACACGGCTACCCCTTTGGAATTTGCCTACCTTTAGGGTCTACTTTGATATGCTAACACATGTGAAAGCTATACCCTGCCTTGTTCACACTAGGATTTTATTGCATAGTGACTAAAGGAGAAAACTAAAATCCTTTTCCTGTGGTGGAGGACTCCCATGAAAAGAGGCTGTAGCTGTTGTAAGGCAAGATAACAGTGACAAGGTGTACACGCTTCGTGCTCATTTCTACTCTCCTAAACTCTTGCTGTTGACTGAAGTCAGTGGGAGTAGCCCATGTGCATCTGAAAGCAAAATGTGGTTGTAGCTCTGAATGGCAAACATCTGACTTGCTGGCAAACTGAAAAGGCTTAGCTCAGGTACCTGCTATCCTGCTAGCTACTTTACCATGGCCGTGGACCCTGCTACACGTCTCAGACTCACTCAGTTCCTCTAAACATTAAGCTTTGTGGTTTCTGGATTAATTGTTCCTTTTTTTTTTTTTTTTTTTGTAAAAGGAAAATATGTTTTTAGTAATGCCATGATGCAAAACAAATTAAGCTGGTGTGTTAAAAATAGCAGCAGTAGAGGGCTTCCTGTCCAAACAAAGATAGTATATTCTAAACAGTTTTACTGAGAAAGTGTCTTGTAATGTTCATTCCCTTCTTGTAAACAATGCTTCTTTTTAAAATGAATAGTGCAAAGATTACACACAATACTTTGCTTCAGAGCTCTGCTGGATATTTTTCTGAATCACTATTAATATAGGGACCATGGGTGGGTTTTTGTTTTTTTTTTTTTTTTTAAAAAAGGATCTACATATAATTCTGAAGAATCATCTAGTTCAGCTGCAGGAATTTACCACTTTCTACTGATTCATTTTTCTGAATGCTTAGCTTCTAGGGAACACAGCTCAGGCAGAAATACTCCCAATAAATCATAAGCTACATGATATTCCAAGATGTTATATCTCAAGCAGTGAGAAATAACTCTCACTGTGCAATATTATCTAAGCAATTAGAAATCATACTGTGTATAAAGTATCAGCTCTCTAGGCAGAAATATTTGGTTCTTCATTGTGCTTTACACAGCAATTACAGCAAAAAAAAAAAAAGTACTGTGATAATACAATCATATTCTACCCAATATACTACCTAATTCAGATAAACAATATATGGTGAACATAATAATTTCCCTTTGGTTAAATTCCCCCAGATTTCCTATCCCTGTTTTTCGACTCCAGCCTTGCATAAACCCTGCATTTGTCATCAAGAAATAGGTGCCTCTTTTTTGAGTCTGTCAGTGCAATTTCTTACATTGGCAAGAGGAAATCTCAGGGGAGAAAACTAAAAGTATGGTGTTCTGCTCCTTAGAGATGAGTACCTTGCTTCCACAACTCCCCTGACCCCAGCTACCCTAGCAAGCTAGGGAACTGACCCCAAATCTTTCTTGTCAGTGTATTAAACTGCCATAAGAAGAGGCGTAGCATTTTCAGACTTTTGCCTCTGAAGAGCCACAATGGGCTGTTTTCACTAGAAAATTAGGGTATGTTAGAACATGACCTGAAAAAGTCCTGTTATCTACAACTTTGTGTTCAGTTTAGACAGGGTCTAGTTTATGTTTAACACTGTGTCATCTCATTTTGGATAAACCCTGCTAGATCCAAGCCTAGCTTGTATTTTTCTAGAGAAGACAAGCCCAACAACAGATGTGTATCAGATGCAATCTCCCAAGCATTGTGCATACTGGCCTTACCACATCCTTGTGAGGTAAGTATAGTAGCTGTCACCTGAGCCTTCCTGGGATAACCACCTGAAAATACCAAGATCAGGGCAGGCTGCAAAATGAGACCAAATTTTCCCAGCACTGGTGGGTTACCTGAAGATAAACTTCCCCCAACCAGCTACAAACCATGCTTCTGATTCCCCACACTAGACATCAAGAAGCCACAGTAAAACATAAACAGCTGCTTTTACTGCATTTCAGCCACTGGTTCCCAAATAGCCACTGGATCTAGTAAAGAGATAAGTTACTGAAATCTCCAAGCTCTTTCACCAAAAAGGTTCTTCTGAACCCAAAGGGCCAGTGACATTGCCAGAACAATGTCAGTTGGATCTAACCCAAAATGCCATACCGCCAGCCAATCCATTAGTAACTAAAAGTAAAGGTTTATTATAAAAAGTTAAGAAACACACTATGAGAAATGTTAAAGGATCAAAGCAAATCACATAAATTCAGTGATTAGAAGTACATGTAAATCAAGTCCTTGGTAGAATTTTGAATTTGCAGGTTTGTGTAGTCCCTATGGTTACATCCAATACCTGGATGGGTTTTAGCCTTTTGTTTCACAACTTCACTTGCAGATGAATAGATCCAGAGGTAGGTGTTGGCTGAAGGCTGTATAGATCAAAGATGACTGAAGACAAAATGGAGGTGTTACAGCTGCCTTTTTGAGTCCTTTACCCTCTTCCATGCTGTTTGTGGAATTTTAAAGAAACAAAATGGAGACTAGAGTCACATGGGCAAATCCTGGTGACTCATCAGGTCTGTTCCTGGGCCCATTGTACCTGTGGTTCCCTTAATAGGCCATTAAGGAAACAAGAGCTGCAGACATTCTGCCTGGAGTGGCTCCCAGAAAGACATCACAAGTTTGAAATACAGATACCTCAAATGTATTCATACCTTCTAATACAGATATGACACCTACACATAAACACTATAATAATTCTTAATAAATTATAACCTTTCTATTGGTACCCAACATGGCATATCTCCTATAGATTATTGCAATTTTAAAATATTAATATTAAATATTATTGTAAGTGGTACCCTAAGTCCAGACAGCATCACAGTAGCTCTCAGTGTCAGTTGCCTCAGACTCTTGTGTTTAAATCAGACAATGCTTTCTATAAAGAGGCAGAGAAGATTTGTACCAAGCAGAAAGGTCTCTAGTTGAATATCAGTTTTCCTTGTGTGTGAGTGATCCTCCAAAACATCTCCCAAAGCCCTGAGTACCTCAACATTGCCCCGTTTCGCTCCCTCACAAGCCTTGTGTCATAACAATGCTTCCTTTGAATGCAGAAGGGCTGGGACTAGATGTGATTCCTTATTCATCCCATTATTACTGCTCATTACTGTCTGGCAGAAGAGATCAATGAGGTTGCTCTTCTCCATATCTCCACGCTAGAGAATGAGCCTATTCTTTCTTCTAATTGCTAGCTTGGGAAGTGAGAGACAAGACTATGAGCTAGAACTTGGTGACCTACCATGATAGCTATGTTTTTCTATCCTGGGTATTGCTAAGTTGCCTAACACCATACTATGAAATTGCCATCCACACTTGGAAGTGTTAGAGACAGGGCTTCAATGGCAGCTGGCCCATGATTGTAGAATTCAGTGCTAGGGCTTGATTCTGTGCTTATTGAATTCAATGGAAAGTCTGAGCAAAATGAGAGCAAGCCTCACTCTTTTCAGCATGGTCTGCATAACTTGCTACAGTCACTTGGCTTTCTCACAATAAAAGCCTCTATAAAAATCTGACCACCAGGTGGAAGGAAAGCGGGAGAGAATTGAAGAGCTCCTTCTGTATATAATGGCTACATTTGTAAGGCATTCAGTTACCATGGCAACGAGTGTGGTATAAATACCTAGATAAATCTCTCCTGTTGCAGAATATTATGCTGCTCCTATGCCAGCCCTTGCAGAGTGATTTTGATATGCTTTTTCCAACATGCTCTTGGTAAAATTGTTAACAACTTTGTCTTGCTATAACTTAGCACAACTCACAAAGAAGCAGATGAAATGTAGAACCTAGTTTTTCACATAGAGATGGAAATTTCCCTCTTTATTAATTAATATTCAGGTACACATAAAAAAGAAGTTATATTGCACTGTGTTTAGTCATATTTGAATATAGTCTCACCACAAGTTTTTCCAGCAATATTTCGGTCCTGAGTTGCATAGGAGTTTGAAAAAATTCAGGTTAGCTAGTAGGAGAAAGGCACAACCTTTAACCAGATCTGTATGCTGTATTCAAGATGGGGGCGTACCATGGATTTATAAAGAGGCAATACAATATTTTCTGTCTTATTATCTATCCCTTTCCTAATGATTCCCAACATTGTTAGCTTTTTCCGACTGCCTCTGCACATTGAATGGATGTTTTCAGTAAAACGACGACTGCAAGATCTCTTTCTTGAGTGGCGACAGCTAATTTAGACCCCATCATTTTATATGTAAAGTTGGGATTATGTTTCTCCATTGTGCATTACTTTGCATTTATCACCATTGAATTTAATTTGCCATTTTGTTGCCAAGTCACCCATTTTTTGTGAGTTCCCTCTTTAACTCTTCACAGTCTGCTTTGGACTTAACTATCCTGAATAGTTTTGTATCATCTGCAAATTTTGCCACTTCACTTGTTACCCCCTTTTCCAGATCATTTATGAGTATGTTGGACAGTTGTTTGGACACTCCCAGCTAGCAAATAAGCATGTACTAAGTGTTTGTGTAATTAGCTATTCTGGGCCAACAGCTCTGACTCCAGCTGTCTGCTTGTTATACCACAGCCAAATGCTGGCCTCCAGCATCTTTGGTTACTCTGGCAAGATGACACCAACAACCCCAGTTCCTAATCACCCCCTTTCCCCCCAAACTGCATTCTGTGATGTACAGCCCTTTCCCGGTCCACTCAGAGGAATAATAAGGTTTGTCTGCTCCACTAAAAAGAGAAAAAATGTCTAGTTTATCACTCTACTGGAGTTAACAATCACTTCAATTCAAACATAGCACTGGGTTGGTCCAGAATGGATTAGTGATACTCAGACTGAGGCTGATGAGCTGCCAGTGTGTCTCCTACAGCCCTTTATAGCACATGATACTAAAACACTGTGTGAGTTCAGTATTAACCAATCTGTTATTAACCAATCCAAAGGCTTTTACTGTGTTATTAACCATTTGTAGTTGATAAAATATTTGATAGATATTCATAGCAAAATGACTGACCGAGAGAGAGAGAGAGAATGAAACAATGTATTCACATTATTGTGGCTCTTTTGGGTAATGTTGATAGGTAATTTGGCTCCTAACCACTGATGTCTGAGTATCACTGGCTTAGATTAAAAGCAAAACAAGTTTATTAAGAAAAGATTATAGGATTTTAAATGAGTTCAAATATAAGGAATAAAGCTATAAAAAGGTTACAAGCAAATAAAAGTGAAAAACGCTTTCTAGAGACTAAGACTAAACAAAACTACAGCCTTGGTTGAAGGTAAAATGTTTACTACATTACCTTTCAGAATGATGGCTGACCACCTCTCTCATCAGGATCTCCCACAATATCCAAAGTGCTCTGTTCCTTTGTCTTCTTAAGCCAAACATGCCTTGTGGTTCTTTGCCTCTCTTCATAGTCCAATGAACCTGTGAATAGATTTTTCTGAAGGTTACCCCCAAAGCAAAGTTCATTCAAACTGTGAAGAAGGAGATATGGACTCTCTTAGTGAAGGAAATTCTGTGCCTCTCACCTCTGATGTTTGCTAAAATGCAAATGAATGGCTGTTTGACATGTGATTACTAATCTACTCTGATGACACCTGGCAGGTGGCATTGACCTGTTCTTTGTCTGAGAGAAATCTGTTTACTTACTCTCCAGACTTATCTGGTAAATACATTTTAGTTCCATGTTTCCTTCATATTTGTATGATCCCTTGGCCACTTAGCGTACATACACCACACAAGAGTATTAATGAATAGTGTGTTGTTAGTTTTCCATTGATCCCTTGCATGACACACATCAGATAGATTTTATGACATTAATGAATTGGGGTACTTTGAACTAATTGGACCACATGAAATTCACTACCAGATACCAGTGAGTCCTTGTCTTGGGATGCTCTCAGGGTCACAACTCCCACATAGGTTTAACTTAACCTACTAACTTACTTGAAAAATATTAGCTGCCTTATTTTCCTTATGATTTTTCTTCACATTAGTTAACTCAAGTTAGCCAGCTAGAGTTAAGAACACAACATTCCCCCATCCTAGTGAAGACAAGACCAAGATGACAGCCAGAGAGTTTTATCCTGAAATAAGTCAGGCATGTGATTGGTTTCTCCTCTAATCATTCCAGCCTGCCATGAAAATTCTGTGGCACCCCTTCCTGTTATTTCATTTGTTGTCCCCCGTTCTCAGTTGGTGCTGGGCCTAGTGCCTCTTCCCCTTAGACTGGGGAGGGGTTTTAGCAGTGGGCGGGCTCTTTCCCAGCTTTCCAAATAGGATGAAAATTCTGTGGCAGGTGGCCTTGTAGAAATAAGAGAGGTTGAACAGGAAGGTAAGGAATCATCAAGTAGCATACATGTGTGATGCATGGCCTTCCCTTTATCTATTCTACACCAACACTCCCAACAAAAACTGATTAGCTGAGCTTTTTCTAAGCTGAGTTCTTTTCGCTTTTATTTTCCAGTGCCCATCAGAAGGAGTCAGAGAGCACAAGAGAAGGTGAATGCCCCTCTTATTCGAGTGAGTGGAGGTATTCAGCTTATGTCACGAATGGTGATATTGTATTAATTTGATAGAATTTATTTCTCTGGTATAAATACCATCTCCTCTAACTCATGGCCCGGCATTTTGAAGGAAAGCAATAGAAAATAACAAGAGAGCACCAGATGAGTTTGGGAGGGAGGTGAAAGTGTGTGCAATGAGGGAGGACCAGTCAAGATGCATGCTGATTATACTGAATATATCTGACATGATGTGAATGCAGTTCTGCTGGAATTTTTGCTGTAAGAATAATAAAAATAGAACATGTAAAATAAAACTATACAAGCTAAACCGTTTCATGCTTTGATTTTGCTATACTTAACTGAACACCATCTAAGAAATGAAAAATAGAATTAGGCTTTGCTTAGGCAAAGTACCATACTTCAAGGTGAAGTGACTCATTGCATAACTGGAGGTTGAAAGGAAGACAACATTAATCATATCTGTTTGTTGCAAGGATTTGCACCTTCTCCTAATTGATAGTCTAACTTGCCTTCAGTTCAATGTTTCATCCTCTGACACACTGGAAAACAAGACCTGCAGTGTGTAGAAGAAAAAAGAACTGGCTTACACTTTCTTCTCAGCTGTGAAAAGGATTATGGAAGTTGTCACAGTTCAAAACAATTGCACCTTGCAGTTCAGCAAGGGCAGTCTACTAGGTTCCCAGCTGCCACTTCTTTGAAGAGACTCCTCCCAGCCCTTCCCCCACCCCATCCGGCCTCAGGCTTCTGCAGTTCCCTGCCTACACTGAATTCTC
The DNA here is from genome assembly GCA_007922175.1 of Pelusios castaneus. Classification (NCBI taxonomy): domain Eukaryota; kingdom Metazoa; phylum Chordata; order Testudines; family Pelomedusidae; genus Pelusios; species Pelusios castaneus. The sequence continues at coordinate 16,803,412 of ML685798.1, read as the reverse complement.
CAGTGAGTCAGAGTGCCTCAGCAGGTCTGCATCTATATTTTGCTTTCTCTTCAGAGGCTATAAAGAGTATAGCTGCCCACAAGTATAAAATTCTTTCTAAACAAGCCCATTAATTCTTACAGGGAAAGCATTGCAGAGAAAACCTATTAAAAGCAATAAAAGAACCTACATATATAAGTTTATCAGCGATCACCCTCTATGCTCCAACAAAGACTCTGCCAAGTGGTCAGTCCTTCAGCCCCCACCTAGTGGTTCTGCAGTTACAAGTTCAAAACTTGCTGTTTTGCTTAGAACCAGAAAATTCACAAATAAGTCAACTCCTTCCAAACTTTTCCAAGGAGGGTTGGGGCCTCCCTTGGACAGAAGATCCTTTCTCTTTGCTGGATCAGAAAGCAGGCCCTCAGTCAGTAATAACTCAGGTTATTAATCTAGAAGTTCTATCTTGCTTTGCTGGTTCTCTAGGGAGTGCAGTTTGAAGCAGTATTTTGAGCCTCCTCAGATGGTACCTCTCTGGAGGTATTCCTGAGTTAATTTGTATAAACATCCCCCCCGATCCTAGCTCCTGGAAGGCTGTTGTCTCCTTCCCCCATGAAACTGCATACAATCACTGGTCTACAATGATACATAATTTTAATTCAATAAGAAAATTGCCATCTCTGTTCCAATGCCTAGTTTCCAGGTGGATATAGTGAAATAGAGGTTAAGTGACTTGCCCAAGATGTCATTATAAGCAAGTGACAGAACCTGACTCTCTCCTATTCCAACCGCTAAGCAGCACTGCTCTTCATCATGTGTGCAAAGTTACAATTGGAGGAATGAGAAAAGAATCCTTCCCAAATCACGTAACTATATGTAGAGTCAAAAGAGTGTGTACCTCTCTCCTGCTTTACACAGTTTATTATCAACACCTGTGCTTTCCAAGGAGGGGTATCTTAGAATCATAGATAGAATCATAGAATAATAGGGTTGGAAGGGACCTCACGAGGTCATCTAGTCCAACCCCCTGCTAAAAAGCAGGACCACTCCCCCTAAATTATCCCAGCCAGGGTTTTGTCTAACCGAGCCTTAAAAATCTCCAAAGATGGAGATGCTACCACCTCCCTAGATAGCCCATTCCAATGCTTCACCACCCTCCCCCATAGTGAGAAAGTTTTTCCTAATATCCAACCTTGACCTCCCCAGCTGTAATTTGAAACCATTGCTCCTTGTTCTGTCCTCTGTTACCCTCGAGAACAGCCTAGCTCCCTCCTCTTTGGAGCAACCCTTCAAGTAGTTGAAGGTTGCTATCAAATCTCCCCTCAGTCTTCTCTTCTGTAGACTAAATAAGCCTAGTTCCTTCAGTCTCTCCTCATAAGTCATGTGCCCCAGCCCCCTAATCATTTTTGTTGCTCTCCCCTGGACTCTTTCTAATTTGTCCACATCCTTTGTGTAGTGGGGAGCCCAAAACTGGACACAGTACTCCAGATGCGGCCTGACCAGTGTCGAATAGAGGGGAATTATCACATCCCTTGATCTGCTGGCAATACTCCTACTGATCTTAGGCAGGTCTACACTCCTGCTTATGTCAATCTAATTTATATTGCTCAGGGCTGTGAAAAAGACACCCCCTGAGAGCGACACAAGTTACAGTGGCCTAAGTGCTGTTCACACTTGTTATGTCACCACACAGCATACATATATAGCTTCCAGGCTTTGTATCAGAATACAGTGTCTTCACCATACATGCTATAGCAGCACAGAGAGAACAAGAAATTAAAAACTATCCTGTTAGACCAGGGGTCGGCAACCCCCGGCACGTGTGCCAACAGTGGCACACGAGCCCATTCGGAGCGGCACTCGGCATCCTCTGTGGCGCCACAGAAATTGCCACTCCTGCCACCAAAAGACACTCCAAGTGGCTTCTTTCGGGGGCGGCTGCAATGCGGAGGTCCCTGCCACGTCCATACCCAGGCATACCGTGTAAAGAAGCCGCCCAGAGCAGCTCCTCCCTGTGGTGTGCTGCTGCCAAAAGGAGTGACTCCAGACAGCTTCTTTCCGTGACATGCCTGGGGATAGGGGTCCCCAGGCACGCTGCCAAGAGGAGCCCCTCCAGGTGGCTTCCTTCCATGAGTGGGGTGTCGGCACCAGCTGAGGGCCGAGGAGGAGGGGCCGGCACAGGGGTTGGCAAAGGTTGCCAACCTCTGTGTTAGACCACTGGTTTTCAACCTTTTTTCATTTGCAGACCCCTAAATAAATTTGAAGGGCAGTGTGGACCCCTTTGGAAATCTTAGTCAGAGTCCGAGGACTGCTTTAGACAGTTGTTCACTGATTCTCTTTGTACTTCTTTTGCAAGAAATCTGTCATACTCTGGGACCCATCTTTTGGCCTCCTGTAGCTCTTTATTTGCTGATTCCGAGATATCAGTTATTCATCAGAATTGTTTGTCTATGGAACTCCTTATACACTTTTTAGCCATAATGTATGCATAAAGGTGACTGTGCTGTGGTAGGAATTTATCACTTATTTGAGAGTGACCCCAAATACTAAGCTGTTGATAATGCACTGCATAAGTACAGGAACTCTAATGCAAATTCTTAATAGTGACTTCACCAGTGTTAAGGGAGAATAGCTTGCCAAATGCACAGAAGGTAAGTCAGAAGTAACTGATATAAATGCATGAGTTCACTGTTAAGGTTTTGTATTAGAGTGGAAGTTTGAAGAAGTCAGGGTGGGTACATATTGATTTTGTGTACCCGTTGAAGATGGAATTGAAAGCCTCACAAAGCACTGGAGTGTGCTAACTAACAGCGATGGAGACAATATGAAGGTGGAAGGGAATGTACAAGCCTGATGCCTTACCTTATTTCCTTGCTTTCAGATTTTGGGTGGATGGAATGAGTGTGTCTTGCCACAACGTTAACCATGGCTAAATATAGTTTGCATTAGTTAATATACGTTTATATACACGAAGTGATGATATTCACATAGTAAATTGCATTTAGCATGCACCTTTGGCAGGCTCACCTACACTCCATTAGTACTGAAAAACAGTTCCTGAGGAAACCTCACTCTCATCTTCAAAGCGTCTGACGAAGTGGGATTTTCTCCCACGAAAGCTCATGCGATAAATAAATCTGTTAGTCTTTAAAAGTGCCACAGGACTCTGTTGTCTCTCATCTTAATAGTGTTTAACACCTGTGGTGTTTCTGCTCTAATGTTCTTTAAACAACTTCAAATTTTCTAAATATAGTTTATTTATTTTTCTACTTTTAGAGGAACATGACCAAGTTACTCACAACTGACTTGACTAACGTGTCTGTTTTTGTGTTTATAGATCAGCACAGGTGCTCCAACAGTATAGTGAGGAACATTGTATAAATACCTAGATTGTGAGAAAAAAACTATTTCATTCTAGAGAATCCATTTGAGTGCAACAGCAATGAGAGAGGACTATTTTGAACTGTGCCCATGGGCAAGCATATAGTGGCTCAGCACACCACGCCTGCAGCCAGATAAGCACATTCAAAATGTGCATTTGTGGCCTGAGAGATTCTAGGAAATGAAATACTGGTAACACCTAGACATTTGCAGTAAACTGGAAGTACCATGAGAGGAGCAAAAAGGGCAGCATTTTGCCTAATGGTATTGGAGCTTTTAAGGTGAACCTCCCCCCTCAAAACAAACAAACAAAAAACAAAACCAGAAAATAAGTATTGAACCAGTCAAGGATCTGTCTTATAGCATGCAAATTCTCACTAAATTATAACAGTTTCTATCTATTGAACTATTTCATTTTCTAAATATTTAAAGAGGAAAAGCAAGTACCTGAAAGCCAAACACAGTTCATTGGGAAAAAATATGGAGCAGCAGCACGCGATAGTATTTGCCAGACATAAGGCATTTTAAGACAGTCTTAACGGATGCTAAATCTGCCAATCCACCAGTGGAAGGAAATGCCTCAAAGGAATTTAAGACAGCAGGCAACAAGGAAGTTTATATGCCCAGAGGAACTCAAGACACTGGATTGCAGCACCAAGATGAAAGGGCAAAGCAGATATTGAAAGATTCCTGCACCCCATTATGTATTGCAGTTCTAATTCCCAGTCACTGTGGCGTAGGCAGTGTGTATGATTTAACTTTTATACCTTTGAAAATCTGGACATTAGGCACTCAAGGGTCTAAGTCCCAACAGCTGCCAGTGAGTCTTGGCTATGGTTACACTACAGAGCTTACTGCAGCACTGATACAGCTGTGCCACTATAAACTCTCTAATGTATCCACTCTAAGCACACGGGCTAGAGCTCTTCCATCGGTTCAACTATCCCACCCCCTGCGAGCGATGGCAGCTATGTTCGTGGAATAACCTCTCCTGCCGACACAGTGCTGTCCACACTGGCACTTAAGTCAGCATAAGTTATGTCATTCAGGGGATGGCTAATTCACACTCCTGAGCAACATACCTTGTGTTGATTTAAGCTGTATAGTAAGCATTAGGCTCCCATATGCCTAATTCACTTTTGAAAATGGGACTTAGGTGCCTAAGTCACTTAACCACTTTTACATTTTTTACCCTTGAGCTACTGAGTAAGACTAAGATTAAATCAAGAATGAAATACTCAGTCTAAAAAACAAAAGCTTTACAGCTTAACCGCTTAGATCTGTGGCCAAGCCCCCAATTCCCTCTTCCCTCATTACTAAATCTATCTGTACTAAGAAAATCAAGATAAAATGTCAGAGACAAGTAAGGACACAATCGCAAGCATGCATGGAATGTGCATACAGATAACATGAAATCCTAGAAATATTGCAGGAAAATCGAACCACCACCTCTGACTGATCCATGTCTTACCTGGTTAGTGAAAGAATATATAAGATTAGGTGTCTTGCTGTCACCTCCTCCTTTGTGAAAAAGTGATCTACCACACTCCCTTAAAGCATGCCAGAATTCACCCAGTATTTAAGAAGCCAAATCTCAACACAACAGACATTTCTAGCTACTACTCTTATCTAACCTCCCATTGTTGAGCAAGATTCATTGGGAAAGTCCCCTCTAATTCAACCTGCTTAGGCAAATATCCTATTCTAATCAAGCACTGTTGGATTAAGATATGGAACAGCACTAAGGAGTGGCGAGGGACAAAGCCCATACATCCACGCTCATATTGCTGGATGTCTTCACAATATTTTGAGATAACTGGCCATGGACCCCTTCTAGCCTGTCTTAGGGACAGGACAGGAGTTGACATGATCATGTTGAGATGGCTTAAAGGAGTTCCTTTGACCCAGCCCAGAGAGTCCACATGGTTCTGTGCTCTCCAACATCCTGTACATTACCTACACGAAGCTGCCAATGGGAGGTTGTGAGACGGCATGGACTAAAATGCTAACAATATTCAGAAGACAACAGATGCAAACAGCACCATTGCCCACTAGATAAAGGCTTGATTAAGACCAGCAACTGAAAAGCAGCTGGCTGAATCCAGGGAAGATGCTGGTGGGACAAGAAAACTCTTTGAAAAACCTCACTGATTCTATAATTCATGCTTCACTGAGGGCTCCTCCAGACAGGACATCTTTAAGATATTCTGCAGCCTCACTATTCACCTGGGTTACTCTCTGCTTCTGTATATAAAGATATACAGATGTGAAAAAACCCAAACCTTTCCATCTATTTCTGCCAAGGAAACTGTGCCCCCCGCCCCCCTGATGAATTTGAGTGTGGTTCTCCATTCTTTTGTGAACGCCAGGCTTTATTGCTGTAATTCTCTGTATCTTCATATGAAACAGCCAACTTTAAAGCAGTGACTGGTGCAGAACAGAGCAGTGTATCTTCTCAGCAGCACAGGCTGTATCACCCTTGTGATCTACTCTCTCTGCCTCTACATTGAACAATGGGGCAAAATGAAGATTTGATTCTCCTCTTCCATACTCTCCATGGGATTGGCCAAGAGATGTGAGGGATGGCCTTACTCTTTACTATCCTGACCTCTCACAATAGCTACAGTGGACAGTCAACATCAGGAGTGAAACTCATGCCTGCAGAAGGCCAAGATTTCTAAGCAGTGGGGCCTGTGATGGGCAGTGTTTGCTCGTGGCATGGTGTTGCCTAGTGGTTAGGGGTTTAGGCCTCTGCTTGCCATGAGTCTAATATTTTCCCATAGCCACCGTCATGCCAAGTGGTAGTCTGTCTTTTGGTCGGATTATCAATCTCTCCTTGGTGTGACAGGGTTCCAAGAAAGATAAGGAATCTGTCTATTGACCCCCAGGGGTGTCCAATCTCAACTGAAGGTTACCAAAGGTCTTTTCTCTTCCCTTCCTACTCCCAGGAAGAGTCTAGAAATAAGGGTTATCATGCTCTTCTTAACAAGGGTGGGGGGGGGATGTTAGGGGAGCCCAAGCCCTCCCACTTGACCAGGCTCTGGCCCAGGCCTATAAGAGGTACCATTGTCCAGTACCTAGGAGAGCCATCAGGCTGCCTTCCTGGGCCACTTCCAACCACCCACTCTCTTGCCAAAGTCTTACAGTTTGCCTCAAAGTAATAAAAGACTAGAGAATAATTGACTCATCAACCCTGCAGGGCTCAGCAGTGGGCTCTTTCTCTCCGGAAGGAGGAGCTTATGGAAGGAAGTTCTTGCAGTGCCCTTCTCCAGGAGCTCTCATGGTAAGTCTCTCTTATTGCCCTATCAAGCCACTTCTGAGATGTCTGGCTCCCTTTTAAGCCCACCTTCACTTGGCACATGCTCTGAAGGTAAAGCTGGATGGTGTCAATTCCAGTGCAGGGATTATGCACCTGGTCACAGGGCCATCAGTCTGGAACTCATTCCTGGAAGTGATCAAGAAACATCAGCTCCATCAGAACAAAATGCAAACCACACTTCTTCAACCCTCACCTCCCTCTTATTCTGCCATAGATAGTGAATGGAGAGGACAAGGAGAAAGATATCTTTTGGATCCACACTTTGTAATTGTGAGAGGTACTCCAACAACTCAGTGATGGATCTTCATGTAAGAACATAGAGAGACACCAACTCCGAAAAAGATTGGGAAACAAAATATACAAATGTTGACATACATACGAAGGTTAATAAAATGACTGCTAGAATTAATAGGTACAATAGTATACAGGAAATATTATGCAAAAAAATGAGTACATTGTAGTAGTGACAGGTTCAGACCAGTGTTCCCTCTAAGCTGTGCGGGCACGCGGCTGCGCAGCGGCCACCGCACCCCCCGCGCAGCAGTGAGGGACCCCCGCGCAGCCCGGCAGCCCCCGCTGCTCCCTCCAACACCCGGGGCCGCGGCAGACCCGGCCTGCGCCCTGCCTCTGGGCTGGTCCTCCCCGCCCCCAGGGTGGGACAGGCAGGCTCAGGCTAGGGTCCGGAGCGCGGGCCTGCCTGCCTGCCCCACGCGGCCGGGGCAGCGGGGTGGCTGCGGCAGCGGCGGGATCCCGGGCTCCCACCCTCCGACCGTCTCGACTTCCCGGGGCTGGGGCCGGGGCCGGGGCCGGGGCCGGGGCTAGGGCCAGGGACGGGGCCAGGCTAATCCATGGCCCCGGCCTCTCAGCACGGGGCCGGGATCAGCCTCCGGGGCTGGGGTCTGCTCCCCGCCCCACCGGCGGCTTCCCAGGGCCACGGTAGGGTCCTCCCCCGCCGGCGGCCTTGGCTTGCTTTCTTTCTTTCTCTTTTCCTTATTTGTCTTCCTTTTTCTTTCCTTTTTTTCTTTCTCTTCTTTCCTTCCTTTTTCTTCTCTTCCTTCTTTTTTCTTTCTTTCTTTCCTCTTCCTTCCTCCTCCTTTCTCTTCCTGTTTCCTCTTCTTTCTTTCTTTCTTTCTTTCTTTCTTTCTTTCTTTCTTTCTTTCTTAAAAAAAACTTTTAAAAAATTAATTTTAAATAAAAACCTTTCTAAAAATTAAATTTCAATTCAAAATTCATTCAAATTCAATTAAACACAATTAATTAATTCTATTTACAATTACTTTAACTTCAATTAATGCCTATAATTTCTGTCGTGTGAGTTTGCACAAAAATTTTATTCAGAAAAAGTTTTGCACACGGCTTGAAAATTTTGCACACAAGCCGCCAAACCTTAGAGGGAACATTGGTTCAGACTACTTGAGAGAAAGGAGCAGGTTGCTGAAATGTTAACATTACTTACCACTTAGTACAAAGGGGATGAAACTGTACCAAATTAATTTTTTTCTATTTATCCATTTCATAAAGTACACATATGTTTAAGAGCAATCAAGCACAACCCTTTCTATGTGTATTGTGCTTTGAGGAGCGAATCCTCCTCTTTTTCCCCTTTGGAATTTCATTTTCCACTGTGAGGCAAGATGTAGGAGCTCTCAGAGGAGGGTTTCCTTGTGCACTGTAGAGCCCATATTCCTGAGAATTAATGCACAGCCAGGTGTTAAGGGTGGGGTACACTGGATTGGCCAGTTTGTGGATGCACCAGTCATTGTCTTCCATGAAATACAAGCTTTAAAGCCAGAGTCTATTCTAGCACTGAGGACAGAGTAGCAGCTGTGAAGTGTCTCCCCTCCGTCCCTGAACTAGGGAGGGAGATTTCCATCCTGGGTTGCTTTAGCTGAAAAATAATAATTTATAAGGCAATTTGCCACTGCCCTCTTCTCTCTTCCTGACAGGCCCCATTGGAAAGACTTGGAACATCTTCACCTTTCACTGAAAATGGCAGGAGAGGAGGTGCTCAGCACCTCACAGGATTAAGGTCCGAGTATGCTGCAAAAACAAAACAAAAAACACCAGCCAAACCCACAGCCAGAAGTCTCACAGCCCAAGTCAACCGATGTGAGGCTTGAGCTGAGGGGCTAGAAATAGCAGTGCAGATGTTCAAGGTTGGGCTGGAGCCTGCCCTCTGAAACCCTTTCTTTTTGTTAGGTTTCAGACCCCCGGCTCCAGTGTGAACCCGAATACCTATACTGCTAATTTTAGCCCCACAGCAGGAGCCCAAAGTCAGTTGACTCAGGCTCTGAAACTCACTGTTGTGAGTTTTTTGGTTTTGGGGTTTGTTTGTTTGTTGCTATGTAGACATATCCTAATTGTTCTTGCTCTTCCCTGGTGTGCCGGTGGTGACAACATATGAAATAATAACTCCTGCTGGTATCACCAATCTGGTCCTTTCTGTAGTGAACCTACGCACACTCATCATTTATTCATTACATTTATTTATTTATATAGGTCATTTTTAGTAATAGCTTTATAAATAATCAAGCCAGTTAAAAAAAAGCAAAAGGGTTACAAAGTTCAGGAGACACTCAGGGGGACCTGGATAATGGCCAGGAGAAACTCAGCCCAAGTGTGGGGTTTACTTGCCCTGCACAGGAGATGAAGAGGTTAGGCCCATACTCTCGGTGGCTGAAGCCATGCCCCCTCATCTTTGCTGGGTATGCTCCAACTGCTGTCTCAGTATAAAAGAAAGCAGCCCAGCTCATTCCAGGCTGACCAATGAAGAGACGGGATGCACCTTGGAGACTCCAGCTCAGGAACAGTCAGAATCCCAGACCGTGGAAGCCTGTGGTGCCAAGAACCAGGCAGATGCCTAGGTACCTGCAGACACCAGAGAGGGATCAGAACCCTCAAGACATACAAACGCTGATGAACCTGGAGACCCTGAGAACTCCCCAATTACAGCACCAAGAGACGTTTTAGGAAGTGGCCTCGGGGGAAACCAGTATTAGTCCGGGGTGCAGTCGACATGTTTTGATGAGATCCCTGCTGACTCAGTGGTCGGGCATCCCACTGCTGTTAGGGTCCTGGGCTGGGACTGGTGGAGCAGAGTGGAACCAGGTCCCCCTACCTTGGCCATCATCCTGCTCCCCAGAAGATGGCACATATTGACTCCAGCCATTAGGCAACACTGCCCCAAAGGCAGGAGCTGAAGATTTGACTTCAGCTATTAAGATACCTAGCTCTTCTTCATGTCTGGGAAAGGTACTCCAGCATCACAGCTAAATACAGGATGGAACAGACAGTTTAGCTAAGTAATTACATAAGTGCTGACTTTTTATTTGCCAGTGGGAGCCCTACCTGGCTTCACTACTGCTCCAGGGTCATGCAGGGGCAGGAAGTATCAGGCTGTGCTGAGACACAAGCCACCCCAAGTCCTGATCCTGCCCCAGATGCTGCTGGTATTGTGGCAGGACGACCTATGGGTGGCAGGCCAGAATTGGGACTGTAGGGTGGTGGAGGAGCCTAGGCAGTAGGATCGGGACTGGCTACCACTGCCTGCTGCCCTCCCTGGTTTGGTTCCAGTCCAAGGCCTTGGGGATTCACAAGCTCATATCCGCCCAGCATCCCCTGCTTGGCTTCTTAAGGGCCAGAGTATGGGGCATCCCCCACATGTCCCTTTGAGTGGGAGTTCTTCCGGGGCTTGGGATGCCCAATTTTACAGCCAAGTGCCCCAAACCACCCCTCCCTCACCATTTCTAAGTAGGCTCCCACTGGGTTCATCTACACTTATAATTTAAGTCGATTTAAGCAGGCTTAAGTCAACTTAATTTACTCCACGGCTACACTGGACTTTCCTTAATTCGACTTAAGCGGCTCCTTAAGTTGAATTAAGGAAAAACTAGTTTGAATTAATAACACCTGGTTTTAATTCAAACTAGTGTCTAAGTCGACTTTATTAAGTTGACTCAGCCAGTGTAGATGCCCTAAGTCAACTTGGTCGACTTAGGGCAGGGGGGACAAGGGAGCCCCACACGGCTCCCTGGCAGAAGGGAGCCACCGTGGCTCCCTTGTCCCCTAAGGAGCCGCTGCTCCCTTCTCCCCAGACCCGCAGCTTCCCTGCCAGAGGAGCTGCGGTCCCGGGGAGAAGGGGTCCCCAGCCAGGGACGAGCCGTGAGCGGCTTCCTGGTCTGGGGAGAGCCAGCCCTGCAAGGCTGGCTCTCCCTCCACCTATCCATTCGACTTAGAGAGTCTACTGTAGACTCTCTAAGTTGACTTAAAGTTGACTTTAGAAAGTCGACTTAAGAAGGTCGACCTAACTTTCTGAGTGTAGACATAGCCTCTAGGACTTACCTGCTGCCTGGGGCTGGAGGGAGCCTGGCTGTGAGCTGCAGCCACGCACCCACCATTAATGCAAGCAAGACTGGGAGGAGCACTGCAGGTGGCCCCAACCCCTAGGAAAGCAACAGGGGCTGGTGGGTGCTGTGTGCTAATGTCATGGGATGACCTGCCTAACCCTAATTACTTAAGCTGCCTTTTTTTTTTGTGATGGGACCCCTGACCCCCTCCCTCGCTGGGTGTCACCCTGAGACTGCCAGAGCCTGGAGCAGAGGCCCCAACCTCGAGGGACCTGCAGTCAGAATGACTCAGCCCTGTCCTGCCAGAGGAAGGAGGTGCCATCCGGGAAACAACAGTTCACAGCTGATTGATTTAACCCAGTGGTTTCCAAACCTTCTGGCTCTGTGAAGGGACCCTGCGGCAGGAGGATTGTGGGGAAGATGGAACCAGGAACAGGCCCCCTGCAGGATCCCCCACTTCCCACCAGGAGGCTACACCCATTGGGGCTCTCAAACCACTTGGTTATTCAAGGAAATTTTTAAAATAGGCTCTTCTTATCTTTTGGGTTGGCAACCCCTGGGTGGCTCCCCTCTGCAGCTAGGGGGATGGGAGATCAGTACTCCCCTTCCTCTAGCTCCAGCAGGGACCCAGTGCACAGTCACAAACCTCTAACAGATGGTGACTTCATAAATCTGATTTACCACAGCTGATGAGGGAGGGTGATCAGGATAAGTAATCTGTTCACATATAGCCTTTGTATTTTTGTATGAGATAAGGCTAGTCTATACAGAGAGCTGAGACTCTTTCATGCTCTGAATTGCCTGTTTAACCTATCATTCCTATGCCTTGTATGACAGCTGTGATTACAATGTCCTTTTTCCAAATGACAAGATGAAAGCCATTTCTGCTCCATGACCTGAGTTACCAGCCCTGTCCCTATAAGTTTCTGTGGTGGTCGGAGCTCCACTGACTCAGGGAAGCCCCCTGATTTAGTCCCATGAAGCAGTCTGAGTTTGGCTTCTACCTCAGATGTGGTCATTTCTTTCTCCATCTCCTTATTCCCATTAGCCCATCTACCAGTATCCCCGTTATTCATTAGCTTCATTAAAAATGGAGGAAAGTATTTGTTTAGATATTTGGCCATGCCTAGACAAACTTTAACTTCCACCCTATCCTCAGAGTTTAGCGATCCCACTTCTTTGTTTTCTTCCTATTTATATGGCTATAGAACCTTTTATTATTGGTTTTAATTCCCTTTGCAAGGTCCAACTCTACTTGGCTTTTGGCCTTTCTCACTTTATCTCTACATGTTCTGACCTCTAAGAAGTGGCTTTCCTTGCTGATTTCTCCCATCTCCCATTCCTTGTAGGCTTTCTGCTTTCTCTTAATCACCTGTCTGAGATGCTTACTCATCCAACTTGGTCTACAAATTTGCCTATGAATTTTTTCCCCTTCCTTGGGACACAGGCTTCAGAGAGTTCCTACAACTTTGACTTGAAATGATTCCAAGCCTCCTCCACCATGAGTTCTTCAGTTCAATCCATTTCCCCAACTAAATTCCTTAAGTTTTTAAAGCTAGCACTTTTGAAATCAAAGGGTATGTCTACACTAGCAATTTAGGTCGATTTAAGGACCCTTAAGTCGACCTAAATTACTCCATGTCTACACCTGACTTTCATTAAGTCAATTTAATGAAAGCTTAAGTCGACCTTATAACAACCGCCCATTCAGTCGACTTAAGCCTTAAGTCGACTCCTTAAGTCGACTTAAGGACGGTGTGGACAGACAGTAACCCTTAAGTTGTCTTTATTAAGTCGACTTAAAGGCAGTTAGGTTGACTTAACAAAGTAGACTAGGTCGACTTAACTTTTAAGTTTGACTTAATAAGGTCAGCTTTAAGTCAACTTAAAGCTGACCGTATTAAGTCGACTTAATAAAGTTAACTTAACTTTTTCTGGTGTAGACATACCCAAAGACCCTAGTCACAGGTTTATTTTTGTTTATCCTTCCATTTAGTTTGAACTGAATTAGCTCGTGGTCACTTGAACCAATGCTGTACACTACAACTAGTTCGTTTATGAGGTCCTCATTACACACCAATACCAAATCTAAGATGGCATCCCCTCTTGTTGGTTCGGTAACTGTTTGGTGAATTCATCAGCTATCACATCCAGGAAAATCTGGGCCCTATTATGACTGTTAGCACATGTCCTCCAGTCTATACCTGGGAAGTTAAATTCTCCCATAATCACAGAGTTACCAGTAGTACATACTTCATTAAAAGCTTTAAAGAGGTCTCTGTCCATGTCCAAATAAGATCCTGATGGTCTGTAGCATAGCCCAAGCCTGTTCCCAGGACAGGGGAAACTCTAAGAGTTTTCTTCCCCAATGTGATTTTTATGCAGAGACTCTGTTTTATCAATTCCATCACTTCTAATTTATTTACAGTCTACCTTATCATTGATATATAATGCTACTCTACCATCTTTGTCTTTATATGTTTTTCCTAAACAGCACATGCCCTTAAATACTCATACACCAGCCGTGACTACTATTCAACCATGTTTCTGTTATCCCTATAATATCTGGTTTCACTTCTGCTACCAGTAGCTCTAGTTCCTCCATTTTGTTACCCAGGTTCCTCTCATTGGTATACAAACATTTTAATTTTTGCTGTTTTGCTTCACTCATGTTCCTTTTATGATTTGGCACAATCATTCTACTGCCAATATCACCTATTAGACTGGTATTTACACTACTCTTCCTCTTAATGTCCATTCTGCTCTCCCCTGCTGTGTCCTTTCTTATATCATTTTCCTCCCTTTCAGTGTTAAAATCTGACATTGTGTAGCTACTGAAGCAAAATAGGAGTTTTGGGTTGGAATGCAGGATCAGGCCCTAGAAGATCTTTGGGTTTCTTGAATTTTAATCTTCATCCTGAGTAAACTAACAAGCATTTGGAGATGCCTTTTTTCAAACCGGACTCTTGGCCCCTTTGTTCTTGGGCTAACACAGTAATTAGAGAGAACTGCATCCCTGAATTACCACTGCTCTGAAGTTCTGAACTATTGTCTTCCTAGCTGCATTAAAACTGTTTAAAGTTAGATTTTTTTAACACATTCATTTGAAAATGCAATGTCTGAATCACAAATATGAATATTACTAGGTTCTTGGCTTTGGTGATAGAATTTATAAATTGCACTTTTTAGGAATTTCCCTTAAACTGTAGTCTTCCAGAAGTCTAATGACTAGTTTCCTATGTACCTTTAGTTCTCATTTGTCTTTTCAACTTCATGGATTATGACCACTCATGGATTGTTTTTCTCCTTTCTCAATTTAAATGTACCCAATATCCCATCTTGCAGCCTACAGCTTATTCATTTCTCCAGCTTTCTTCCTTTTTTCCCCATATGACAAGCCTGTTTTCTATGTTGAGATTTCTTTGCCACAATTTGTGGCAGATTCCCTGTCTGAGGCATGGATCATCATAAACAGAGCACAAGAGTCTCGCGCTCCTTCTGAAGTAAATTAGCTCTGACATTGACTCACTTTTTGCTGCCGCTATCGGTTCTTAATGTGCTAAACTTACTTAAATGTCGCTGTTACCCCCCTGGCTCCTCTCACTCTTTTAGTTAGTTCCTAACTAGTTTTCTTTCCCTATTATCTTAAATGAATCCATCTTTTTCCAGCTTCCCTCCATATGTCTTCTTGCAGCAAAATGCTTCTTTAGCTGAAATGGTGAGAAATATACTGTGCCAATCCTGTGCATCTTCAGGCTCCCTTTTACCGTTGCCATATGACCCAGGGTCTTCACTCTTGCAAATTCTATGCCGAAATACTGTAGTTCAAATCAAGAGATGTGCAAAACAGTGTTAGCTGTCCAGACATGTAGCCCACATGGGAGACATATTTCTGCGTCAGTGCCATGTGTGTACATATTGTACAGAGCAATGGTCTCAGTCTTGATTTGGGCCTCCAGGCACTTACATAATACAAATAATGAGTTGGGAGCTTCTCTGACTGACCCATTTTGTCTGGGGGAAGATGAAGGCACAGTTCAGGGATATGTCTCAGCCTTTATTCCGAATCTTGTTACTTGTCTTGGGTTTTATTTCAACCTTATTTGATTTATTAGTGTAGTTTGGATCTGATTCTGATGGGTTACACTGGTGTAGAGCACCAGTAACTGCATTAACTTGGATAGTTACTCTGAATTTACGCTGGTAATAGATCAAAACTAAGGCGGCCGGCCTTCTGTGTTTAATTTCCTGTTGTTTTGTTTTAAATGTCTATCTCAGTGGTATCTTCAGCCTGAGGGCCAAGTAGATTATTTCAAAAGTCCTAATGAACTGCAGACAATATTCTATGGCAGAGTCTCTTCCCAGTTCTGCTTCCTTTGGAGCAAAACAACAATCTAAAATCCCCTGTTGGAGATTCCCTCCAAGTTGGAGAGTCCAAAGTGAATGCAGATACAGCATGTCTTATGTGCTTCCCTCCCTGCAGTCCTCGGGTCCAAAACAATGTTGAGATGAGGAGAGCAGCATGTCAGACAAGGAGTGAGAGTGACATGCTGGTTATCCCCAGCTGGTGTCTGGTCCCTGAGGGACCATAGTCAGCAGCAAAAATTAGAGCAGGTGCTCTAACTTGTGACAGGGCTGGGTCAGAGCTGGTTCGCAGCTGGCTGATGGTTTTCATCTTTGCTTCTTCCCCCCCCCTTTTATAGGCTGCCCCTGGCGACATGTTGGGAGAGGGACTCCCATCAATTGGTAGGTGTTCCCTAGACTCATCCAGAGCCAATCAAATTCCAATCCTGCATTTCCCTCCTATATTTTTCATTTATTGTTCTCTGAAATTAGTTGATTCCCTTCTCTTCTCTTTGTTTTTTTCCTGGACCTTCCTCTCTATAGAGGGGGAGGCCCTTTTGGGCCCAAAGGGGATCCATTACAAACATCCATTACAAACATCCATTACAAACATCTCTCAGAGCCTGGCAGGTAAACAGGCAACGGACCATCCAGAGCTATCATTTCTTCCTTCTGCTGTGGTGCAGCACTTGGCCCTGAGGGAGCTGCTGAACAGCTGCAGCGGGGAAGGGAAAACAGCTGGTCAAAGCAGCCTGACTCTGGCAGGCAGAATGGCCCTTAGGGCTGGGAGGGAATCATGGGAAGCAGGTGGGGAGATTACGTCCCCTCTTGCTTCATTGTAGTGATAGTCATTATTTAAACACTTCCTTTTAAAAGTCAGAGGGTGCAGTTTAGGGTACACAATTTAAGTTCATGATCAAATGAAAACAATCAATTATTAATTTCAAAATTTGCAATATTATTGTTCAATTTAAAATTGATTCAATGGTGAAATGAATGAACTTTAAAGAGATTTTAAGAAGATGAGTCTAGGTCCCAACTGAAGCAGTCCAGGGTAGTATTCAGAAACTCAGGTAGCCAGATAATTTGTCTGGTTCAATTCAAAGACTTTACTAGCTATGACAGTCAGGTGAATGAGCGTGTCTTTATTATTACTGGGCCACTGTAAGTAACCTTCTAGACTAAACCACTGTACATTTTGGTTGTTAGTACCCTCTGTGATGCTGTCTGGCTCAGGGGTGACCATTTATAACATTATTGCTACCAATATTGCAAAATTACAATCATTTGTATGAAATATGCCATGTTAGGTACTATTGGAATAGTATTTGCTAAGATTGATAATCATTTTCATATCTGTGTGTCAATTTGTATTATATGTTTTAAATATGTGTGGCATGTTTATATTTCAACTTGTGCTGTGTTTCTGGGTTCAGCAGCCCTAAGCCCTACTTAATGGCTCATCAAGGGAACTCACATGTATTATAAACATTGGTAACATTCAAAAACCCATAGGGGATCATTTCAGTCTCCCTGGATACTCTATAACAGACATAAAAGTTACCATTCTTCAGCCTAAAAACTTCAAAAATAGATTTTGGCAAGAAACTGTAGATCTGAATTCATATGCAAACTTGATACTATCAGGCTGGGTCTGAACAGAGACTGGGCATGGCTGGCTCGCTATAAAAGGTTACATTCACACCTTCTCATGAATTGTTAATGGGCCACATCCACACTGTTTGAATTGACCTTGTTAACTACCCTTCCTGTGTATACTTTTATATTGACCTTGTAACCTCATCCTTCATGTGTATCTAGATCTAGCATATTGTAGTTTTCACTTCATGAATCTGAGGAAGTGAATTAAACTCATGAAAGCCTGTGCTCTAATAAATTAGACAACAGAGTCCTGTGGCACTTTTAAAGACTAACA
>ML685798.1:16706012-16781110 GCA_007922175.1 Pelusios castaneus | reverse complement strand
AAATCTGTTAGTCTTTAAAAGTGCCACAGGACTCTGTTGTCTTTCTACAATAGACTAACACGGCTATCCCTTTGGAATTTGACTCTAATAAATTAGTTAGTCTTTAAAGTACCACAGGACTCCTTGTTTGTTTGGCTGAAATAGACTAATAATGCTACCCCTCTGGAAGTTGCCACAGGTATTATGAATCCAGTGAAAGAACTCAGAGGCTACACCTTATGAGTCACTAGGGCATGTAAGAACATGCTATGGGCAGGGGATGCAGGCTTTTCCAGGCCATGTGCTGTGTGGCTTTGTTTGGGACAAGCCACATGACAATGGAAGATAAAAGGCAGCTGCACCATCCCCATTTGGTCTTCATTCCTGTTTACTACCTCTGGGTCAATTTGTCTACAAACAAAGCTGCCAAACCAAGGACTGAGATCCCTCCGGGTACTGGACATACATACCCCAAAGGAACGGTAAGAACCCACAAACTCCACAATTCTGCTGAGAATCTGTTGTATATGGACTTTAATGTCACTTGAGGTATCTGATTGCTTTGACCATTTAATATTTCTCTTTCAATTTTTCTTTCCTTTTATAATAAACCTTTAGCTTTAGTAACTAAAGGATTGGCTGGCAGCATAGTATTTTGAGTAAGATCCAAACTTATATTGATCTGGTAATGCAGCTTACTCTTTGGAGTCAGGAGAACATTTTGGTAAAGGGAATCAATTTTAATAACATATCTCTTTCCTGGACATAGTTGCTGACTGGGAGCCAGAGACAGCAGTAAAGTGGGCTGTGTAATTCTTTTGTTTTAGCTTCTTGATAACCAGCGTTATTTGTCTAACTTGTGATCCTGATCTGGATTCCTGATGGTGGTTCCTGGGCTCTTGATTCCTGATTGGAGAGTCAAAGACTTCAGTCCAGTATCTTTACTCCTGCGCAGAGCCAGTATTGTAAAGATCTTTTTCTGTGTGCCTATTGTCCACTTAAGGAAAGGCATTGATTTTCTGGGTTCAGGCTTTATACTATTGATGTGTTAAACCTTCTGAATTGTTTTATAATAAATACCCTTTTATTTAAAGTTATGATGTAATATATTCATTACAGGGAAGATTGATGAAGATGGGTGACCAACCGGATGACAGATTCTGGATAAGGGAATGAATCCTAACCTGGAAGGAGTGCTATCTGGATCCCTAGAGAGGCCTGTGGGCAGTTCTATGGGGAATGGAGTTACACCACAGTTATTCAGATGGCCCTCATTAAAAACATAGAAGCTGAAAAAGGGTATGGTAAAAATTCCCTGCTTAAAGGATCATATGTACAAATCCTACACAAAAAAAATGAGGCCACAAACCAGGAACTAGCACAGTATGCCGGAAGGTAGGGATCCTAAAGGGAAGAAAGAAATGGATAGAATGGAACTGGCTGGCCAGGTATTGAATCAATGAAGTGGTGTGCTTCTATAGTGCCTATTATGAAAGTAAAATTGGCTGAGGCTTAATCAAAAGGGAAGGAAAAGTATATTGTTCCCTGTGTGGAAGATATAATCTCCAAGTGAGTGGTGATACAATAGTCTCTACACAATTGTGGTGCTTACAGATCATTCAGTGCTTCTGGGATCTGAAAGAGCCCTGCTTTATTCTGGTTCTGTTTCCAACTGGATATGCATAACAACCACAGGAGCTTTACAGAGCCCTACTGATTAGGAAGTGAAGCTGTAGAGGTAAGGCCCCAGTTCTACATCTTCCCTTTCAAGCCAAACCTTAGTAACAGTAACACTTAAAATCCAACATTAATATAATCCCCAATGAGAATACTTTTTACAAACATAACTAAATGCACTAACAATGTTTAATTATTCTTTAATGTGCTCTGCACTGTCATGTGGACCTAGGAGGCTTCCTTGATACATAAACACTATTGCTGTTAGGAGGCAGCAAAATCCACTTGTTTTGGCTCCACTGTCTTAACCTGTTGTAGATGTTGCCTGTCAGTGACCCTCTCAGTGAAAATGTATGTCAGAGTCATTTCCCTTCTCTCTCTCCTTTCTGGGATTTGGAGAAGGTGTCATCTATTCCTCCACAGTTTTTGAAGTGGTAATCTCATATAACCAGAGGGAAATCACTGCTATTTGTGACCATTATATACATATAATTTTCCTTATCCATCTTTCTATATATCTGCAAATCCCCTGTGACTGACATCCATTTCTATTAGTGCAAACACAGGCACTCTCATTTTCAGTTTTCTATTGAACAACACAGCAGCAAGCAACAACCCAGGCTTTATTGGTAGCATTCTGTAATTTAAAAGTGCTAACCACTTTATTATTTTCACACCATTTTCCACCAACTCACTGGACTGGAGACAAGGACTAATGGTTACATGTCCCATATTTCACTGTAAACTGCTTAAACTCAAGCCACTAAACTGTGACCCATTGTCAGACAATTGATATATGGCACTCTTAAACCAACAGTGGCTGCACTTGTTTAATTCAGTTTCTAAACCAGGTTTGTTAAATTTGTACAACTTTGGTGTGTCGGCAAAGCTTTAAGCTAAGTATAAATAAAAATGGGAAGTTGAGCTGTGTCATCATTACAAAAAGATATGTGCTAAAGTACTGCCGAATTGCATGATAATTTCTAAAAATACCAGACTGAAGTGAATTAAGTATGAATGAGTTCAGAGATGTTATATTGTGTTCTAAAGGATGCTTAATTAGCTCTAAATTGCTTTTTTCTTTATTGCTTTTCCTAAAATATGATGAAGATACCAACTTTGTGCACATTTTTCAGTCTTGCTTTGAGCTCGCACAGCAGCAGAACTAAACTGAAAATCTAGTACCGTAAGCAGTAAAGTGAAGAAGATAGCTTTTCTATTTCAGTTTTCTATTTCCTTTTCAGTCATTCTTTCAAACCTGAAGGAAGAAATCTTCTAGGAGATGCACAGAGAGAAAGCTCAGTCATTTCCCTGTATGATTTATACAGTATATGTTACAACCTTGTGGTACCAATTCTTGCTTTATTTTTGAGGAGACATTTGCACTATAAACACTTACTTTCAAATGCATGTAATTTTGTGTAATGCAATCCTGCACATATAAAAATTGCCCTTTGGACTAAAAATTATCCTTGTTCTCAGCCTAAAGGAAAATGGTGGTAAAATCTGGCAAAATTTCATGGGTGGTTTTTGCACTATACAATTGTGAAACAGCTACATCAAGTCCCAATTGGTTAGGTTTCTTTACTGCCAGACAGGCTAGGAACCCACTTCTTTTAAATGAATGTTTCAAATTCCACAGAATCTCTGGGCCAATAACTGGTCATATTCAGCCCACAGGTTACGGTTTGTGCCCCCCAGAATAAGAAACTCAAATCCATCAATGGGACAGATTCTAACTGCTCTTCCATGTGTATGCAATGGAAGAAGGAATACCAGAAAGGAAGCACTCCTCCTGCACAAGGGGCAGCCAGAAACTTGGTGCCAGAAGAAAGATCTTAGTGCTTCCAGTAGAGCGAGACACCTAAGCAGAAATGTTGCCAAAATCCCATTTTGTATCAGCTGTTGTTTCAAGGCTGGCACTGGATGGAATTGCTTCTTCTCTGCCTGCCTTCCACTAATGAACCTTCCAGCATTTTGCTTGCCTCTCTTCTCCCTATGCAGAGTGCTATCACATACTGCCACTGGGACCATGCCCTTCCACAACTCCAGTATCACTGCAGTGGTTGCTAATACCACAATCTGCCTCCTACTGTATTTCTTCTTTCTTTTTACCAGGCACGCCATTAATGAGTCCAAGGAGTTCGCCAACAAACTTTCACCTTTCAGCCATTCTGTTAAAAATGAAACCACATGTTAAGATATCTGGGGCCACCCCTGCCTACTGTAGCAACATTTGTATGTTGTTTATAACCTGCATATATGTGAAGGTAGGCTAGTTTAGATAATTTACTACTACCAGTCATAAATGTTGTGTGAAATTATGAATTTACCCCCTTCTAAAATTTGATCAATTTTGTAAATTAGGTAAGAAACGTATTCTCAGACAAATTCCAAAGGGGTAGCCCTCAGTCTAGTTCAGCAAAACAAACAAGGAGTCCTGTTGCACTTTTACAGACTAACAAATTTATTCACTGCATGAGCTTTCATGGGAGCAAATCCCACTTTGTCAGACGCTTGTACTTCTCCATCTTCAAGCATCTGATGAAGTGGGATTTTCTCCCACAAAAGCTCATGATGAATAAATGTTAGTCTTTAAAAGTGCCACAAGACTCCTTGTTTTTCTGAACTAGACTAACACAGCTACCCCTTTGGAACTAGACTCCTTGTTTGTACTCTCAGACAGTAATTCAAGTTGGAAACTCAAACACAGGTAACGTGGATACAGGTTAGGGATGATGTTTCAGGGAAATTCAGGCTTAATTCTTAATGTCTTGCTTTTGAGGGTGTAGGCCACAATCTTAAATTTATTTCAATATACCTTTTGATTTACAAAGGATATTAAATTAAATATGGGAACCTAAATTTAATTGTCTTAGAAGAGTGAACCTCAATGTGAGCTTGCACTGTCTGAATGTATTAGCCAGCAGCAGTTAAATATAATGAAGCATTTGATTTCTAACTTAACCAAGATCTCTGGCCAGAATGCTTCCTGGCTGTAATCCTTCTCTCACTGGACATGAATAATTAGGTCTACTTTCTCTAACATTTTCTCCATCTTTTGAATTTCTATAGATAAATTCAATTCTCCATAAACACTTTCATGTAGAAAATGTATGTTTACATTGCATTTTCTTTGTCTTTTTTTTCTCAAATTCTCTGACTAGCATGAAGTAGTAAACAGAGAGAACCAGAGGTATATTGGTAAGGTTGTCAGCTTCTTAAGGCAATGATTGAACAGTGCAAATCATTGCTCTACTACTGCCATGACCCAGATCAAGTGTTTCTTTTTATTTTGTTAGCCTTCCCAAAATGTGGGGTCAAGAAACAGTAACTGTTTTGCTCCTATTTCAGAATTTCTTGCAAAAACTGCACACTGCATCGCTACATCAATGAAAAATATAGCTTGTTTGATTGAGATAATAAATTTAGTTATAATTAATTTGATTACAATGATGACAACTGCTCTTTTGAGGGTAGAAAAGACTATTAGTAACTATAGTTTCTGTCTTGTACCAACAAACTGATTTAGAATTTACAGTGGGTATCTATCCACTCTGCTAGTATTGCTCAGAGCAATGTGAATATGGTCAGAATCTAAAACTATCCAATTTGCAGTATTTTAAGAGAAGGGACTTCTGTATATTCACAGATAAAAGATTCTATTTTCTGACTTGAAGAATGTTTCTTTTCTTAAGTTGTTCAAGACTTATAATTAGAACTGTGGCATACTTTACTAAATTGTACAAGAGATTCTCTATCACAGCATCTCTATCTTACAAGGCATCAGTGTTGGACAAAAAAAAAATTTCAGTCTGTTACTGTACATTCTTCTACAATTTAAAAAGCAAATGTTTCCCAAATCTGATCATGTGAACAAAATGTAAAGAAAATGGAACCACCATTTCTAGAAAAAAAAGACATTTAAAAAAATTTGGACTTTAAATAAACACAAGAACAGTACATATAGGCAAAAGACATCTAATAAATTCTCCCGGTTGGACGAAGACTGATCCACTGTAGGTCTAAAAATCCTGCATAACTGACAAACTGAAGATCTGTGTTACAGAACATTGAGTTTTGAAAGGATAAGGTAGTCACTAATAAAAACAGAGGCCATAATAAACTCATAATTTGTTCCACTGTACTACTTTGATTTCAATTGCATCAATAATTTTCAGTTGGAGTGCATCATAGCCATGTAGATGAAAGGCTGATACTGATAAGATTGTTATGATGGAAAAAAACTAAACATTTTGATACTGATATTTATATGCACATTAATGTATGTTAATATATAAGCATTGCATATTCTAGTTTTATTGAATAAAATTTGAAGATGCATTAACTAGTCCACATTACTTAGCATTACAATAACTATAGCTGATCTAGTGTGAGAAAAGTGACCTACACAAACATTTTCTGCCTTACTACTTAAAATCATGAGATTTCTATAAAACATATGATTTATAAAACTTATCATACATATAATTTATACAGATGCTTAGATATTACAACATTAAACATTATAGTAATGCCTGTAAATAAAACAAATGACCAAGACCTCTATGCGCTGTATAGTGTTTTTGTGTTATTGACACACTACTATTAGAAACCTTTCCAGTACCAAGTGAAGAAGGTATTTGGGTGATTAAACAGTGTTGTGTGTCAGGAGAGATTTACATTACAACGGTTGTACTTTGAAACCTAATGACCAACCTCTAAAATATACAGTGACAGGATTGTTAGAAAAGTGCCATATAAAAAGTGCAGTCCATCTCCCTTGCTCTGCTAAAACATTTAAAAGATGGCCCCAGGGGATGACAGATATTTAACTTTCTTAAGAAAAAGAAATTTATCAAGGTACTTCCTCTTTCAGTCTAAAACCTTGTCAGCTCTGAAGCTTAATAACGACTTTTGATTAACCAACATCTAAATTCTTCATTATGAAAATATCTGAGTGCCAATCTAAAATATCTACAGTATGCTTTATTAGCAATACTTTATTTAGCACTCTTCATCTGTAGCTCTCAAAGTGCTATAGAAAAGAGGACAAGGATCATTATCCCCATTTTACATGTGGGGAAACTGAGGCATGGAAATGAAGTGATTTGCTTGAGATCACAAAGCAGGTTAGTGGGAGAGTTGGAAACAGAACCCAGATCCTCCGACTCCTAATGTACTTCCCTGTCCATTGAAACATACATTCTTCCCATAATTAATATAGATGAACTTGTAGTAAGCTTTAAGTGACATAAGACTGGGATTTTAAGGAAATGAATGCAAATAAAAGTACAGGAGAAATTTGATAATTCACATTTAACTAGCTGGAAATCCCCAGCTTTCCCTAGCAGTCACTCCCTGCTTCTCAGCAAAAGTTTAATAGGAGATTGTTGTAATAGTCAAAGTACAAAAGA
The DNA here is from genome assembly GCA_007922175.1 of Pelusios castaneus. Taxonomy (NCBI): domain Eukaryota; kingdom Metazoa; phylum Chordata; order Testudines; family Pelomedusidae; genus Pelusios; species Pelusios castaneus. Next base: position 16,774,037 of record ML685798.1, on the reverse strand, counting down.
TTTTGTTGCCAGATAAGGTATACTTACGTTGTATTATCCTTGCTTATTTATTAAGATGAAAAATTCAGTAATTCACTGTCAATTATCCAATTAGCATAATGTAATGAGATCTGTTGTATGAAAGCATGTAATTTGTTTCAATCTCACATCTTCAATTTATACAATATCTTGCCTTAATACTACATGAATTTTACATGAAATAAAACTACAGTACAGTTTGAAATAAGACCTAAAGCTGTGGTACTTATATGTTTTTAAAAGTGGCAATATAAAACATTTTGTTACCTATGTGTAGGAAACTTTGGGGCTGATCCTGGATTCTTTAGTCAAGAAATATCACTTACGTATACAATGGCATAGTATTTTCATGATTTTTTTGTTTGTTTTTGATTTGTTGTACTACAGCTTGAGCAGAATTTTTACTGAATTCTCTTTTTATTGAACTCTTTTTACTCAGTAACTGTTAATTTAGAAGCCAAACATAGATATGAGTTCATATAATTTCTTCTGATGTGTATTATCTTGAATTTGTCAACACAAAATCTTATGTCATTGTGCCACCTGTCTACCTGCTTCTGATAGGAACTTGCAGTTTTCTCTAGTGTTGCTATCCTAAATAATTTTGTGTCATCTGCAAATATTTCACATTTTTAGATAAAGATATATTAACTAAACTTTGATGCTAGCTATGGAGCATTAGCTTCCCAGATTCCCTAGTCTCTGAGGAATTGTTTCAAAGGCACTATGGGAAAGTCAAAATAAATCAAACGAGTCCTGTGGCACTGTTCAAGACTAATAAATGTATTTATCTCATGAGCTTTCATGGAAGCAAATCCCACTCCTTTAGACACTTTATAAGTTCCCCATCTTCAAAGTGTCTGACTGAAAAAGTGGGATTTGCTCCCATGAAAGCTCATGCAATAAATAAATTTGTTAGTCTTGAACAGTGACACAGGACTCCTTATTTGTTTTGCTGAACTACGCTAACACGGCTACCCAGTGGTTAAAGTATAATTTGATGGGCTCCGGAACCCTCCTAATCTCCAGGCCCCCTTCCCGTATTGTCTGGGCCCCCTTCATGCATGTGCGGGCCCCAGTTCAGGTAGGCATTTGCAATCACTTCTCAGTACCACATGCATCAGTTATCGTTCATAAAAATATTTATAATTGTATATGGTATTTATGTCTATAGCAATTATTGTCACAAACTAGCAAACACTGCATAACACAATGTGTTGTGATTAACAATGGTGGGGTGTAGGATCTGCCAGCAGCCAGGGCAGGGCGGAACATGTGTTCCGCTGGATTTTGCTATTTGTAGGGGCCCTGGATCTCTGGCCCCCGGAACTGCGTTCCGGTGCGTTCCCCCTTACTTTAACCCCTGTGCCTACCCCTTTGGAACTTGTCTCCATATAAATCGTCAGCTTAGTCTCCATCTATTATTCTGTTGATGTACTCAAAGAACTCTATCACATTAGAGAGGCACAACCCTAAAATTAAAAATAATTACCCATGTTCTAGTTCTCCAGAGTATCTTTTAAAATATTTTTATTACATTACACCACTAAAGTAACACCAACATTGGCTCACAAAAATAAATTTTGAATATGAAATCAGTTACTCACTGATTTCCTATTTTCACTAGTTTGCTTCCACTCTTGAGTCAGGTATTTCCTTTCTTTGGCCAATCACTTCTTGTTACCTTGGCACCTTCTGCTATCACTAAATGCAAGTAAGAGAAATGGCTAGGTTGGACTCTGTTCAGAATGTAAGATCTAAGGCAACCCCTGGTAGGCGTGCCAAACTTGGCAGACAGGCCGATCCTGAGTGGCACACAGCACCACTCTGGCTCCCCTTGCTGGCCCCGCCCCCCAGCATTGCCTGGGGCCACAAGAGCCATATGCCATGGCTCCAGGCTCCCTTCCCCTGGCTGTGTTTCCCTGCTCCGCCCTGTCTGGGATGGAGGCTCCAGTCCCCGGGACCCTGACTCCACCTCAAGGTAAGTGCTGTGGGTTAGGGGGGTGGGGGGGAGAGCCTGGGGGCTAAGTTCAGCCCTGCTTGGGGTTTGGGGACCGGCTCAGGGGCCTGGCCATCCCAGCTCGGAAAGCCCAGCATGGGGCTTGGGGGGCTGGCATGGCCCGGTGTGGGGCTTGAGGGGGGCTGGCGCAGCCTGGCTCTGGGGCCCAGCCACCCCAGCTAGGGGGGGCTGGTGCAGGGATTGGGGGGCAGCACGGCCCACCTCTGGGGCTGGCTTGGGGGCCAGGGTGGGGCTCAGGGGGGCCAGGGTGAGGCTCTGGGGGAGGCTGGTGCAGCCCAAGTCCCAGGAGCTGGTGTGGCCTGATGCAGGGACCAGCTCAGGGGCCCGGCCAGCCCATCTCAGCACTCGTGGGGCAGGCGTGGCCCAGCTTGGGGCTCAGTGCAGGGGCCTGGCCAGCACAGCTCCAGGCTCAGGGGGGTCTGGCTCATGGTCCCCACTACCAACCCCCACAAAGTCCCTGGCCCCACCCCCTTTTGGCCCCACCTGTGGCACCTTCTTAGGGTGTGGGGGGCAGGCTGGCACAGGGGCCAGCAAAATTTGCTAACCCCTGATCTAAGGACAAAACAACACACTGCTGGACATGACAGCTCTTATGAAGTGGGATTTTCTCCCACAAAAACTCATGCGATAAATAAATTTGTTAGTCTTTAAAAGTGCCACAGGGCTTCTTGTTTGTTTCTCTGCAATAGACTAACACAGCTACCCCTTTAGAACATAACCAGAGCCATACCCTGGGGGGGGGGAGGGAAGCTCGTGACAGCTCACCCCAGCCTGATTTTCAGCAGGTCGATGCTCAGGACTGTCTGAAAATCAGGCCCCTTTAAAATCGCTCCCGTCGGACACCCAAAATCGGAGGGAGGGAGGCACCATCCTGACCCTTCACTTTGCAAGAGCGAGGCCCTACAAAAATCACTGCTGCACGCCCCCTCCACCGCCAGCCGACTGGAGCAGCAGCTACAGGAGCTTTCCATGCCCTGAGCCCACTTGCCCCCCAAACGCCGCGCGTGGCTGACTATCTCCCGCGCGCCGCCACACCTGCGCTGCGCGCGCGCGCCCCTCCCACCCCGCCTGCGTCTTTCCTACCGCCCCGCCCCGCCCCGCCCCCAGTCGCTTATCCCGGCCCCTTTCCTTTGAGCAGCCCCGCCCTGCCGACTCGCGCTCCAGCCCCTCCCGCATCCGGGCTCGCGCCCGCCCCAGCAGCACCTGCCTTGCTGCCCGCCAACGCCCCCTGCCCGCTAACCGCTCGCTTGGACCGTCTCGCGCTTTGGCCCCGCCCCTCAGCCGGCTGCGGTCAGGTGCTTGCCGGAAGGGTTCTCTTTCCGGTCCGCCGCCGCTGTTCGCTTCCGGTTCGGCGGCCCCTTCCCCCCATCATGGCGGCGGCCCTTGAGCTTAGCGGGCCTTGAGTTGAGCTTTGCGGAGGCTCCTGGCGCCGCGTCCCTCGTCCCCGTCCGCCGGGTCTCGGTCGCTCGCGCCAGGGGGTGCGGGGTCCCTGTGGCCGGTCGGTCCCGGGGGGAGCCGGGGCCTCGCGCGGTTCCTGCTCGGGGTGACGCGCTGCCGCCCCCATGGCGCCGGTGCAGCTGGAGAGTAACCAGCTAGTCCCGGCCGGCGGCGGCCCCGCCTCGGCCCCGGTCCCCCCGGCCCCGGGCACCGCCACGGCGGCGGCCAGCCCCGGCTACCGGCTCAGCACTCTCATCGACTTCCTGCTGCACCGGACCTACGCGGAGCTGACGGTGTTGGCGGACCTGTGAGTGCCGCGCTCGGCCCCTCGGGTTGGGGAGGCGGCTGGGTGCCCGGTGCTGTCCCTGCTCGCAGCCTCCTCCGCGGGGGGACTACTACACCCTGCGTGGGTTTGTCCCTGCTCTCTCCAGGTTCACCCCATTTCCTCGTAGGTGTTTGTGGGGATCCGTCAAAAGGAGGAGAGTAGGAAAAAAGCTTGAACGTAGCTTGTGTTTGGGAAGCGTTTAAATTTGTCCCCGAGTTAATGTTAACGACTTTGGAACTTGAAAGGCTTTTTAATCATCTGCATTAGTATTTAGTCAAAAGATGTGAGTTTCTTAATGTGTGGTTTCTGTCACTTGAACTCTTTTAGAATAATTTATTCTGGATAAGAGAATTAAACTGGTCCATCTTTATCATGTTTCATTTTACTGCTGGTTGCTGCAGTGATCAACCTGAAAACATAAATAAGGAGTGAAATTAATATGAACAATTTGTTTATTTAGTGTCTAAACTGTCTCTCATTTCTTGAATTACTCTTATTTACTTCACGGTGTGTTTATATAGATGGGAGTAACTGGACCAAAGTACCTATAGTTTTGTGGAGAAAAGGAGATCATAAATCTGTTAATGTAAACTGTATTATCAAGACTAGTTTAGGCTCATGTCACACCCAGACAATTTAGAATTTCACAGATTTTGGAGAGGTAACTTTTGTGGGTGCACTGACATTTCATAAATCTTACCTACAGATCTATAATCTGTGAAGAAAATAAAAATTATTGGTTCACTGAGTAGTGTGTGTTAACTTGAGTTTTAGGGTTTTCACAATAAAATGCATTGACTGTAACTGCTACTGACCTCTTATCACATTGGATCAACTCTGTATTATCAGAATAGTTGCACATGATGTTTAATGTTATCCATGATAATACCAAACAATGCAACTTGGTGTAATTAATACAAAATAAAACTGTCAGGATTAACAGTGCTTGAAAACTATGTTGGACAGTTGATCCACTGTTCAATTACAGGCTGTTGAAGATCCCCACCAAATATGCATTGCCATATATTTTCAGTACACGTCACATGTTGTGTACATTTGACTACATAGGGGCCCCTTATCCCTATAAAATATATGTCTCTTGCTTGGAATTAACTGTCCAACACAGAACACTGAAGTGTTCAATTCTGTGACAAAAATCATAGTTTCCAAGAACAGGAACAAAGAACAAATTCCAAAGGGGTAGCCGTGTTAGTCTATTGTAGAAAGACAACAGAGTGCCACAAGACTCTGTTGTCTCAGGAACAAAGAACTCTCTCAACCCCAAGGAACTTAAAATCTATGCAGGAGACTAACATACTAATATAAATAGCTGGGGGTGTGAAACAGTGAGACAGCATCACTCAGTCTGATTGTCAGTTGTCTCTGCACACCAGTGGCCTAACAGCATCCTGACAAAGAAGAGTTTTGAGGAAGAATTTGGAGGTGGATAATGATAGCTTTGCAGATGTTTATGGGTGCTGCCTCCCAATCCATCTCAGTTTAGTTGGGGCAGAAATTATATTTTTCTGTTTAGTGGCCTTCATGAAATGAGTTAGTTGGTCTTTGTCCTTCTTCTGTAGTGTTCTCAAGGAATTACAGTAAATGAGGGCCTTATAAGTACTTATGGATAGCCATATTAGCTGGCTCAGGAGAGAGGCAAAAGTCTGAGCTGCAGAGACTGAACTACCCTTTCCTCTTTCAAGCTGATTACCTAAAACTGGAACTAGAAGAATCTGGTAGTACATAGTGGTGGACATCATTCTGATTCTGTCTACTTTGTAAATTGACCATTCTTATTTCTGGGATATCAAACTAGTTCTTTTCTGAACAATGAAAGTTGACAAATTCCATTTCACGAATACGGAGAAATATTGCACAACTTCTTAAAGTGCTTTCCAAAGTGTGTGTTTGTATTCAAAATACAGTAGTGCAGATTCTTAAATTTAATGATTATGCAACAAAATATCCTCACTGGATGCAAACAGGTGTGTACCTAAATGTTTGAAATGTAATATAACATGAAATAAACTTTTTATCTTTCTAATAGACTACCAAGAAAGACTGACATGGAAAGGTGAGTCACAAGATGACTGGGCCATTAATGCAAGCTTAAATTGCTTAATTTAATATTAAGGTGACTGTGGGATCATTGAAATAAAATATTTTTTCTTAGTTCTAGACTTGCCTAAATATAAGAATCTTTTTCAAAATGATTTCTTTGTTGGAGTGTCCTTGTGTTACTGTACAGAAACAGTATTTTCTCAGTAGCATTAGAACATTAGTTTGAAACGACCTAGGATTCTGTTTGATTATGTTGCTAATGTGCTTCCCCAGCAAGAAGTGCAGTTCAGCTGAGGGTATTTTCATTTTGTGTGGCCAGTGACGAGACATTAAAACTAGGAGGATGAGGTTGCCTGACCTGATATTAAATGTAGTGGGAAAGACAATAAGAACCTAAACAAATACAGATATGTTGAGAAGGAAATCCTACTAAGACAGGACTAGTGATTGGAAAAAATGTACACACAATAAAACCTCTTCTCTCCCCCCCCCCCCATAGTGGGAGATCCACCTTTCTCTCCTTAGACAAAAATTAAGGAAGCTTTGTTTTATGCCTTGGGAGCTTGTTTTCTAGACTTCAGAAATATGTAGAATAGATTGTGAAGAATATAAGAAAATCTGAATGTCCCTCTCTTTACTGAAATTAGAGTACTTTAATGTGCTTATTTTGGAGTTTTGATTAGCTTCCATAGAACCTACCAGAAAATGTATTGTTGTCTTCTTTGCTGTCTCTGTTACTCTTATTCATCTTGTTCAGTTTGAAGATACATGCAGGTCATGCAATTCCCAATAATTCTAATGACAGTTGTATGGAAAATGCTATGTATCAAATCAAGCTTGTACTTTGCATAATATGTTATAGACTTCAATTGTGTTAAATTATTTTTTTTAACAGAGTTTAATCTTTTCACTATCTGATCCTAGTTTTGGGGAGTCAAATATTAGAAAGTTTTCTTGAGGCTTCTGTTCTTTTCTCCTCTCCTCTTGCAGACACGCTGCATGCCCAATATTTTCTCCCCTCATTTTTAATTTTTACACTTGTTACTCCATTTGCTACAGGTAGTGGCATTCAACCCGTATCTTTAGCTCCTGTGACTTTTCCTGGAAGGTATAGTGACATGTGGCTGTTGTGGCATTTGTGGGTTTAATTGGAACATGTTTTGTAAGGCTCACAAGATTAAGCTGATCAAATAGACTGAATCAGCCTGGACTTCTTTTAATAGGTGGGAAGGAGCTAAGAGAAAGAAAAGAAAATGGTGAATAGTTACAGAGAGGCACAAGCAACTTGAGACATATTAAACTGAATTGTAATATTTGAATCACTGTGTGATAAGATGCAATGTGATATTAAGATGTGTTGAGGGGGGTGGTTTTTTGTTTTTTTACTACTTTGATGCCATTTGAAGTGGTTCTCTAGCTCTTTACAACTGCAGGAAGGGATGTTAGTTTAATTAATCAACTTACTCTGTTGCTTCTGCATGTGAGAGTTATCATGGCAGCAGTAATGCTGCAGAGACATTTAATAGCATCAGGCTCCAGAAACACTTCATAAAGGAATAGTAGTTGTTTGCAGGAAGCTATCTTGATGACACAGTATACACCCCCATCAGTGATGAAGATGTGATACCTGGAAGGTTAAACTTTTTACTTGGATTTTAAGTAAATCTTAAAGTCTCTTGCAAGGGTATTCTTCTTGAAGACTCCTTGATGAGGAAAACTTATAAGAAACTATGGATCCTGGTATTTTAGGATCTTTCTGAAAGATGTATAATTTTATTATGTGCAACCTGGGCAGCAGTGACCATTAGATGGTAGAATTCAGGATTCTGATCAAAGGAAGAAAGGAAAGAAGCAGAACACACATCCTGGACTTCAGAAAAGCAGATTTTGGCTCCCTCAGGGAATTGAAGGGCAGGATCCCTTGGGAGACTGATCTGAAGGGGAAAGCTGGCTGTATTTTAAAGAAACCCTGCTAAGGGCACAGGAAGATACCATTCTGATGTGCAGAAAGAACAGCAAATGTGGAAGGTGCCCAGTGTGGCTTAGCAGAGAACTCTGCGGTGAGCTGAAACATAAAAGGGAAGCTTACAAGAAGTGGAAGCTTGGACAGATGACTAGGGAGATGTATAAAAATATTGCTTAGAACTGCAGGGATAAAATCAGAAAGGCCAAAGGACAATTGGAGTTGCAGCTGGCAAGAGATGTGAAGGATAACAGGAAGGGGGTCTACAAGTATGTCAGTAACAAGAAGAGGATCAGGAATGGTTTAGGTCCCTTACTGAATGGGGCAGGTATCCTCGTGGTGGATGATGCGGAGAAGGCTGAAGTCCTCAATGCTGTTTTTACTTCAGTCTTCACAGGGAGGCTACTACACTGGGTAATGCAGAATAGAGAGAAGGAGAGCGGCCCTCGATGATGAAAGGTCAGGTTAGGGACTACTTAAAGAAGTTGGATGTGCACAAGTCTATGGGGCCGGCTGAACTGCATCTGAGGGTGCTGAGGGAGTTGACCGTTGTGATTGCAGAGCTGCTGTCCATTATCTTTGAAAACTTGTGGCGAACGGGGGAGGTCCTGGAGGATTGGAAAAAGGCAAATATAGTACCTATCTTCAAGGAACGGAAAAAGGAGGATCTGGGGAACTACAGACCAGTCAGCCTCACCTCGATCCCTGGGAAAATCATAGAGTAGGTCCTCAAAGAATCCACCCTGAAAAACGTGGAGGAAAATAGAGTGATCAGGAAGAGTCAGCATGGATTCACCAAGGGCAAATTGTGCCTGACCAACCTGATTGCCTTCTATGATGAGATGACTGGATTTGTGGATGCGGGAAGAGCCGTTGGCGTGATATACCTCGACTTTAGCAAGGCTTTTGTTACGGTTTCCCATAGCATTCTCGTTGGCAAGTTAAGGAAGTATGGGTTGGACAAGTGGACAGTAAGGTGGATAGAAAACTGGCTAGATCAGCGGGTAGGAATCAATGGCTCGATGTCTAGTTGGCAATTGGTAACGAGTGGAGTGCCCCAAGGGTCAGTCCTGGGGCCTGTTCTGTACAGCATCTTCATTAATGATCTTGATGATGGTATTGACTGCGTGCTTAGCAAGTTCATGGATGACACCAAGCTGGGGGGAATGGTAGATACTCTGAAGGGCAGGGACAGGATCCAGGGAGATTTGGACAAATTGGAACAGTGGGCCAAAAGAAATCTCATGAGGTTCAACAAGGACAAGTGCAAATTCCTGCACTTAGGATGAAAAAATCCCATGCACTGCTACAGGCTGGGGACTGATTGGCTAAGTAGTAGCACTGTAGAAAAGGACCAGGGGGTTATGGTGGATGGGAAGATGAATATGAGCCAACAGTGTGCTCTTGTTGCCAAAAAGGCCAATGGCATATTGGGCTGTATAAGGAGCGTTGCCAGCTGATCGAGGGATGTGATTATTCCCCTCTATTCGGCATTGGTGAGGCCACATCTGGAATACTGTGTCCAGTTTTGGGCTCCCCACTACAGAAAGGATGTGGACAAGTTAGAAAGAGTCCAGCGGAGGGCAGCAAAAATAAGGGGGCTGGGGCACATGACGTATGAGAGAGACTGAAGGAACTAGGCTTATTTAGTCTACAGAGGAGAAGACTGAGGGGGGATTTGATAGCAACCTTCAACTACTTGAAGGGGTGCTCCAAAGAGGAGGGATCCAGGCTGTTCTCGGTGGTAACAGAGCACACAACAAGGAGCAGTGGTTTCAAATTACAGCTGGGGAGGTTGAGGTTGGATATTAGGAAAAGCTTTCTCACTAGGAGGATGGTGAAGCATTGGAATGGGTTGCCTAGGGAGGTGGTGGAATCTCCGTCTTTGGAGATATTTAAGGTCTGGTTAGACAGTACCCTGGCTGGGATGATTTAGTGGGAGTGGTCCTGCTTTTAGCAGGGGGTTGGACTAGATGGCCTCATGAGGTCCCTTTGAACCCCATGATTCTATGAAAGTACACCACTAATATTAAATTTTAACTGCTCTATGTAGATAAGAGTAAATCACTTTTAGCATTATATTCAATAATACAAAAGGGCAGTTGGAATGGAAACTACTTTGATAATATGGTGCAGTGGTACTGAGAATTCACTTGTAATGTTGGGGGATAACCATAGGCTTGGCTTTTGATAACAGGTAATTTGTGCATTCTCACTGTTCATAATTCCTCTGTTTCCTTCCTTTCTCTCCAATGACACACACAAAATATACACTACTTTATGTAAGTGGGTTGACTCTTGTATCATACTTAATTTTAAATGGAACTTGCATTACATTGTCTCTGAAGGGCCCTGCTTTCTAGTGTATACAAATAGAAGTGAATGCTTATTTCTGCTTTATATTAGCAAAGATCTGCCTGGAAGTATTAAAAGAAAACTCTTGTTAAGATTGTTTATATAGCTATTCAAATTATCAGTTTTCCAAAATAATCTCTCAGTAATTCTAGTTAGAGAATGAGGTGTTGTCTCAACAACAGTAGTTGTCATTTTAATTTGCAATAAGGTCCCTGTCTATACCGGAGGATTGAAATAATCTGTTTTCCAGTTAAAAAGCAAGCTTTCCAAATTATTTTAAGGTAAGGTTCTGGTAATTAACAATAAATATTAAGTTACAATAACAGCGCTGAAATCAGGTTTTCTGATTCTTTGTTTTTCAGGAGGCCAAACTAAATTATCATTATGATCCTTTCAGACCTTAAATGTATATATCATCATTGACTACAAATCAGAAATTGTTTTTTGAAAATTTCTGATGTAGCTTAAGTCTTGCCCGTCCAGCAACATTTGCAGCAAAAAATTGTGTACATTCAAAGTACCGGTAACTCCATGGAAGTGAATAGGTTCTGAACAAATTATGGGAGATGATAAATTTCCCGCATATTATAGATGGCAGACTAGAATGAAATTGTAAATTGAGATCCAAGCATGACTCTTTTGCTTTCTTATCTGGTAGAGACAGGCATCTGCTATGGTGAAGAGCACATGTGGGGTTATGGATACAGGCTGCGGCATTCAACTAGTAGTAAATAGATAAAGTGTAAAATATTTCTATGGAAGATTAAAAATGATGGAGAAGGATGCGGGTGTGGAAGATTGGGCTTCCAGCATATCTGTAAAGAAAAAGACAAAAGTTTCAGTAAGAGATCCTAAGTGTTGGCTTCCCAGCATCAAGCTCTGATGTTGGAAAAGATTAAACCATTTTGGCAACAACTTCAGTTGTGTATTTTTTCCCATCTTATGCAAAGCATAAACTTGGCTTGATGCATAGTATTTCCTAAGTAATTGTCTTTAGCAAACTGCTTTGCAGCTGAACTGTGACTTTGTGGGATGTTTCAGTACTAATTTGATTCTTAATTCCTTTTTTTCAGAAAAATAGAAATAGTACAGTTTGCAAGCCGCACACGTCAACTGTTTGTTCGGTTATTGGCCTTAGTAAAATGGGCTAACAATGCTGGGAAAGTGGAAAAATGTGCGGTAAGTTAGCAACTTACTATGAAAAACTTTTTAGTGCCCTCTGAATAGATTATAAAATATTCTCATTAAAAAAGCCTGATGCCATGTACATGAAATTATACATTATCAAATGATGATATGCTCTCCGCATTCTATTCAATAATTGTAAATTGTAATATGTCTAGTAGTAATGTCATTGTTTTCTTTTAAAGAGACAGTTACATTGTTGTGGTAAGTCCCAAAACCTGATTAACAGGGAAAGCAAAAGATTTGACTGCACGTAGGCTTCAATGTTATTTTATCGGGCGTGAGAACATTTGGAGGTTAAACACAGTGGAGCTGGAGGGGAGGGGCAGAGGCATTGATCTCAATACTAGTTCTTATTGTTACACTTGCTTGTATTATATAGGCATTGTGAGATAGTCAAATTGTGCTCTCCGTTAAATAAGTTCAAAGTTCAGGATGTTACAAAAAGTCAGTTTATTGAAAGAATATAAATAACTGTGGTGGTAATCCAGTAATAGTCTGCAGATGAACTGCCACAAATATAGTGTGTAGGAGTGGAAACCTCTGCTGTGGAGTGTGAGCTGAAACTGAATGTCTCTCCTTAACATTCCATTCAAAATACTAGAGAGACAAGATGGGTGGGGTTATATCTTTTATTGGAGCACTGAGTATGTTTCCCAGATCTGAAGAAAAGCTGTGTGTAAGCCAAAAGTTTGGTTCTCTCACCAACAGAAGTTAATCCAATAAAGGATGGTACTTCAGCCACCTTGTCTCTCTGATATCATGGGACCGAAACAACTCTAACGCTGTGTCCAAAATACTGTTATATCAGAATTCTGGTGATGGATATCCTATGGATGCAGCATTCATGAAATTGCTTTAAACATAAGTTTAAAAAACCCCTTGGTCCCATTCACGTTTTCCACATGCTGTGAAGAGAGGCCAAGCAAGCTCCCACCCAATGATGTAAGCTCTCCTCTAAGGGAATCTTAAATTGTGATACAAAGGCAGGGAGCTTGGACTGTTCCTACTAAGCACCCTGAACTTGTCCTGCTTCCCCAGAAATTGAAGTTCAGGCTTGAACCTCCCTGTACATGAAGTGGAATATTAGGGAAGCTGGTATTTTTATCTGTAAAGGATTTGGTGATGGGAGAAATAAAATGTGTAAATGTCTCGGAGTAAGCATTTAGGAAACTACCAACATATTATTTCCTTCTCATCTTGAATTGTGGGGTATGCAGGGTGAGAAAAGGGGGACTTGGGTTTGATGTTCGGAGTCAGTATATTTTTGTCTCTTACAGATGATATCAAGTTTTCTAGATCAGCAAGCCATCCTGTTTGTGGACACTGCTGATCGTCTAGCATCCCTAGCTAGAGATGCCTTGGTTCATGCTCGCCTGCCTAGTTTTGCTATCCCATATGCTATTGATGTGCTGACAACTGGGTCATATCCACGTCTGCCAACGTGTATAAGGGTAACTATCTTTATAATGTAGCTGAAAAAATTCCTCCTAAAATGTCTTACCAAATAACAAACACAAATTAGTGAAATGAGCACTGTCAAACATTCTCCTCCTCCTGCAGATAAAGCACGTATTTCTCTTCAAAGTGCCTGTTAATACAAAACAAATCATAAAACATGCAAGATTCTAACCTGTTGTTCAGGTGTGAAATAGTGTAAATTATGAAGAAGGTACCTTGGCTGTCAAGGATTCTATCTGGCTAGACTTTTGCTCTAGGGCTACCATAGTAACAACCCTATCTCCTTGTTTGTCATTCATTAGATTGGCATTTGCACATGCTAATCCCAACCCCCCCGAAATACACAGCTAACCTAACATGCATAACACAACATGCATCTGATGAAGTGGGTTGGAGCCCACAGAAGCTTATGCCTGAAGAAATTTGTTTGTCTTTAAGGTGCCGCAGGACTTTTGTTGTTTTTACAATTTACCTAAAATGAGATTGAAATCTTCTGGTCATGCTTTCTCTGGTTGTAGCTCTAATCCTCTTAATTTGTGCTATTATAGTATGCCCCAGGGATTAAACAGCTGCCTATTTTGTATCTGGAGATCCATTGAAACACTTTCATCTCTCTTTAATGATACTTTATAATTTCCTTGGTTAGCTTGCATTTTGGTTAAACAAACTTTGCTGAAGTCATGTAAGATTGTAGAATTCTGGATGTTTTTTCCTCTAAATGTAAACATTTGGCTATCAGGGTTAATTTTTTGTAGCAATAATAGTTTAAGAATACTAAGAAAACTTGATGTATAAGGTCCAGAATAGTTTAGAGTGGGCTGCATTTAATGATTTATTTTTAAACATAAGATGGTCTGTGTAGGGCAAAATCCAGTTACCTGGCAAGAAAAATTCAAGAAGATATAAAATGCATGTTTTAAAACTGCATGCTTAAATATAAATATTGCATCCTATTCTACTTTCTGACTCCCAGTGATAGTCTTCTGTATCTCTTTTTTAAAGTTAATTGGTTTTATAGTTGTTTTATTCAGTCTGAGATATGTAAACATGTTGATACTTACCTCAACAGGATAAAATAATTCCTCCTGATCCAATAACAAAAAGTGAAAAGCAAACCACACTTCATCAGCTAAACCAGATTCTTCGACATCGATTAGTGACTACAGATCTTCCTCCACAGTTGGCAAATCTTACAGTTGGTAAGAACCTGAAGTTAATTTTAAAGACTAGTTTGTTTAAAGCCATTATTTCAAAAAGCATGAGACTTTTAACTAAAACGTGACTCGGGGAAAATTCCATGTGACATCATTGTACATACTTTTTACAGACTGAAAGAACTGAGAGATGTATAATCTCCAGAAAACCCTATTCTGGCAACAGAAAGCAAGATTGCTCTTTTGTTCTATGATTGTACCGTTGCTTTTTATCCGTCATCATTTCTGCACATGGTTTCTACTGACCAGGGGACCAGTCTTACTCCATGTCCTCTTCTGATATTTGGTAGATCCGATGGCCTCTCCTATCTTTCTTCCTATCACCTGGGGTTCATCTTCCCATTGGTGTTAGTTATTAAAATCAGGTTATTTAGTTAGGGTTATGCATACAAGATTTACAGTTCATGCATGTAATGGTAAATAAGTCATTGCAACTTCATTATTGAATCCATTTTGTATAGTATGGGTAACTGTCTTGAGTTTTTGTTTGAATTTCCTGGATCTTTCAGTTATGCTAATGTCCAAATGTGTACTATTGAGTAAAAATTTTGAAAGTATTTAAGTGACTCCATTACTTCTGAAAAGTTTATCCATTGTGGTCTTTATAAAAGTATGTTATAAAATCATATGGCATATTTAGCCTGTGATTGCAGTGCCCTTTGAGTTGAAGGATGATCCAGTGGTTATAGTACTGACCTGAGACTTTGAATCAGTTCCCTCTTCCACCATGGACTTCCTTTGGATCTTGGGCAAGTCAGTCCTCTGTGCCTTGGTTCCCTATCTAAAGTAGAGATAAGACTGTTCACAAGAGTGTTCTGGGGAAACATAAGATAGGTAGGTAGCCTAAATAGCCTTGTTTGTGTGTGTATCGGAATCTCTCACACCTGAGGCTGGAACTAGGCTGTAGGCACCTTCTTATGGGTATGAGTTCCAAAGGGGAGCCGTATTAGTCTAGTTCAGCAAAACAAACACAGTCTAGTGGCACTACTAAAGATAAACAAAATTGTTAGTCTTTAAAAGTTCCACTAGATTGCTTGTTTGTTTTGGTATGGGTAGCTTTCATCAAGGTGCATTACTTGTACTAAGGTTAAATTGGGTTTAAATTTGTAAACATTTGAAAAGTCACATGATCCGCGCACACAACATTCTTTATACACTTGTGTACATCAGAAAGAAAAAGATGAGGCTTGGTCTACATTGAAGAAATAGCTAAGTTGGTTGGGGTGTGAAAAAACCACACCTCTGCCTGACATAGTTGTGCCAACTACACTCTCAGGGTAGACATAGCTATGTTATTCAGGGAAGTGGTATTCTTGCACTGATAGAAAAACTGTGAGTGTAGGCTGTGTCTACAGTTGGGGGCTGTTCTGCCATAATCTACATAGTGTACATGCATTCTCTGTGATTGGTGAAGTAGTTCATTAGCCTTTCATCTCTGGAAATGCTAACCCACCAGTTAAATATTGTTTCATGTGAGTCAGTGACGGCAGTCTGCTTAGGAGATAATTTCTACTGAACTGGATGGTGTATTGCAAGTCCTGACTAAAGGAAAATTTTACATGGGATCTGCCCACACTTTGCTGGCTGATATTTTCTCTTTCACAAACATTAATAGTTATTTGTAGCAGACCAGGGATTATAGAAGAATAATTTTTTTTAATAAAGGAAGCTCTCCTTATGCACTCTAAAGATTTAGGTGTCTGTTTAACATCCTGAAGATGAAAAAACTAAGCTCATAATTTCTCCTAGCTAATGGCCGTGTGAAATTTCGAGTTGAGGGCGAGTTTGAAGCTACCTTGACGGTGATGGGAGATGACCCTGACGTTCCATGGCGCCTCCTCAAACTGGAAATTCTGGTTGAGGACAAAGAAACTGGAGGTAACATCAGAAGCCGTTTGTATGTGCTTAATGTTGATCTGGGATTGCAAAATGGCAAATGCTTTGTTAATCAGCATTAAAACTAATTGTACAGCCTGTATTTGCACACTGCCAATTTGATATAGATAAATCATGCATATTGTCCTGTTTTTCATCATTTTGCTTTATATACTTTGTTCCTTTAGGGGAACAGTGTCAATATTAGTGGCTCTTGCCCAAATATACTGAGAGAACTGTGTTACTTTTCAGTAACAACCCAAGTTGCTAAATATTCTTTAACTTTTGGGAGCTATTCAGTATAATAGTGTTTCTTAAAATGATTTGATGTCTAGATTTGTAAAATGAACTTTTTTTTAATTCATGTAAGATGGTCGAGCATTGGTTCATAGTATGCAGATCAGCTTCATTCATCAGTTGGTCCAGTCCCGCCTCTTTGCTGATGAGAAACCCCTTCAGGACATGTACAGCTGCTTACGTATCCTTCTAAAGACTGCTTTTTTAATAGAATGATGTGTAATGTTTTCACCCTCTATTGGTTAGAGCTCAGAAGAGAATATAAGTGTTGTTGGGATCTAAAATAATTCATATTAATGTTGTGGAAATGGTCTTCATGGTTATTCTCTTGGATCAGCATGAAAGATCCATTGTTAGAAACAGTGTTTAATAGTTATTTGGCTTGCATCAGTGAGTTGATTGTTCAGGTGATGCGGAAGTTAACAGGACGGGTAGCTTTGCACATTAAACCATTTACCCCTACAGCATTTGGGTAAGCTGCTTGTGGCAAATGATACAGAATAAAATGCTGACTTTTGAGGTGCAATAACCAACAATCTTTATTGCCAAAAGGAATGGTGGTATTTATATACTTTTGTTGCACCTGTGAAAAGGTGAAGAGGAAAATAATTTCTGCACGAGTCATTGAATTGACATTGTTCACGCAATGGACAGATTAATACCGATGAAATGTGAAAGACTTGCAAATGAAATAAGTGATTCTATACAAAGGAAAATATTCTTCTTAAGATAACCTTACAGGGTTAATCACAGAATTTTTGAAAAGTATTGTTGGTTACTCAACTCAACTAGTTACTCAACAGTTACTCAACCAACTCAATTATGAACTACATTTCTTGTAATATTTGCCCTCCACCAAAAGGCAGTCTGGCTTCAAATATCTGAAGCAGTAAGCAGAGAGTACTTTAGAAGTGTAAGGCAGGGTGCTGTAAAAGAAGCTAGACAAAGACAGCTTTGAAATATACTTGACTTAGTGTACAGAATAAAGTGCCATCAAGTATTTGGCTGTTTTAGGGTAGCATTGGATATGTACAAAGGACCATAAAAGAGAATTGTGATGTACTGATGTCACACTGTAAATTTGTATAGCATATAGGTGTGTTTGTATTTGCTTAACTCCATTCCTTAGACTCCTTCTGCTTATCGCTTCAGTTAGAAGTTTTACATTCACAAACACTAATGCTGATTCGGGAACGTTGGGGTGACCTTGTGCAAGTGGAGCGCTATCATGCAGGGAAGTGTCTCTCACTCTCTGTTTGGAAGTAAGTGAAGAAATTTCCAGCGATTGATTTATGTTGACAGACATGCAAGAAGAATTTTAAATGTTGGTGCATTTGTAATTAATAAACCTAGGCCAAAATTTTCAAACCTGAATTTTCAAAGTTAGGTTTCCTCAGCTGAAATTACTAGTCATATTTAATCACCTAAATATATGGGCTGAATTTCAGAAGTGCGATCAACTGCACATGATGTTGACTTAGGTGGGATTGGTGGGTGTCCAGAACCTTGGAAAATTGAACCATGTGTTTAGCTAGTGTAACTGTGGATGCTCTCCTGATTTACATATCTAATCTGCTTTAATCTGAGTTTTTCTTTGAGTCTTGCAAATTAATTGTCTGTTCAGTTGAAATTTCATTTCAACACTGTCTTTTTAATCACCTTTAGTGTAGTGCAGTAGGCTTTAAAGCTTTCTGTGCAGTGTTTTCGCAATCAAATATTGACTATTGAAGAAACGTCTTCCTGCTCACTATGATCACACTAGCTGCAATTATTGTGATTACATTAGCTACATCACTTGCCTTTGAGTGCTTCAGCAATAATAACCTTTATGCTATTATTTTAAAATATAATTAAAAAAAAAAATTTTTAGCCAACAGGTGCTTGGGAGAAAAACAGGGACTGCATCTCTTCACAAGGTCACCATTAAAATTGATGAGAGTGATGTCTCAAAACCCTTGCAAATTTCCCATGAGCCTCCTCTGCCAGCTTGTGATTCTAAATTAATGGAAAGAGCCATGAAGGTAAAGTTCATCAGCTGCAGTAGGCATTTAGTTTTCTAAAGCAAGCATTTAAAACTATCTTGACTTGATACATGGTCTTGCTATCAGATTCTATTAAAAGAGTTTAGTCTCTAGTTCAGGACCAACTTTTGTTGTTCTAAGTTAGATGCTCTTTCTTTTTGTGACCGACCCAATTTGCTGATCTAGAATATATTTCAAAGATGACTGTACAATTTCTGACTGTCTCACTTATTGTACCGCAAAGTGAGGGGAGGAGAGAAACTATAGTGAAAAGTTTAAAAAGTGTCTAGTGATATTGGGTGGCTAGCTTGAGACACCCTGAAAACCTAATTTTCAGGAAATCCTGCATACTCACCTCCTGAAAATAGACCCCTGAAGCGTGTCTCAAGTTGGCCACCAAAAATTACTAGTCATATTTGAAAACCTATACTTACAAGTACCAAACTAAAAGATTAATATATGTTCAATTTGTAGAAAAGTAAGTTTTAATTTTGCACAGGTAACTGTAGATAATATCACTAATCTGTTCTATTAAATCTTCAATCTGCCAGTGACCCTGACCTTAAACTAACAAAATATCTGGGGATAGTCTGAGTGCTATGAAATAAAAAACTATAATCCCCATTCATACTTGGGTGAGATTTTTATTTTGGTAATTTCCATTGACATGGGATTAGTTTAGTTGGGCAAAACAAACCTCTATTGCCCTGAATTTTTAAGTTGTCTTTTTCTGTAATTTTCTTAAGAAATCAGAATGCGATATGCTAATACCAAAGCTTATCATAAAAAGTAATCAGTAACAATAGTTAAGGTTATATGATTTTCAGATCATCATGAACAGCCTTACAGTGGGAAATCTTTACAGAACAAAACCAACCTTACCTCTGCCCCTCTAGCAACACTAGCCTCTGAATTTCCATTCTTTGTTCTCTTCATACCTAACACCTGATCCGTATCAACCTTTCATTGTAATGGTCAAGGTTTCCCTACCCACAGTGATTTAAGAAATTTGGACAATAGTGGGCTGATAGCTACTAATATAGCAGCCATGCCATGACTTTCCTCCCACTTTGACTGTCTTACTTCAGATCAGATATAAGAAGTTTATAGCATAATTTATTTAGGTCCCCAGTCAGAAAAGCACATTTTTAACTTTGAACCTGTGTGTAAGTCCCAATGACTTCAGTGGAACTGAAGCATGTGTTTGAGCACCCTTCCTGAAACAGGACTGCAGTTTATAGAGGTGTGCATGAAGCCATTCTCAGTGTATGACTTACCAACTGACTGGCTCACTTCATATTGCTGTTATAACTTAGTGATCTCAGCCTAGAGAACTTGTTTGCATAGATACATCCTCCCTTTGTATTTAAGGTTAATTGAAGAATAATCAAATTAGTTAGATTGACACTAGGACATCATAGTGATAAGGCCTAAACAAAATACCTTAAAATAGATGAATCTATGAAGTCCTTAATGAAGAGTGATGACTTTAAGTAAGCTGTTTATCTAAGAAGGCTAGTGTACAATATTGTGGTGATTTTTATATGATGTAGAAGAAAATGGAGTCCGATATGTGGTTTAAGAGGAAGGAGTTCTTTTGCTATTTGTCACTGAGTTGAAACCCTTTTTATGACGTGGGTAGGTTTTATTTCCGAGAGCTTGTCTACATGGAGATTTATACCAGTATTAGCAAAATGTGAATTTAAACCACTATAGTTACATTGATGTATCCCGGTTTAGACACCCTTATTCTTGCATAAAGAAGGCATTTTTGGACTCGGCTTCTGTCTTTTTGGAAATAGTTTAAGCTGAGCCAGAAAAAGCCACTCTTACTCCAAAATAAAATGTGTTTACATGGGCAGTTATACCAGTATATCTTGTACATCTTTTCTCTGTGGACAAGCCATGAGTTCTAATTCTCTCTCCCCTTATCCTTCCAGTATGATGTTGCTACACTGGGGCAGAGCTAATGTAATTTTGATGTTGTCCAGACCTATTTCAGTTATGTGTACAAATTAATGTGTTTTTTTAAAAAAATAATTGAAAACTTTGATTCAATGCACAATCTAAAGTTAGGGAGTCCTATTCAGATCTATTATAATTTCCTTTTGTAGTACCTCAATTTTGTTTTAAACTTGTAATTTTGTGTCTACAGATTGACCACTTATCAATAGAAAAACTCTTAATAGACAGTGTACATGCAAGATCTCATCAGAAACTTCAGGAGCTGAAAGCCATCCTGAAGAGCTACAATGCTAATGACAATTGTATGTGTGTTCTCTCTGAACTTTACATTTAATCTTTTATTTTTCATTTAAATGGTTTTGTCATTCCTTTGTCCCCCTCACCGCTCAATTTCTTCTTTCTCAGTACTTCCTGCTGCATACTAACAAGTTTTTAAAAAAACAAAATGTATTCAAAAGCAGCAAGGACATACCTTCAAGTCTTCATGCACTAATAGCTTCTTCTGAAAGTTTTACATACTTAACATGTTCGCAACAGATATCTGCTTTTACATATAGTACAAAAGATGAAGTTGGTAATGTGTTATGTTTTGGATGAAGGGGCTGAAATTTAAAAGAAATACAGGTTCTTTCACTGGCTTCAGTAACTTTTGGATTGAGCACTTAGGTCTGAGCCATTTCCTATTGGAACTGATTAGCGGTTGGGGAGAGTCTTCAGTGTTCATGGTGAATCCTGTTAATACTAAGTGTTGGGGATTTAGCCTTTCTCCATTAGCTATAAAAAGCTTTTCTGGCTGCTATTCCAACTTTAAAATTGTTTCAGCATAGGGGCATTTACCCTGCAACTCCATATTTGCATGAGAAATGTGGTAATGTGCAAATAGGCCTGCTGACTTTGATGTGACTACTCACTAGTGAGGATTACTGATATAAGTATGAATTTGCAGGCTGAGGATCCTAGTTTTTGTTTGACTGTGGTGGGCTATCATTTAATGAAAGGGGTCAGAGCTTCACATGCAATGTAGTAACTTTGATTTTTATTTAGCGTTCATTGAGACGGCTCTTCCAACTCTTGTTGTTCCAATTTTGGAGCCATGTGGTCGATCAGAATGTCTTCACATTTTTGTAGATCTTCATTCTGGAATGTTCCAACTAATGCTTTATGGAATAGGTAAGTAGGTGAAATAGGCATAGGGCATACTTCATACCATATAAAAACTAATCTTGCAGCCTTTATGTGAGGAAACTTCATGTGAGTGATTCCACTGACTTCATGGAACTATGTAAATGAATAAGGCTTACATAAGTGAATGTTGCAATCTTGGTCCAAAATTAGGTATATAATCTTACAAATTTTAAATGCAACTGAATTTGATATTCATTTTAAGATATTCTGAATATTGAATTCTTTTACAATACATACTAAATAGTTAGGCTTCATTTAAATTGCATGTTTTGTATGATTCATCATAATTGAGTGGTGCTTTTTTGGATGCAGAGATTTAATGCATATTTCATTTAGTGCTCTGTGTAAACCCCTGCATGGCTGACACATTTTGAGATTCTATTTGGGTATGTGTGTAATATATTCAGCATATTATGCCTATCAGGCTGTGGTGGCTTAGGTTTCAAATTTTATGAGAAAAGGGGAAATAATTAGCTTTTCAGAACAATGTAACTAATTTCGTGCTGAGGTATATTTCATGAGCTATGGCTCACTTTTAAGTATATACACAAATACGTGTATCAAATTAGACAGATGAGCAAGAAATTTTCTTACTTAAAGGTCCGAATTTCATTATTTATAGAGTAGTAAGACTTTTTGCTCACTTAAATAATTAACATTTTTATAGACCAGCTGACACTAGATGATGTAGAGAAGTCTGTCAATGATGACATGAAACGCATTATCCCTTGGCTCCAACAGCTCAAGTAAGTGACCTGGGAACGATTCATTTGAGTTTGTGTATTATGAATTATAACGTGCTTTTCTTTGAATAAGTTCTTTGGCCTTATGAGAGAAATATCCTTTCCCTGTCCCAAGTATGTTGGAGTGCTGGCTATCTCTTCTGGATGGGCAGAGGGAAGGAATCTTCTTTCTGCTGGGATTAGACTCCATAGTCCTTTCCTAACCTGCCTTTACCCCACTCTGCCTGAAAATCCCGCCCTTTGGGTGTTTGCACAAGGAGCTCCTTTGTAGTTGGCCTTCATCACAGTGTAGATGAAGTCTTGTCTCAGCTGAAGACTCTGCAAACTCCCATTGACTTCACTGGGTTCAGAATTTCACCATGTGTGTGCACACATGCATAGCTTCCCTAAATATTCCTTCCTCCCCTGTTCTTATACAGTTGAATGTCTCTGGTTCTTCTGCAAAACAAAAATACAAAAAACCCTCCTCCCCTTTGCACCATCAGGGGAAGGAACAGGCGTTGCTCCATGATCAGCATAATGCATTCCACTAATTATCCAGTTACCTTAACACTTCCATTTTGACCAGTTTA
Organism: Pelusios castaneus; assembly: GCA_007922175.1. Classification (NCBI taxonomy): domain Eukaryota; kingdom Metazoa; phylum Chordata; order Testudines; family Pelomedusidae; genus Pelusios; species Pelusios castaneus. The sequence goes on along the minus strand of ML685798.1, from coordinate 16,751,340 downwards.
TATCTTTAAGATATGTTTTAACTTATTGATTTAGATACACTCTAAAGTGCTAAGATTTAAGCCCCTAATAATTATAAGCAAATAATATATTAACGCAATAAAATATATGCCCTTATGTCCCTGGAGCTGAAGCCTGACTCTAACAAGTAATATGAACACAAGTTAAAGCTGTGTGAAATCCCATCTGCTTTTTTTCCCCTCCTGAAGCTATTAAAACTCCCAGGGCACTTGTAGAGGGAGTGAACCTGGATTCAAGCTGTAAGAGCCATACTGTGTTGTCACCTGGGAAATTATCAGCATTCCTATGTTGCAAATACTGGTCTGTAACTAAAAAGAAGACTAAGATAGCATTGCAATCTTTGATGCAGTTGTGCTGTGTTCTAAAACCGCCATTAGGACATGGCAGACTTCTGGGCATTGTTATCCTGATGTAGTAGATTGCTTTGAGCCCTCCCTTCCTGACAGAAAACTCACAGACTTCCTTGTGGTTCAGACACCCATGCTCTTTTTTTTACAGTGCTCTATCACCTTTTTCCAGTTCAGCCGTCCTGGCTCTGAGGTGCTAGGTTCCTTGCCCTGGCTGGCCCTGAGGCAAACTGGCTGCCTGGCTCTGGCCCTTTCCCTGGCCATGCCCTCCTTTTTTCCTTCCCCAGCCAGCTTAATTACTCCTCTAGGAAAGCAGCTCTAATTAATTGCCTACCTAGTATTATCCTAACCAGACAGTATCGAGCTCACACAGTTGTGGGGCCTTGCTGGCATGCTCTTATCCCAGCTCAGGCATCTCTGAAGAGTAAGCTCCCTCCATATGGCCCTACCTGACTTTCAGAGGTTCCAAGCAACCAAAACTGTAGCTGGGAGGCCAGAGAAAATGCTCCGCACACCTGAAAATCAAGCTTTGTATCTCTGGTTTATTGTCAGGCCTACCTGTGATTGGTAGTCTTGCCTTTCTGACCATAAATATCTCAAATATAAGACTGAATTAGAACATCAGAATAAATGTTCCGTAACATCTTCTATATGAGTCAGTCCTCCTTCATTCCCAGATCTGCAAGTTAATATAAATGAAATTGTGTTAGTAAATAGCAGCAACGCAGAAAGTAGCAGAATAGTTCAGTGTCATTGTTTGTTTAAAAAATAGTAACCTGGCTTGCCAGAACCCTAAAGTAAGAATTTTTCTTCAGTAAAATGTTTTGATGAGTCATGGTAAAGTTGGAAGGGGCCGAATTGTGAACTCACTAAAACCTGCAGCATTGGTAAGGAGTTCTCTAATTCTGTATTCCTGCAGAAATGTTTCCAGCAGTGTCTTTTAAAATCTCACTTAATATTGTTCTTGAATGCATGAATACTTCCCTATAGTCCAATCCAAATGTTGCAGTTGTAAGAACCTAAAAGTGAAATACACTACAAACTAAATGAAACTAACTGAATTATCAGTGCCTAAGCTGAGGGGGACAAAATATAAACAGAAATAGTGACAAGTAAATCTAATGTTTAAATTCTACCAGTCCAGGTAATTAACTTAACATTAATTTAACTTTGTATGTAACTTTTAATTTGATAGTGACCCTGTATGACATACTTTTTTGGAGCGTTCTAATATATAAATGTTCAAAACACTAATGCTTCTTTCTTTTAATGCAAGGTTTTGGCTTGGAAAGCAGCGATGCAAACAGTCTATAAAACACCTGCCTACTGTAAGCAGTGAAACATTGCAGCTAGCTAATTATGCTAGCCATCCTGTGGGAAACCTTTCCAAGCACAAACTGTTTATCAAACTCACTCGCCTTCCACAATACTACATTGTAAGTAACTAGAAAATACTTTTCTGAACTTTGTGCACGGAGACAAATAGATGACAAACACCCTTTTTTAAATGGTAAATATAGCATCATAGGCTGGCTACTCATGATCACTGCCTTAAGCCTCTGGTCCTCATTTCTCTAGTTTCAGGGTCTGTCTATTAAGTGACATGGTTTGTATCAACATAACCCATAGACACTTCCTTTTTGTTACCCCACAAGCCTTCTTTTTATTTCCTGGCAGGTTTGTCTCCCTTTTCTTCCTGAGGTCTTTTCCCTAGTACAATAGAACATTTTTAGAAGGAAACAAAATAGCTTTTGGAAGGGTTGGAGGCGAAATAAAGTAGTTCAAAACTTTAAAAATTTGGTTAAGATTTTTCTCAGAATGAATGTTTTGTTTTAAATGTAGGTGGTAGAGATGTTTGACGTTCCTGGCAAACCCACAGAACTGGAGTACAAGAATCATTTTCTTTCTGTGAGCTATGCTGAAGGAGATGACAGTCCTGCTACTGCACTTTTACTACAGCAATTCAAGCCAAACATTGAGGAGTTGGTACTAGATATAAAAAGTGGGAAACAAGTAAAAGGTGGTGCCAAGCGCAAGGTTTGTACTTCTATATGGTAATAGGCATTGACCCTTTGGCCTGAATTGTGAATAGTCTGCCTATAGTCTCCATTATAAGTACCTAAAAGATTAATTTGTCCCAATTCAAAACTAGATGCACATTGTGAGAATCATTGCCAGCTTTAGTAATGGGATCTTTAAAATGTTGCTTCGCTTACATCTTACAACAATTAGGGCTTGTCTACGTGGGGAAAATGAACCAGAACGGAGATTGTGTAATAAGCTGTTCTGCAATAGCTATTCCAGAAAAGCTATTGCACTTTAGAGACACACCCTGCTTTATTCCAGAATAACTAGACTGGCTAGAGTTCTCGGGGTTTTTGCCTTCCTCTGTAGCATAGAGCACAGCTCACTTGCTGGTGGATTCTCTGTATCTTTAAGTCTTTAAATCATGATTTGAGGACTTTAATAAGTCAGTTATTGGTTGGAGGTTTATTGCAGGAGTGGGTGGGTTAGGTTTTATGGCCTGCGTTGTGCAGGAGGTCAGACTAGATGATCATATTGGTCCCTTCTGACCTCAGAGTCTGTGAGTCTATGAACTTCCCTTTGTAGTCAAATACGCTTTCATGGTCTGAGATCTTCCCTTGTTTTAGCAGTCTTACAAACAAATTAGTCATTCAGATTTTACTGCTACTTGTTTTGAGAACCTGGACTTTCATATTAATTTTAATGGAAGTAGATTTTAGGTAAAGACAATATTCATTTATTAATACTAGAAATAGTAACTTAACTAAACTTGACTCTAATACTCAAATAGTGGATGAATTTTTAATTAGTAGCGTCTAGTAACCATGAAAGTTTGCTTTTAAATGATATACAACTTCAACTCTGTATCTTTTTTTAAGTAGTCTTTGCCTATGCTGCCTGGTGTTGGTATGGATGGAATATACATAGAAATTTTTTTAGGGAGGTGGTTTATGTGCAGTAGTGAATAGATGGGGAAGAACTTTGAGTTCAGGTGTTGGAGTTGTGTAATTTAAATTTTCTAATTAAGAACTTGATGACCGTAAGACAGTTAATAAGCTTAAAGGGCTCTTGGACAGGTTTGAAGTTGGCAGTTTTGTCCTCTCACGATCAGCTATAGAATTTTTGGTATAGAATAGTATTTATCTTCCTGATACACAAGGTTCTTTTTTATAAAAATATTTAAAACTCTAAAACCTTAATCTTACAATGATACCTGCATGGACAAAGTCATTACTGAGGCCCCTGCAAGGAACCTGTCTGAGTGGTGCTCGCTGCAGGTCTAGAACAGGGGTCTCAAACTCAAGTCACCAGGAGGGCCACATGAGGATGAGGATATTGGCCCGAGGGCTGCATCACTGAAACCTTTCCATACAACAGGGCCACCAGTTTATTTAATTAAAACTAAATTAAAAAGTAATTGAATTCAAAGTGATTGTAAATAAAATGAATGAATTGGGTTTAATTGAATTTGAATGGATTTTTAATTGAAATTTAATTTTTAGAAAGGCTTTTAATTAAAATTAAGTTTTTAAGTTTTTTTTAAAAAGGAGAGAAGGAAGAAAAGAAAAAGAAAGTAAGGGAGAAAGAAAAACAAGGAAGGAAACAAGAGAGAGAAAGAAATGGAAAGGGCTGCTTGCAACCCCAAGTCTGGAGGGGAGGCAGCAGCCATAGCCCGGCTCCCAGTTGCATGCCGGGACCAGGCAGAGCCCCCCACGGGGACCTCATGGAGCTTCCTCCATGGGAGCCCTCCCCAGACCCCCCTCTTGCTGCTCACCTGAGCCCTGACCTGGCTCTAGTCGTGGGGCTGCGCTTCCCTGCCGCTGCAGGCCAGAACTCTGCCTGGGGAGCGGCGTGGAACTCCCAGCCTTCCACGCAGCAGTGGCTTCTCTCCTCCCTGACTGCCTGGCAGTGGCTGCCGAGGCCCCAGGGATGCAGGGCGGCGTGGCCCGTCCCGGAAGCCCTGCTGACAGTGGCAGGACCCCGGGTGGGAGGCAGGTGGCTGCAGCCCGGCTGCCGGCTCTGAACCGGTGGGGCGCAGGCTATTTGAAAAGCTGGCCAGGGGTTGGGAACCCCTGAATGCCGGCTCTTGTTGCGGATTGCGTGTTTGAGACCCCTAGTCTAGAAAATTAAATTTCAGCTGCTGGTCCTACATGACTGTGTATGTCTACACAGCAATTAGACACTCATGGCTTTTAATGAAACACCAAGTCACATCAAAATACACTTTACACATCTTTAAACGTTGGGTCCAAGAACACTCCCACACTTAGGGTATGTCTCCACTACAGTTAAACACCCGCACAGAGTCCATGCCAGCTCACGGGCTCAAAGGATTCGGTCTTCAGGGCTGCCTAATTGCAGTGTAAATATTTGGACTTGGGCAGCTGCCTGAGCTCTGGCACCCTCCCATCTCCAGAGTCCTGGAGCTGGGCTCCAGCCTCAGTCTGAACATCTACACTGCAATTAAACAGCCCCCTTAGCCTGAGCCCTACAAGCTTGAGCCAGCTGGCCTGGACTGTCTGTAGGTTTAATTGCAGTGCATACATACCGTAAGTGTTTTGGACCTGACGTGTAAAGTGTGTTTTGATGTGGCTTGATATTTCAATAAAATTAACCAGGATTGTGATAATTTCTGATTATTTCTGTGATGTGTAAGTTACTCTTGTTACCTTCAGAGTAAGCGGTGGGGAGCAGGGGGATTTTTTTCTTTTTTTTTTCTTAACTAGAGCCTTGTCTACACTGCTTGATTTTGGTTGTTCTGTAGCCTTTCTTGTGTCCAAAATATTAAATATTTTTTGCTTTATCAATGTCCTGTTTTGTAAAAGGATACCATCTTGTATATTTAAAAGTGTATGTTTCCAGGATTGTGGGTTTTACGTTTTTGCGATGGTGACCGTGTTATGTGCTGATGCAGTTTACAAACTAATTTCAGATATAATGGAATGAAGAGAGTGACTGGGATGGGGAAAGGATAAGGCAGCATCAATAAGATGTGATTATTGAGTAAAAGCTAGTGTACATGGCGAGGGAGCAAATATAGTTCAGTGGCCTAAAGTGAATATGTAAGAGGTATAAGTAGGAGGTTTCCTGAAGTCTTGTGGATATTCAGAGGGAATTTAAAGGATTTTGTAAATGTAAAACGAACAAGGAGTTCTGACACTTTTAAAGACTAACAAATTTATTTTTTGCATGAGCTTTCGTGGGTGTAATCACACTTCGTCAAATGAATAAAATGGAAAATATAGCATGTTAGCTGTAAATATATAGATACAGAGAAGGGTGGGTCACAAGGTTAATTCAAATAGATATCGAGGGATAGAATGCTAGCCTGTCTTTTTTAAGTAAATAAGATGTTTGGATTCAAACAGTGGAATAGGGAGGCAGGAGCCGAGAAGGGTGATTTTAAGGGAAATTACCTTTTGTAATGACCAATTCATTCATGAGTTTATTCAAAGGTAATGTAGAATGCAACTCCTAAAACACTTAATTTGAGGAGTTGGTGTAGTTACTATGTGGAAGGGTCTTCAGGAGACCCATAGTATTTTGGGGGGAATACTGTGCATGGACACAGTAAATGAGTTGATTCAAGGAAGATTGGCAAGTGTGTTAAACACTAAATTGTTTCATGAAAGAAAATCAAAGAATGGTTTTAAATGTACTGCTTCAATCCTCTCATGGAAAGAACCCTTAAGAGTGATGGTATGTCCAGTGAGTACTTTTTGGTCAGCTGATGTAAGTTTTACATGTTTTGGTTTTGCGTTATCACCTTTTTGAAGGTGACTCTTTTAATTCCAAATGGGCTCTTACGTTTAGTCTTTCCCTGTTTTGAATTCTAGTTGTCTGGTGATCCATGTTCTGTAGAACCTAAGAAACCAAAACGGACTGGAGAAATGTGTGCCTTCAATAAAGTCCTAGCTCATCTTGTGGCAATGTGTGATACAAATATGCCATTTATAGGACTTCGTATGGAGGTAAGAATTATGAGATTAAAATTTCCTTAGGATTTCTGTGTAGACATCTGAATTGGCAATATTTGGGGGCATGTGCTGACAAATTCTCAGACGTATCTGCGTGCTCTTTCTTCTCCAGTCTTCCCTCCCTTCCATTCTAAATGCATAACTGGCCAACATCAGGAAGGCCTATGCATGGGCCAACTGAGGCTGGTCAGTAAGTGCTTTAGAGCTCTCTCTTCCTTTCTGCAGCTGTGACTCCCTGCCACACCTGATGCTTGGGAGGGGGAAGGACAGGGTGGGGGACTGGAGAAATGGAAGAGAGAAAAGGGGAGATGGTGGAATGCTGAGGAGGAGACAAAAGATCATAGTGTGTTGGCCAATGTTCTCAATTTTCCATGCAGCAAAATGTGAAATGCACTTGTAGCAAGACGCACACTTCGGGAAGAAACACACTTTTTTTCCCCACATGAGTGAGTTTGTTATAACTTAATTAAATCTGTCTTTTCCCTTAGTTGTCTAATATGGAGATTCCACACCAAGGAGTACAGGTAGAAGGAGATGGCTTCAGTCATGCTATACGTTTACTAAAGTAAGATATTGTGTTATGCTTCATTTTATCAAGTACATAAACATTATTAGGGAAAAGGAGAATTTGAAGTGTTTGTCACCATACAACACTAAACTTTGAAACTTTTTAAAGAATGATTTATCTTGCATTCCCAGTCATTTAAGGTAGTGTGGCCTGGGGAGGGGAAAAATAGGAAAAGGCTTTGTTGCCCTCTGTTGTTGAAATAGCCAGTCTTGGTGCCTGTTCATAGGTGGGAATTTACCAGCTAAGAGTCATGGTCACTGTCTTTTCCAAATCTGACAAATGCATAACAGCTGTATGGGATGGTCTGTCCTTCCTTGTTCCAGCCAGAGCTGTCTGAGTGGTGATTTCTAACGTAGCATTTCCTGCTACCATTCTTGGCAGGAATTGTTATTCTGCTAACAGCTCATGTCCCAGGTTCCCTGTGTATCCTTTAGCAATCAGATTATAACTTTGGATTTGGAGGTTTCACAGTACCTTTCTCTAGGACCATGGATTAGATTAATGCAGCCAGCTCATAGTTTTTACCAGCTTCCTTCTCATTCATCTGCTAGGTCAAAGCTTTAATATAATAGCATATGGTTCTCTTGAGTTATACTTTCTTTTTTGCTTATGTGTGTAGATCTTAATAATGAGCCCTTTCTCCTGTCTAGGAACACCCAAAAATTAACATAATTTTGTCTCTTTCAATAAGTGGAAAAAAGGATGTTCTTTAGAAACCAACAATTTTTATTTCCCCATATCCTAAATCTCTTGTCCTCACGCATAAACCTGAGTGCTTTAACACAGTCCCTGGTATTCTGCCCTGAAGGTCAAAAGACTTGGGGTCTAATGGACCATTAGAGGGAAACTAATTCCTAAGCTGAGTGTTGTTCTGAGAATACTCACCAGTAGCCCCAGATCCTAAAGCCTGGTTCATGCACCTCCAGATGAGCTCTGTAGAGAGAAACTCTCTTCATGAGCTATCTCTGAATGTAGTCAAGACTTGAGCTGCGAACATAGGAATTGCCATGCTGGATCAGACCAGTGGTGCATTTATTTTGATATTCTATCTCTGACAGTGGCCAATATGCTACTTTAGAGAAATGTGCAAGGAGCCCTAAAGAGAGAAACTGCTTGTAGAGGAATTTTCTTCCTAAGCTCCCTCAGTTATTGGCTAGTTTATACCTGAAGTAGGAGGGTTTATAGCCATCCTAAAAGAACCCTCTTTTGTGTAATATGTAATTGTAACCTTTTCCTATTTCTCTAAAGGAAATAAACTACACTGATAAAGCACCTTTATACTGGTAAAACTAGAGTTGTGCTAGTAACTGTTAATTTAGAAATAGATATGGTTAAAGTGTTTATAAAACTGTCTATGGGCTCCATATGCCAAATTTCAAGATGATTTGTGAAGTCTAAGCAAGTCTCTGAAAGAAGGCCTGTAGAGGAAATTTGAACTTAGAACAAGTTGAGAGGGTTGGAAAGAAGATGTAAGTAAAATAAACTTAAAATCCTTCTGGGGCAGTGGTTCCCAAACTACTTGCCAGCATGACCCCATTTTAATTCTTTCCCCTGGGAGCCCAAAGGGCATGTAGGATATCATTTTGAAGAGCAAAATGGCATCATCTTCACAGCAGGACTTTATGCGCACGGAATATGTGGGGTCATGCCGCATGGAGAATACCATTTTCTCTATAAAATTGCATCCTCTACACAGTATGATCTAGTAGCTTGGTAAATGCCCGATCGTGCTGTGTGGAGGATGCCATTTTGTAGAACAAAATGGTGTCCTCCATGCATTGTGACCTCATGCACTGTACTTGCAAAGTCACACTGTGTGGAGCAAAATGGCATCCTCCACACAAGAGATTGCTATCTTCCCTTTTGGAGATTGTGACCAATGCTTTGTGAACTGCTGCTTTAGAGACATCTCTGAATTTGGTCATTAATATTTGATATATGAATATATTTTGGCTAATATTTTCATTATCAAAGTTTGTTAGATTTAATTGAGTGAAAATTTATTGTAAAATGGAAACTGGATCCCAATTTCAAGCCTTTGTGACTCATAAAGGATCAAAGTTAACACTACATTTCTACAGGAACCTTATATAACCTACCTTCTCTATAGAAGCCTTTCATCAATACAGTTATACTTTAGCCAGGAGGGCTGAATTGAGCTCCCTTCAGAGCCCTTATTTTGTCAGTGGGTTTGATTGCAGACTTATTTGAGGCTGATCTTCCCTTCCTCTGACAATGCTTTTTAGCATTTGCTTATCATTTACTTACATTGTAAGACCAGCATTCTATAGCTTTATAAAGTTCTTGAAAGGAAAAATAAGTACTTGGCTTCATTTCTCCAATTCCTGTGCTCTTGCATTCATTACTCTGCAGAGCATTTTTTCCTTTCAAGAAAAGTTAAATATCTTTCTGGAAAATATTTTTTAACATGTAATTTATATTGTGCGGTTGTGGAGCTGTATTGTGTACAGTCGTGGTTTTTTCTTCATGGACAGAATTCCTCCATGTAAAGGTACAAGTGAGGAAACCCAGAAGGCTCTGGACCGTTCTTTGCTTGATTGCACTTTCCGCTTGCAAGGTAGAAATAACCGCACGTGGGTGGCTGAGCTGATATTTGCAAACTGTCCACTGAACAGCACATCTTCAAGGGAGCAAGGTTAGTTTTACAGGAATCTTTTGTAGATTCGTCTCTTCTCTTGACCATGATCTCGGTCAAATGACAAACATTATTGACATTGCAGGACCAACACGTCATGTCTATCTGACCTACGAAAACCAATTGTCTGAACCAGTTGGTGGTCGAAAAGTTGTTGAGATGTTTCTTAATGATTGGAACAGTATAGCTCGACTATATGAATGTGTGCTGGAGTTTGCACGATCTTTGCCAGGTACAAAAATAGGTGGCTTTTCATTTCTTTTACACTGTTGGTGCATCTTATGTAAATATGTAAGCTTTCTCACCCTCTTTCTTTATTTTTGTCCTTCCCTCAAAAGAGATACCCAACCACCTAAATCTTTTCTCAGAGGTCCGTGTCTACAACTACCGCAAGCTTATCCTTTGTTACGGAAGTACCAAGGGAAGTTCAGTAAGTAACTCCCTTAGTACACTTCTAAAGCTACGTCTGAAAACAGAAACTATACAGGTTCAGAGATTTTGAAACTTAAGCGAAAAACTTGGACCTTATTAAAATCAGAGTAAAAGCTTCATATTAACAAGAGCTGGGAAGCTCTAAGTCATAGATGCTAGATCCTCATTGTCTTGCTGGATGCCTAGATATTGTAGGGGTCTGAGAATGTTGCATCGTTAGTATGCTGTTAAATGCCAGAAGAACAATTATGCATGGAATGCTGTTTTTAAATCAATAAAATGACAAAACTTCTGAAATTTAACATTTTCCCCTCACTTTTAATCTAAAAGGAAGTCATATGAAACACTTTCCCATTTTACTGTGAAGTGTTTCAGTGCCACATGGACCTATTATGGCTCTCTCTAATCTGGGTTTCTAGGAGCATTTTTTGCACATGTAGAACATGGAATGATTAGTTACTTTCCCTAAATAGTACAAATAGCACACTGGGTTTTGCATGACATTGCAACTACACATTGGCCTGACCCATCATAGCAGATCTGTGTATTGTAGTTGATAATGCATCCAGAATTACCAATACATACATTTTGTGAATAGTGCAGTGTTCAAGTGCTGAAGCCCAGGTCCTTTATCTCATCCCTTTTTGTTTAGATGAGATTTGTGGTTTCTGATTAACACACTAAGGAAATAACTATAGAAAGGTGACAAGGCAGCTAATTTCTGTCTTAATAATTATCTTTATGGAGATTTTCTAGATAAACTTATTAACAAAAACAAAACCCACCACTCCCACACTTTTGTAAAAAGCTATGTTAACCTTCTACATAGCATTTTGGCTTCAATTAATTTTATATTTATGTATGTGTAATTCTTAATTTTTGTTTCACAATTTGCAATCTGATTTGGTTATTTTATTCAGTTTCCAAGATTTCCTGTGTTCTTTCTTGGTGTTCTAGATCAGTATTCAGTGGAATTCCATACATCAAAAATTCCACATTTCACTGGGAACAGTTGGCCCAAATTCAGGTTGCAGTAACTGTCATAATACTATCCTGCATCAACTCCAAGAGATGTTCAATAAAACACCAAATGTGGTCCAGCTGTTACAGGTAACTCTTATTACTCTTTATGAAGATATAGAATCTGGAAAATTCTTAAGATGATTAAGGCTGAGTTTCTGATGGTTGAATTCCTTTCTTCAAGAGTACTAAAACCTGGACCGTAAATTGCTGATGGTTCTTTTTGGCTCAAGAAAAGCAGGCAAGGGTCAGGGCTCATTATTCTCCATGACTTGACCTTTTGGGCATATCTACATTGGGTCAATGCAAGTTACACTGGCCTAAAACCACTACAGTTAGTATATCACTTGTTTGCTTTTATTTTTGGCTTCTTGTGTTGATGCTGCAGGTATGCACCATGAGTGCTTGTGTTGATGCACAGGGTGGTGTACCATGAGTAGACTTCCCAGTGTGCAACCCACCACTGTCCAACACACTGTCTTTTGGCAAGTTTTGGCAATGCATGGTGGGGCAGAAAGAAGCTACACAGGATGATGGGAGCTAGGGGTCAACTTTGCAGCATACAGCTGTTTGCATCTCATAATGTCATATATATCCCATAATTTTCACACCTTCTTAAAAAAATCCCATGAACCCACACATCACTCCTCACTGTTTACCATCTCTGACAATAGCATGGAGCATGCACGTCTCTGTGCTATTATCATAAGCGTTGAAAGCACAGGACACTCAATCTTCTGGTATTTATGGAGTCATAAGAAGAACTGAATTAGTGTGGACCATGATAATTCCTTGGAGGACAGATTGCTGTGGGACAAACAAATTCAGGGTTGGTTGTCGTGGTCACCAAGCAGCTGCAGATGGTGGATGGGCTCCAGAAATGAACATTGATTGGTGGGATTGCATTGAAATGCAGACTTGGGATGAAGAGCAGTGACTGCAGACCTTTCAGAAGTGAAAGGTCGCATTCCTGGATCCGAGTGCCAAGATCATCCCAGCCATCCAGCAGCAGGAGTACCAAAATGAGAGTGGCATTGATAGTGGAGAAGGGAGTGGTAATTGCACGGTGGAAATGTGCAATCCCACATAGTTCTGAAGTTGGAAAAGCCGCTGTGAGGCCGTTGTCATGCAAGGGTGCAGGGCCATTAGTTGTCTCCTAATGTGCGGGGCTGTGACTCTCTACAATCTGCAGAACGGTGACTGGATTTGTAGCAGTGGAGTTCCTCAACTCAGGTGAAGCAATAGATAGTATGCATATCCCTATTTTGGCACCTTGTTACAGAGGACATCAGCAGACAGGGCTGTTTTTCTACTCTTGTGCAAGCACTGCTGGATCGGAGGGGACACTTCAGCATTGGTGCTGGCTGATCAAGGAAGGGTCATGACGCTTGCATTTTTAAGAATGCAGGACTGTTCAGAAAGCTGCAAGCTTTGCTGGTGGATTGCGGTTGGGGATACTAAAATGCCAATAGTGATCCTGGGAGGCCCATCCTACCCCTTGCTCCCCTGGCTCATGAAGTTCTACATACCACCTGGAGAGCACCCAGGAACGATTCAGCTATTGGTTCAGCTGATGCAGGATGACTGTTCAATGTACTTTTGATAGATTGAAGAGACGTATGCTGGCGTTACTTACTCATAAGATTGGATCTCGATGAGAAAAACATCCCTGCTATGTCCTGCATAACAACTTGTGAAGCAAAAGGGGAAATGTTACCGGGGTGGAGGGCAGAGGTGGAGCTACTATCTGCTGAGTTTGAAGAGCCAGACACGAGAGCTGTTAGAGCTCAGTGCAGAGCTATACAGCTCAGGGAGGGTTTGAAAGAGCACTTTAACCATGAACCATGGATGCATTGTGGTATGCTATGTTGAGGCCTATTAAGGATTGAATGACGTGTGGTGTACAGCTATGAATATAACACTATCAATGCATCTATTAATTTTGCAGCACTTGTTGTACATTTGATTACTATTCTGAGTTGATCCTATGAATTGTAACTCTGTACAATAATGAGTAAGTGGTTGACTCCCTAAGTGCAGTGTATGTTGTGAACTAATAATAAAGATGAATTGTTTTCCAAACCATTTTATTCAATATGAAAACTAGTGCAAAAAAAAAAAAATGTTGTGCAATTTGAAACAAATACATTCAAAACTTAATAATGGAGTAGAGCTTAGAAGGAGAGAATATACATGCCCGTTTTACCTATGCATATGACAAACCTGATATAGGCTACTGTATGTGAAGCTGTAATTGTCTTTAATATCCCTTGGGATGGAGAGGTCAGCGATAGGGGGTGTGTCTCCTGATGCCATGCAGGAATGTTGAGAGGGATGTTGGAAGGAGTTCTCCATGTACTACAAAGGGAGAGGAGCCTATGGTTGTCAAACTTGTAGGTCCACAAGAAAATATAGCATCTGTGTTTGCTGACATGGAAGCCCTGTTTATGTCCTCCTGCATCTCTCTCTCCTTTTCCTGATGAGATTCCTGGGCCTTTTGCCTGTCCATTCTTTCCTTCTCCAGGCTGTTTGCTTGTGGTCTGGTGAAGCACAGGCTTGCGGGATCTCATTGAATAGGGCGTCCTGAGTCCTCTGCTTTCTCTTCCTTATCTGGCTCAGATGTTTCTCAAGGGTGGAAGCTAACACCTCAAAGGCAGAATGGCAGCGCCAGCCATATTGAGTGTGGCCTGCCAGGGTGAGGGAAATAAGGAGGGAGTTGCTTGATGGCATGAAATTGAGTATAAGCAATGGAAAGATGCTGTGGTTACCGTCACCCACTTCCTGGATCCAGGCGATTTGTATGCCACCCTTGAGTTGAAGGATGTGTTTTTCAACATGTTGAGCATCCCTAGTCACAGAAGGTTACACCAGTTCATAGTCAACCAGACCCACTATCAGTTCACAGTCCTGCCATTCAGCCTCTCTGCACCCCTTTGCACGTTACCAAGTGTACAGCAGTTGTTGCTGCATTCCAGAGGAAGAGAAAGGTAGAAGTTTACCCAAACCTCAATGATTGGTGGGCCAAGAGACTCACCAATGCGCAGGTGGAGGCGGATGTAAAATTGATAAGATCAACCTTTGACAAGTTGGATCTCCTGGTCAATGTTGAAAAATCAACCCTCTCTTCCACTTAGAGAATAGAGTTCATAGGGGCAGTGCTAGATTTGAACAAGGCCAAAGCATTGCTTCCAGAGTCTCATTTCTGGACTATATATGCTCTGTTGCAGAGGATTAAAATGTTACCCCAACACTATGGCATGAAACTGCTGGGACACTTGACAGAATGACATATATCGTTCAGCATACAAAAGTGTCTCAGGCCCCCGCTGGCTGGCTAGCCTCTGTTTATCATCTGTCCTGAGATCATGTAGATAGGGTAATCTCACTTTCCTCTTTTGTGATTGAGACCCTCCAGTGGTGACTCAGTGTACAGTCAATCTGCGCAGGAGTTCCTTTTTCCATACTTTACTCCTTGTTATCCCTGGACACAGATGCCTCAGCGATGAGCTGGGGAGCTAATCTAGGGGAGGTCAGGACTTTCTCTGGTCCCAGGAAGAGCTCTGACTTCACCTTAGTGTCAAAGAACCGGAGAAGTTGTGTTTGGCCTGTCAATCCTACCAAGCCCACCTAGAAGGCAAGTGTGTGGTTATGACAGACAATTCAGCATGTTCCTTATAAACAGACAGGGTGGAGCATACTCCTCTTTCCTGTGCCAGGAAGCACTCAGACTTTGGGACTTTTGCACAGCTCATTTGATACACCTTGAGCCATCCTACCATTATGGGTCAGCTCAGAATGGGTTGATGGACCCTCTCAGCAGGTCTTTCTCCAGGCATGAGTGGTCTCTTTGCACAGGTGTGGTGAACAACATTTCCCAGAGTTGGGACATTCCACATAGACTTATTTGTGAGAAAACTGAACAGGAAGTGCCTGCAGTTCTGCTCTTTTCAGAATCAGAGTGTCAGATCAATTGTGGACATGTTCCTTATCTCATGGACAGGTCATCTGTTCTGTGCATTGCTGCCTATCTCACTCTTTCACAAGATTCTGCTGAAGGTCAGGAAGGAGGGATTCTCAGGGATTCTGGTAGGCCCACCCTGTCTGTACCGACGCTGGTACGCCACACTCCTCAGCCTCACTGGTCACTCCAGGCAGTTTGCCTGTGGTTCCCGACCTGATCACCCAGGACCAAAGGACTCAACTCTTGAGTCTTTCCACCTCACAGCATTGAAGCTCAGTGGCTGAATCTTCTGGAGCTAGATTGCTCAGTGCTCAGAACCAGTGAGAGAAGTCCTTCTTGGCAGCAGAAAACTTTCCACCAGAGCCACTTCCTTGGAAGAGATCTTTCACCTGGTTGATGCAGAAGGGCACTCCATCTGCACTGTTGTCAGTACCTTTTATCTTGGACTATTGTTGGAGTATTTATTACATCTTAAGCAGCAAGAGCTGCTGGTGTTGTCAATCAAGGTCCACCTGGCTGCAATCTTGGCGTTTCTTCCCTGGGTTGTAGGCCATCTTATTTTTGCCAACACTATGGTGGGGTGTTTCCATAAAAGACTGGTTATATCCACACATGCTTCAGCCAATACCCAAATGGGACCTCAGACCCAGACTATTGAAACTGATGGGACCTCTGTTTGAACCCCTAGCAGCATGCTCGCTTCTCTATTTGTCCTGGAAAGTAGCTTTTCTAGTGTCCATAGCTTTGGCCAAGAGAGTTTCTGAGCCTCTCTATATGATTTTCTACAAGGACAAGGGTCAGCTACGCTCTCAGCCAGCTTTCTTTCTGAAGGTGGTTTCACAATGCTACACAATTCCTCCCACTTTTCTACCCAGCACCACACGCCAATAGCAGAGGATACATTCTCTGAACATCAGGTGGGCTTTGGCTTTTTATACTAAAAGGGCCAAACCTCTTAAGAGAACAACTCAGCTCTTCACAGTAATAGCAGACAGGATGAAAGGCCTTCCGGTATCATCCCTAAGAATCTCTTCGTGGATCAGATTCTGTATCTGGATGTGTTATGACTTGGCAAGAGCACTTGCTCCAACCTGACAGTTCACTCCACAAAGGCGCAACCATTCTTGGCAGCATTCCTAGATCAGGTCCCAGTCCAAGACTGCGTTTTGGTCATCTGTTGATGTTTTCGCTGTACACTATGCTGTTACACAGCACACCACAGATGCTGCTGCATTTGGTGGAGTAGTACTGTAATCTGCAGGTTATTGAACTCTGACCTCTCCTCCTGAGGATCTTCTAGGAAGGCACCTACTTGGAATCGGCATGAGCAAGCACTCAAAGAAAAACAGTTACTGGTCTTTCATAACTGTTGTTCTTCAAGATGTGTTGTTCGTGTCCATTCCAAGAGTCACCCGCCTACCTCTCTGGTGGAGTCAGCAAGCAAGAAGGAACTGAAGAGGTGGGGGGGGGGGAGGTGTCAGCACGAACCTATATATGGTGCTATAAAGGTGCGACTCCAGAGGGCACCAGAGCCAATCTTACGGATACCACTAAGGGGAAAACCTTTCAGTGACTGTGCCTGTGGCACACACGTGCTCATGTCCATTCCAAATGGGTAACAGATCCTGAAGAACAGCAATTGTGGAAGATTAGTAATAAGGTGTTTTGGGGTTTTTTTTCCTTAAAATTCACAAGACCTTTAAGGAGAGAGGGGCCTTCTGGTCTCTATGACCACTTGGCAATGGAGTTATCAGTTGTTACCAGTGTGGTCAGTTTGGGCCTTGTGGGACAGCTGCTGGAGGACTATTAGAGTCAACATTAAGTGTCTACACTCTCACTGTTGAGCTCAGTACATCGACCATGGCTCAGTGCTGCTTGGGGAGGTGGTATTACTGCATCGTTGTAATGGGACATTTATTTTAGTGGGAGACAAATTTAAGTTGGACACATGCACAGCTAGCACCATGCAAGGTGACTTACCTTAACCTAACTTTGTAGTGTAGACCAGGCCTGACTCTCTTAAATTTGACTGTTTGATTGATTGTAGAAGCTAATTGATCTCTCAACATCGGTTTTCTTGCAGGTATTATTTGATACTCAGGCTCCATTAAATGCCATCAACAAACTTCCAACTGTGCCAATGCTGGGTCTGACTCACCGCACCAACACTGCTTATCAGTGTTTCTCAATCCTGCCGCAGTCACCCACACACATCAGGCTGGCTTTTAGGAATATGTACTGCATTGACATCTACTGCCGGAGCCGTGGAGTGGTGGCAATACGTGATGGAGCGTATAGCCTTTTTGACAATAGTAAAATAGTTGAAGGTTTTTACCCTGCACCAGGACTAAAGGTAAATTATTCTTGTATTTTCTAGCATCACTCTTGTTTCCATGGTGAAGGTTGAGATGAGCTTTTTCACTTAAAGCAGGGATTCAGCCAATTTGTGTGAAGACGACAGTGTATCTCCTCAAAATTACAGCACTGGTTCTTTAACACAGAGTGAATTTTCTGGCTTCCAAGTAAACTGATAAATTAGTTTAAATTTATTGTAACTCAGAATGTGTCCAGCAAGAAACTTAGCTCTCAGTGTGAGGTTTTCTTTCTCCTGAATGATCTCAATAATGAAATAATACAGACACATTGGGCTTCTTTCACAGTTAAACTTCACTAAAATCTTGGGCCCAGGTTATATTTAAAGATTTTCTTTTAGGATTAGTGGTAACTTTTTCCCATTTTCCATAGCCGAACACTTCTTCCTCAGCAGGGACCTATGGATAATATTCTGTTTCAAAAAAGCCTGTGTAGAAATGTCCTCTTTCAAAAGGCTGCAGTCTCTCATTGCTGTCAGTAGGATTGAAGCAAAGACTGCTTTTGAAGATGATGGTGGACTTTGCTCTGACTGGAAACAGTGGGAGGCACTGACCATTTTGAAAGAGGGCACCAGAACTGAGGGCACCTATGCTTCAATCCTGTTGAGAAGTGAGGATAATTTCTAATTTTCTGAAAGATTTTTATGGCCTACCTCTGTTGAT
The DNA here is from genome assembly GCA_007922175.1 of Pelusios castaneus. Lineage (NCBI taxonomy): Eukaryota > Metazoa > Chordata > Testudines > Pelomedusidae > Pelusios > Pelusios castaneus. Next base: position 16,733,300 of record ML685798.1, on the reverse strand, counting down.
AAACTTTCAGTTATGAAAGTTAATGACAAAAATGACTATTAGTGCTAAATATTGTTCTTCAAAATCTGCCCTGGCTCAAGATCTACACAGACGGAGAGGAAATCCGTAGTGGGGAATGAGGAGGAAGACTGGAATACTTGTGATTAGGGGAATGTAGGAGGTGTAGGGGAGAGGAAAACTGGCATGTGCAGGAGGGAGTGAGGAATTGGGGGGCATGTGCAGAGTATACTGGGAGATGCAGTGGGAAATTTGGGGAGTAGATTCCAGGTACAGCTCTAAATGTAGTTTAAATGGCCAGTATATTATGGCTGTTTTGCACTGCTCCAGAGTGGCATAAAGGAGCTAGAGCAGACAAGTAAATATGGCAATTTAAACCTTTTAATTTTAAGGCTGATGCTTCAGATCATTAGAAATTTCTCATAGTACAATTCTTTGTGGTTTTGTTTTGTTTTCTTTAATTGATATGTGAATTTGGGAAGAGGGCATGTAAATTGAAATTCTTAAACTATGTTTAGGTAGAGTTATGGTTGAGAGTAATTTATCAGTATCAGTAATTTACAGTAAAATACATCAGAGGGATTTAGCAGTTTTAAAATAAATCCAAACATGTTAAGGTATTGAACAGTTTATGTAGAGTAAAAGTTGTGTAGGTGCCATGTAGTGACATGAGAGTGGGGTTGGAAAGGGATTGATGGGGGGGGGGGGAGGGGGAATCTGACTTGCAAAAAATCAGTTTCATATAATTCAGGACCACCACACTAAAATGCCTCAATTGTATGATTATTTTTTAGCATCACTATAAAGTTCTCTGAATGCCTACAGTTCTATACGTTAAGTTTTAATTTGCTTTAAATCGTATTAAATAAGGCTCTTCGGGCAATCGGGTATTAGAGAATCTTTCTTTAAAGAAGAGAAGAATCTTTTGAAATAACATAGGCTGATTTGATCATAATTCCTCCAAATAAATTATATCTTCCAGAAGAGAGTTTCTTTTAAAAAAAAAAAAATAAAAAAAAATAAAAATCTTCCTGTGAGTAGCTGAGCTCTTACCCTTTTTTATACCTGGATGGATTCTGGGAATTAGTGCTGCGCATCAATATGTTTTGATTGTGCTAGAAACCACTCTTCAGCTAACTATTTAATATGCTGAATAGTAGTTCATTGTCTTTCATCTCTACAACTACATCTCAATTGACAGTCCTACCTAAATACAGAATCTTTATTAAAAAAAATTTCAGTGATTTGTATGTGTTGATTCTTATACATTGCTTCAAATTATTATATACCTTATTTTAGTTCTTCTCATCAACACTTGGTTAATGGTTTCCTTCAAGTTTTAAATTTGCAAACTTTTGAGAGTCCTATGGCTTCACAAATGTTATGGATCTTACTGAGTTTGATTTAACCAGCATTGAGTCAATTTTTTTGTATTTGAGTGTTGGAGACAATGATTTCCATCTTTTGATGATAATTTTACACAAGTTATGAAACTTAACAGGAGGGGGATTGTTTTGCCAAAGCTTCTATGGGAATAAACTTGTATTGATCTAGAAAATTAGTGTCACTTAAAGTTGAGTCACTTTTTAATAGGAGATTGGGGTGAATTTTAGTGGTAGACTTGACAGAGTGGCAAACAGCAATGATTTCTTTAAAAAAAAAAAATCTTTGAATTTCTGAATCTTGTGAATTGTATTTCAAGTTATGGAGTTTATATTTTAATCTAGGGACAACAGATTGAGTCATAAATAGCACACATACACTACTGCTTTTGCTACTTTGATCTGTCATAAGCATAGAATTGCTATTGGGCATGCAATAAATTATAATAATCAAATATATCCACAGACATTCCTGAACATGTTTGTTGATAGCAATCAAGATGCACGAAGGCGATCTGTAAATGAGGATGATAATCCGCCTTCTCCTATTGGAGGGGACATGATGGATTCACTGATATCCCAACTTCAGCCCCAGCCATCACAGCAACAGCAACAGGTAATATGTAGGCAGAATATTAAAACCATAAATTACATTTTATCTCCATTGTTCTCCAAAATTAGCTTTGCCTTTTTGAAAACGGATGTGCTGTGTCTTCCCCAAAAGGGTAGCAGTAGCAAATGAGAGGCAAGTATAAGCTGTACTGCTTTGTAATTGCCCTTGGAAGACTTTTGTGTATTAAAATGAAGGTTTATATTGAGATAACACATAGCACTTTGACTGCAATTCTGGAGAACCACTCATGTCTTTAAAACAGAAAAGGAGCATGTAATTGAGGGAAGGAAAATGGGGTCCTAAAATACAAGATTTTTGATGGTCTGAGGACCTTTATTGGGCTTTTGTTCTTTGGAGGGTGGGAGTGAAGAAATGGGTGAGATTTGTAAAGATTGTGTTTATGTGGTTTGAGAGAAGGGAGGGAGGACTTCTTCAGAAACCATGGAAAAAAGTAGCAAGCCCTGAATATAAAGAGGTGTGGAGACTTATGGTGATTGGTTGATTAGATAGATCATACCAAACTGCTGTCAGCTTTTTGCCAAATCTACTAAAATTAGTACTTAGTCGATTCAGTGTGAACTCACTGAAGATTTATTTTCATTTTACTGTGTTGACACTTTCAGCCCTTTGCAAAACAGGCAGGAGCATCAGGAGCTTACCCTCTGACTTCCCCACCCACATCCTATCACAACACAGTGACCCCATCTCCCTCCATGATGCATACACAGTCACCAGGTAAGATGGTTTTCAGTTGTACATTGGCAAAAGCTGTTCGGGAATGTAAGGTGTATTTTATATTCTTAATAATAGCATGATTTACTGCACACATCTCACATAAGTAACCTTCTGTTAATTATATGAGGCAAGCACAGAGTAGTCAGTCTTAGCTACACATTGTGTGAGTTCTACATGAAGTTCAGCTATGGTTGAATAATTGGCATTTACTGTGCTTGCATAACATGGAATTATTTTTAAAGCCTACAAACTTGTTTCACTTTTAAAGTTCCTTTTTTGAAGAGGTTATTTCAGCTTTCTATTCCCGAACATCAGGGCTCAACAAAACCTGGGTGCAACATCACCATGGCAACCAGAGTTTGCAGCCTGTCTCCTAGCGCCTCTGGAATGCAGGAGAGGCGCGCCCTCTGGCGACTGAAAATAAAATTGCTGGTGCCTAGCTGGGAGTCAATTTTGTTGAGCCCTGCTGATCGTTCACATTTGGGTGGAGTCTTAAACTAAGTGCAAACTTCTTATGAGAATCTGAGAACAGAGCTTAAATTGGAAATGATCGTGTAACCTTAACTGTAGTTTTGTTGAGGCTCCTGCTATAAGGAAAAACATTATACTTATTACCATGTTGTGTACTGTATGTGTCAAATGTACCAGAGAATTTCCAATTCCCATTTGCATTTGAAGTAGGATTTAGTTACTGTATAAATTAGCATCCTGTCTGCTCAATCAGAGTGCAAGGTGGTTGATTTATGTCCAAGATGCACCCTCTTGGGGGTAAAGGAAACTCTGACAGATCTAGTATGATTTGTCTCTAAAAGAGAGTACACTTTGCTATTGGTTTATTCAAACTTTTGAACAAAAAGTAGGAAACGTAATGAATTGCTTTTGTGTCTGGATGTTTTTATTAGGAAATCTGCATGCTGCAAGCTCCCCTAGTGGAGCTTTAAGAGCTCCATCACCAGCATCATTTGGTCCAACTCCTTCACCTTCCTCCCTTGGAATAACAATGGGACAAACAGCTAATTTTGCCAGTCCACATGGTGAGTTCTTGTATTGGTACGTCTCTGTATCGATATGAACAATGAACTGTCCTTAAAATTCTCTTTGCTAGAGAGAAGATGGGTGAGGTAATATCTTTTATTGGACCAGCTTCTGTTGGTAGAGGAGACAAGCTTTTGAGCTTACACAGAGCTCTTCTTCAGGTGTGGAGACTTGCATTGTTTGGAAAAATTAGTGTTCAGCAATTGGCTTGAAATAGCAATTTGTGCACATGTGGGTTTTCTTCATAATTACAGCCATACAGATGCTTTCAACTACTTTGAGGTGGTGTTAGTCTATTAAAAATTAAGTACCAACCACTCCCTGCCTCTTGTTAGTATGGGGGAATTGACCTAGAATATCATGCAACATCACTTAAAAGCCATGGCTTCAGCTAAATTTCTTTACCCTCCATCTTTAAATGCAAAACAACTTCTGTTAATTAACTTCCCATGCATCTTGGATAATAAAAATGAAGTAATTGGGAACAAATTAAAGAGATTGAGTGACTTAAAATGTGAAAATTGTTGACCAAGTCTTGATGTTTTACAGTGTACAAAAATGTGCAGTTTCAAGGGGATAACCGTGTTAGTCTAGTTCAGCAAAACAAACAAGGAGTCTAGTGGTACTTTTAAAGACTAACAAATTTATTTATCACATGAGCTTTCATGGGAGAAAATCCCACTTCATTAGATACTGGAGATGGAGATCCAAAGATGAATGGGAGGAAAATAAATGCAGGGAAGTATAAAATCAAAGGATCAGGTCAGACTGTTAACAGCAAATTAGTGCAGTTGTTTAGATTCAAACAGTGGAGAACAGGATATTAGAGGGAGGAGGTGAGGGAAACGGAAAGCGAAATTACCTGTTGTAATGAGACAAGAAACCTGTAGTTCCTCTTTAAACCTAAATTGACAGTGTCAAATCTGCATATAAATCTGCAGCTGATCCTTTCTCCTGTGTCAAGAATTGAATTACTTGGGAAAATGCTATTCAGATTACTTCTGCTGTAATTACAGTTTGTTAGATTCTGCACTTCATAGCACCGCTACGTTTTAAATCACCAAAAATTCAGAGTGGATTTTATTTTTCAGCATATCAGTCAAATAACTGAGAAACTGTGGTAGCCCCTACAATCTGATTTGTTCTTAAATGCATATACTAGTGGATTTTCTTATGCAACTTTACTGCAGTGAAGTGAAGTTACTGAGGCATTTCCTTGATTGAACTACACCCTTTGTCTTTCAGTATATCCACGTTTCATATAGGTATTGGGTGGTAGAGGCCTGCTGTACTCAGTGAGATTTTACAGGGAAGGGTCCCTTTGCAGAATCCAGTCCATAACTAATAAAATGCAAAGGCAAAGTAATAAAGCATAAACTTCAATTTAAAATTAATTCTTAAAAATTCTTACATTTTACATAATGCTACAGATGTAGCGTGAGATAAAAGGAGGTGGATGCTGTGTGCCATATTGGTATTTTACTCTGAGTTTCTGAATACTCTGTTTGAACTGAGTGATCCATACTCTCTGCTACTTAAGAAAAGCTTTAAATAAAAAATAACTTTGTGCTTTCCACAGGTACTATAGACCCTAGTTCACCATACACAATGATGTCACCCAGTCAGCGTGCAGGGAATTGGCCGGGATCTCCTCAAGTGTCTGGTCCCTCACCAGCAGCACGCATGCCTGGAATGTCACCAGCCAACCCTTCTCTCCATTCTCCAGTCCCAGATGCTTCTCATTCCCCACGAGCTGGAACAAGTAGGTTGCATTCAACAGCATTATAATTGTGAAGTACTTAAAGTTAATATTCCTAGTTCCATCTTTTTTATAGCATTCCTTTTTTTTATCTTCTACCCTTTCAGAGTAAAGTATTCTGCTACATATGTGCATTTATGTGGGCCTACTGTGAGTCCTAAATAACTAAGATAAAATGGAAAGCAAAGCAAATCATGGTTAGCAGTGAATCAGTTTTTAACTGGTTCTGAAGTTTTGTTTATTTACTGAGTTGTTGAAATTGAATATTTGTGTTAAATCTTTGAAACCTTTTGGTGAAGAGAAGTCCAGTTGAATGGCAGCGGTGATAAGAACATTTGGAAGCCAATATGAGTATAAGAATAGTAAAATTTCACATTCAGCACTGTACAATGATCTTGGCGAGACTGATTTAACTGTTCTACTTGATCACTTCTGCCAAGAGATGGACTACAAAGTTGCCATCTGCTGGCTGTCCCCTGACCTCAGTCTTAGGAGGGAAAAAATGAACCATGTACTAGTTGCTAATATTACTGAGATTCTCTGCAAAGGTTCGATGTAACGGCTGTAACTAACTAGACAGTTGCTGTAGTTGGGACTATGCAGCTAGTATTGTAAATCCCACTGAGGAGCAGCCAAGTGGACATTTAAAGTAAAGATTAGTCATTAAATAGCTGAAGTTGGCAAGCTGAAACTTCTGCTTTCATGATAAAGCTATTAGTATTGTTGTTACTCTCCCTCCAAAACCATCCCCATTTATTTTGGGGTTTTGTCCACCAGTTCCATCCTATCTGACACTTTGTGAGCTCTCTCTCTGAGGCAAGGACTGTCATCTTTTGTTACTTTTTTGTATACTGTCTGTGAAAAATGTGAAAACATAACGTATAGTCAAACTCTGTATGCTTTAAATAAGTGAGAAGTTTTCTGTTTCCATTAGGTTCCCAAACAATGCCAACTAACATGCCTCCACCTCGTAAACTACCTCAGCGTTCCTGGGCTGCATCCATCCCCACGATCCTCACTCACAGTGCCTTGAATATTTTACTGCTGCCCTCTCCAACTCCTGGGCTTGTCCCAGGACTAGCTGGCAGCTATCTTTGCTCCCCACTTGAGCGATTCCTTGGATCAGTTATTATGAGGCGACACCTTCAGAGGATCATCCAGCAGGAAACGGTACTTAAATGATTAATGTGCAACTCCCTAACTATTGACTTTGAAGTGCAATTTTCTAAATGGTTCTTTGTCTCATGTTTGCATTGTGTCTCCTTCATAATAAATCACAATCTATTCTCTCTGAATTGTAATTGCTTTCAGCATCTTGGAAAAAGAGAAAGAAAGAGCAGATATCCAAAATGTTTGCCACTATTTAATGCTTCTAACTTTCTAGTTTAGACCTATACATCTTCAGCATCTAATTTGAAGGGCGGTATATAATATATGTCTAGAATAATGAACTCCAAAGATTAGAGCAAGTGATGGAGAATCCGAATTCCTTTGTCTTCTATTCCTGTCTCTCTCACTGAATTTAAGAAAAAGTACTGAAATGCCTTGTTCTTTTCTAACCCTCACATTTGGGATATGAAGCTTAATTAATACTAGTAAATCTCTATTTAAATATAGGGAATCTGATACTTCCATTTTATCATTCTTGCTTATACTGTTGGCAAAGTGAAACAACTATATGTCAGTCTATTAATGCCATTTAACACAGGATTAAATCCCCTCCAAATATAGGCTGATGATATTTTAAAGTCCTTGTGTTGAGGAAAATCCACTTCTAGATGTGGAGGCTCCTACTTACCTGACTACTGTAAATATCTGGTCCTTCTGTGTAGGCACTCTTGAGTGCCCATCACAGTAATATCAGAGATCTTGATAAATGACTCTTCCTATCTGTATGCAAAAAAAAAAAAAAAAAGATTTCCCCTTTCTTCTTCCCACTCCCCCAAAAATAAAAATTATGCAGTCATATAATGTGATAGCTGTTGTTTAGAAAAAAATAAATAAAATGAGATGATTGGCACCAGATCCTCTGATGCCTAGTCTCCTTGGATGCACCTGGGTGGGGTGGAGAGCTGTTATGCCATCAGATTACGGATCCCTGACCTTTGGGCTGGTTTCACTCTATGGAGCAGACTTGGGGATTCTCTGCATTTCTGCCAGCTGGCACTACATCTCAAGGAGTCACCCCAGCTGTTAATGATCAGAGCTCGGCATGCTCCAGCCATGCTCTCTACATTGGGAATGAGAGGGAAGTGCAGAAGTTTACCTTTATGCTGAAGTAATCAACAGCTGTGGGGATGAGGTCAGTTTCTACTCACGTGTGCTTCCAAGCCTATGCAAAAGGAACAGTGTGAGGGCTGCAATTTGTATTTTTCCCCGAAGGCTGATATTTTTTGTGGCCGAAACTTAATTGGTGCTTTTAATAAAAGAAATAACCTTCAAAATTTTGGGGTGCTCTAAAAAGGGAGTTTGTGTTCTGCTGCTGCTCTGTGAAGAACTTACTGGATGCATTCTCTCTGTTCCTACAGCTACAGCTAATAAACTCCAATGAACCGGGTGTAATAATGTTTAAGACGGATGCACTGAAGTGCAGGGTTGCCCTAAATCCCAAAACCAACCAGACTTTGCAGCTAAAAGTAACCCCTGAAAATACAGGACAATGGAAGCCAGAGGAGCTACAAGTTTTGGAGAAATTCTTTGAAACAAGAGTATGTATTTAAACTATTAATATTCAATGCCTTGTTTTGTATATGTCGCCTTAATATTGGCCTAATCTGCAGCCCTTATTCATGAGTATTTCTGTTGATATCAGTGGAATTAGTGATCATAGAAACTGGAAGGGACCATGAGAGGACATCAAGTCCAGTCCCCTGCACTCATGGCAGGACCAAGTACCCTCTTAAACCATCCCTGACAGGTTTTTGTCAAACCCACTCTTAAAACTTGCGATGATGGAGATTCCACAACTTGCCTGGAAACTTATTCCAGTGATTAATCACCCTGACAGTTAGGAATTTCTTCCTAATGTCCGACCTAAACCTCCCTTGCTAGGATGAGAATAAGGGCTGCAGGATAAGAGGAGAGATGATCAGCTATGCACAGTAGTGGTGCTATATAAACAGCCAGCTGACCAGTTTTGCTCTAACTGGACAGTACTAATTGGTATTGTATTACTGCAGGTTGCAGGACCACCATTTAAAGCAAACACACTGATAGCTTTTACAAAACTCCTGGGTGCTCCTACGCATATCCTCAGAGACTGTGTTCACATCATGAAACTGGAGTTGGTAAGTTATGCTTTTAACTTTATTGCCAACATTTAGTCTGCTGAACTCCAAAGTCTACACCTGAAATAATAAACATCCGTTTGTGCCGACTGCAAAATGAATTCCACTCTGTAATGTAGATGAAGATAGACTCTAATGTGAAATGCTTAAACTCAGTCAAGATGTATTTGCTATACTTGTTACTAAGGCCACAAAAACTTGTCCTCTCCCTAGACTTTGTTGAGAAATCACACAACTGTATATTTGTATAGCATGTTTTCATTGCTAGATTCACAAAACCATTCTCAAAGCAAGAAGAGATTAGTTTATATTTGTATTAAATGTGAAATCATCAGAAAGCTTGAGGGGTCTAGCTTAAGTGTCATATTTTACTGTCCCGACACACTACAGTAGTCAGAGCCATAACGTACCTTGCTTTCTCATGTTCTCTGGCATGTTTTTAAAACAGTTCCCTGATCAAGCAAGCCAACTGAAATGGAACGTGCAGTTTTGTTTAACAATTCCTCCCAGTGCCCCACCAATTGCACCTCCAGGAACACCTGCTGTTGTGCTGAAATCCAAAATGTTGTTTTTCGTAAGTATAATAGCTATCCTTGTTTAAAGCTGCAGCATGGACAGGGTGTGAAAGAAGAGCAGTATTACTAGCCAGTTACTGGCAGGGTCAGAGCTGTTAACCAGTTTTTTGTCTGCATGTGGCATGGTTATTCTCAGCTAGTAACCATGGTAGCAAAAAATGATGTGTTCTTGTGAGAAGCCTATGGTTGCATACTGTTCTGCTACAACTGGTTCAGCACACTTGTTTCCTTTCTGTGAATATGACCCCATAACTATTCATGTGTAGCTTGTTTGGCCTTGTTTGCCTTCCTTCTTGCTCTCTCTGCATGTTGTGATAAAGGATCATAAATTAATTGTTTCGTGCGCTGCTGGTTGTCATTCTGTTTCCCCCTCTGCCCTTTCTCTTTTGCTGAAGCACTATGAGATAGTTGTTTGCATTTTCCCAGAATGTTGTGATACAAATATGGCCTGACGTCAGGGAAGCCACTATGCGGACACAAACTGAACAGTGTTAATGGTCAGGTTTAGATGATGGTGCCTTTAACTAGTTAAAAACCAGTTGTACTGGTAGTGTGAATGCGTCTGTGGGAGGTTACCTCAACTATAGTGTCTTGAGACTGGGTGCAGATTATTCCAGTTACTGAGCTGTTATCTGTGAGACGTGTACAAATCATTGGTCTAGAAATGTTTAACCATTTTAGAAGTTATGCTGCAATGTGCAGTTCTGTTTTCAACTGGGGGCTCCATATTAAATGAAAAGACCGTATTGAGTATACGCAATAGCATGAAGACCTACTATGGAAAGCTGTAGCCACAATTAGTTTTACTTCAGTATCTTTTCTTAGCTATAGAACCTTTATGTGAAACCTAGTTTTTGTATGGTGCTGTATTGAAGGGGTATCCTACATAGGAATTATTAAAAGGAAATGAAATTTAAAAAAAAGGACTTGACTACAAGCTAGGGCTTGAAGTAGTAAGTCGACTATCCTAGTGTGTGTGTGTGTGTGTGTGTGTGTGTGAGAGAGAGAGAGAAAAATACTGTTTCACCTTAATGCACTTATCATTTTTGTTTCACTCACAGCTTCAGTTAACACAGAAAACGACAGTCCCACAGGAAGCCATTAGCATTATTGTCCCAATCATTTATGATATGGCTTCGGGTACAACGCAACAGGCAGACATTCCCAGGCAGCAGAACTCTTCCGTTGCTGCTCCCATGATGGTTAGCAGTATTCTAAAGAGGTTTGCAGAACTGAATTCTCCACGACCAGGTACTGTACATATCCAATAGACAGAATTCAAGAAGTATTCAAACTTAAGAGTAAGAAAGTGGGATTTAGTTTGTTAGTGACTTCTAATGCATGTCTGTGTGGAGAGAGACTCTATAAGCCTTTCTTAAGGTGATCTCCGCGACCTGATGTGAGGGTTTATTCATGTATTTGTTATTACTGTTGGGACCATACCAGTCGCTTGTGCCAGAGGTTTGTATTAATGGCACAAGTTAGTTTACTGTTTGTTTAGGAGGTGGAATGCATGTATTTTGACGTGATTCAAGCGACTGCACTCACAGCCACATAGTGTTTATGGGTGAGCTCGTTGTAAATAACAATTCCAATGCTGTGGTAAAACATCTGACTGCATGGTTTTCCATTGATTAAAAACCATTTCAATAGACTAGCATAAAGATATATTAAAGCACCTATCAAACACTGTCCATGTATTGTGAAGAATGAAAAATGATCTGAGTGATTGTTTGCTGTGTGTACACTCTACCAGTGCTGTCATGGGTGCAGTGAAAACTTTTGCTTTCTGTCAAATGTGCTGTGAAGCTCTTGCATCTAAGTTTTCATAGGGGTGAAATCTGTGTTTGTTTTACTGCAACGTTTTTATTTAAACACTGAAAGAACAGAAACTTTTGTTTTTAAAATACACCAATGAAGGGGGTAAAAGTGGCAAACACAAAGACTGAATTCTGCTTCTGTTTTAGGTATTTATTAATCTTAATCTAATAGAATACTTTTGTTGTGCTTGATGCTTTATATAGTGTGGCAGAATTTTAGAATGTTTACTCATCTTAAATTGGTAGGTGAGGATGTGCATATTTTTTATGAAAATCATGGCAAGAAGTTCAAATTGATATTACTACTTCTGTTATATTAAACTTAGTAGCAATGTAGATGAGTAGGAGGGAAAAAAACAGTGTGGCCAAGGCTTCCCAGACCTCATGTGTCGGTCCTCTGCTTTAATTCCTGCCGTGGCTAGCTTCTGATCCATGTCAGATCCTTGCTAAGAACTAGGGCACAAGTAGCGTGGAGAAGAGGGCACTGGAACTTGTGATGGGAACTTTGAACTGGCAGTTACATTTTTTCCCAAGGCCAGTAAGTGGCGTGTGAGATCTCGGTCCTACATTACCTCCTCATTTGTAGATTTAAAGATAAATAGATCTGAGCACTTCATGACTGAGCATGATGTTATTTGTAACAGGACATGTTTGTTCCACTTAACTAACCAAACATAATTGTTTAAAAGTAATTGATAAACTTGCTGTTTTGGAATAACAACCTACACAATGAGAGTTTTTTATAAGTAGTTTTACTTATGTTATTTCTGTATGCAATAGATTGGAATGCTCAGCTGGGTAAACAGCACTCCTTCAAAAACAAAGTTCACTGAATGTATTGGAATTACAAATTCTCTCTCATTGCATACTAGTGGGGAAAAATACAGGTCTTTCTCTGAACCTAAATGTAGTATCTTAGTTCCTGAAGTTGTGATGAAATGAAATCCATAGCAAAATATTGTAGGAATGCCTCTGCAGAGGGAACAATCTTCAAAGCTACTTGAAATGTCCCAAATTGAGATGTCTGTTTCTTTGGTAAATTGATCAGGATAGATGGTGGAGATCACCAGTTTTTGTAGCTGTCATCATAGGTCTTTATGTAATGAGATGGGACACAGCCCAGGAAACAGAATGGGGACAAGGGGAAAAAAAAAAAAAAAAAAAAGTCAGATGGGCTCATGTCCCGAAGTAGGATCTCAGCCAGTCAAGGATATATGTGGAGTAGGGTAAGGCACATCCCTGGTATACTCCAGCCCCATTTCTACCAGAATGGAGTGTATATATTGATTTTTTTTTTTTTTAAATGTGTGTGGGCTGACGGTCCCTTTCCTGGACACTTTTGAAATGTGCAATAAATGTTTCTGCTATTTTAAAGAATTAAGACCTTTGGAAGAATAGATAGCTGAGTGAAGGGGGTTCTCCTTTCATCTCTTTGGAGGGGGTAGGAGAGTTTATCCCTGTGCCCAGTGGAGGAGAGGAATAGCTCGTTGCAGGATATATGTCCCTTTGCAGAAGGAGTGAATAATGGTTTCCTAGCTAGGACATCCCTTTTAACAAATCCTGCTGCAGCTCCACCTACTGTTAGTGGAAAGGATTGGGAGATCCAGAAACTTCCCAGCACTAGCTCCTTCTGTTGGTCTCACTTCAAATTCCCCAGCTTGGTGAATTTTCACTACACCAGGCAGAAAGGAATGGGGCTCCCAATATTAGAGAAAAGAGGGGAGCTTCCTGCCTGATTTTAGTTAAAGAAAGAGAATTACACTCCCTTTATTTTAACACCTACTTCCTATCCACTAGAGCTGTTGGAAGAATATATCCATAAACATGGTGTTAGGAAGGTGCCCCAAATTGTTTAATTTCAACAAAGACAAATGCCTGTTATCTTAATCATCATATCTATAGTTAATAAATATTCCATCTTTGTGGTTACAAAAATATACCCACTGTAGAAATGTGATTTGCAGCAATAAAAATGACAAGAAATAGCGAGATTGACTTATCTGTGTTATGCTCACAACTGAAATATTTGAGGAAAGATGAAACAAATGAGATGAACCTATTAAGAAATCATGAAGTAACACTTATGGTACTATTTACACTTATTGTATACTATTATCAGTGTTGCCTCATATTGGCTGTATCTTTTATCTTGCTCTCTCTTTTTGTGAGGGAGTATTTTGTACTCTACTTCATTTTCCTTTTAATAAAATACTAGTAACTGAAAAGTGACTTTTTTGGCAGAGTTTTATTTTCAGGTACATAATGTTAAACACTGCCTAAATCTTTGTTTCCCTGAAACATTAACTCCTTGTGAATACCCAGTGAATCTCTTCCAGGAAAGATTTACACCCCGAACCCTCAGAAGGAAACAAGACCTTCAAACACTTGAAATTTTTTTTGGTTACACTTAATCTGAGCTAATCTTTCTCAAATACCTGGTTTTCGGTGAGGTTCTGCATTTTACTTAGCCAATTTTTGCAAATCGATATTAGGTGCAAAGAGATAATGACTTGTGCAATGTCATGCAGGGACTGTTTTGGTTCAGCAGTCGGGATTAATGGCTCCCAGTGCGCTCTGCCCTAATCACTTAGATCACACCATCTTCCCTCCGCAGCAGAACATAACAGATATTCATTGACACTGCTCAAGTAGTCCAGAGTTAAGTGGAGAGGAAGAATGCAGCTCAAAGTAGCTGACTAGGGGAAAACCTGTTGTTTTAAACCCTTTATTTTTTAAATTGTACCATAATCTTCATTGTTCATTTCCTGATAGAAAGGAATTAGAGAACTATGTGGCCTGAGATCTGGAATTTTGCTGAAATAAAAATGAGAAGTTCTTGACCTTGGCTTGTGGTGGTTATATATTGTTTGTAATATTCTTCTAAAACAATTATTGGGATCATTGAAACCAATCTGATCAAAGGCTTTAAACAGAGATAGTTTGGGGAATGTTTTGCTGGAAATGCTGGTTTGTTGAAACTGAAACTGCTCATGAGAAAAGCTTGGTTTTTGAAGAATTTCTCATTTCAAAAAAATTGAGAAATTTTCCATGTCTCATTTTTACATTTTTTAAAACAGTTCAGTGTTTTGTGTTGAAATGACTTTTCACTTAAATTTAAAGTTAAAAAAACAAAACAAAATTCAGAATTTCAGTTGGCCCCATCTAAAAACTTTTTTGCATTTTTTGGTTCATGAAAATGAGCTTTTTCTTTTTTTTATCCTGATTTTTAGGATGGGAAATTTTTTTGACATCTTATTTTTATGGGACAGGAAACCATTTCTCACCCAGCACTAGTTTCAAACTTTTTGGGTTTTTTAAATGCTTAGTTGCTGCTCTTAATCAGATACTGTATGGAAACTTCCGTCACTTTCTTCAAGTTTTTATGAAACTAAATCTGATAAGGTTCCACACTCGTAAGCTTTTTATGACTAGGTTAAAGAAGAACTAGAGACTCCTTGTATGATAAATCATCCCATGGATTCATGAGGCTCACAAGGTTTTAAATAAAGCCTTAATACTACCTGCCACTAGTTTCTGGTAGATTAATGGCTAGCCAGGGACTGGGGCTGAGAAATTGAAAGTAAAGTTACTTTATATATTCAAAAATTCAAATCCTTTTGGAGTGGATGGGTTTTGGCACTTGTCAGAAATTTAAATATATATATATTTCTGAAATGACATGACACATTCATGCAGGCTTAGTCCCTGCGGTCAGTGGAGTTTGCAAGTCTTTAATGCCCTTCCCCTTCTAAGGCTGAAACCAAACAATGCTTTAACTCTGTTAAGCCAGTCAGTGTAGGTAAAGTATAGTTGTTTAAACTAAGTTAAAGTGGTGCTAAAAAGTATTTACAAATCAGAAAGCACTGTGTGAGCCTCAGCCTGGAACATTGGCATACTTTGCTTGTTTGTTACAAATTAAATTAACCCCTGATTGTTTGTTTGATCCTTTCTCTGTCATGCTAACTTATATTTTTTTCATATTCCAGGTGAATGCACAATATTTGGAGCTGTTCGCGATTTAATGGTTAATCTTAACCTGTCCCCTGGTGGGCGCCCATAGACACTTTTAAAACAAGGCTGAACAACAAGCAACAAAAAACTCAAACTCTGAAATAAAGCCTTCAATTAAAAAAAAATAAAAAGGACATTTTGACATCTTAATTTTTTTTAAAAGCTAAATATAATAAACTGGGAAAATTTCAGGGATGCACTTTCATCAAATGATCAACATAACTTTTATATAGTGCTCTTGTATAGTGTGTTTTAATGGGAAACATTTCAGACTAGGTAATAGATTAAAGTGTCAGCTTGCCACTAATCGATTTAATATTCTGTTTTATACGAAGATTATGAAAATGCCAAACTTGTTTGTTTTGGTTTTTTTGTTGTTTTTTCCTTATGTTTTGGTGTAATAGACTTTTTTTAAGGCAGATCTGTCATTTTGAATACTGTAAAACTGTGACAAACTTTATATTGAAACTGTATTTTAATATGACTGCTTTGACTCTTTAAACAAATTACTTGGGCTTGTTGTAAACATGATCCCCAAAAGCAATATTTAATAAACTAGATAAAAAAACCTTAAATCAAGATTTTATGATTTTCATGCCGCCTTCTCTCCCTCTATTATACCACTTCAGGAAATTAAACATTGTAAAATATTTTACTAAAATTTTATACACACCTTATTCCTTAGATGTGAAAAATTTTATAATTAAAAATATATCCAGTTTCTTTCTTCCTCCTCTCCCTGGGCATTTCAGATCATTTACCATACCTCCTACATGGCTGGTTGTATTTTTGATCCCACCTTTTATCTGCACCCAATCCTGTAGAAGTAATTTTGCTCCCCAACTATGACATGCTCACTGCCAAGAATTCTGATTATTTTTAAATCTTAAGGAAACTATACTTTCATATCATTTCTAGTTATAAACACTATTTAAAATATAAATTTAGTTTATATTTTTTGGAAGCAAAAAGAAACCAGATATACATAGCAAAGGCTACATGATACAGTGGGAGTAGGCTTGTTTTCTCAGCACTTCTGCTTTTTTGTTCTGCCTTTCATTTTAAGGACCACCCTTATTGTCATTAGTGTTGAAATCCCTCATTTTAGATACAAAGTTGGATTAGGCATCAATGCTGCAGGGAGGAGAGAGAGAAGAAATAAGAAACCACCTTTTTTTCCAAACTCTCTTGTGAAGTTGGAAAAGCTGAATCAGGAGAGCTGAAGTTGACTAAGAAGACTGAAGAAATAACTTCGTGTTTAACTTCTTGAGTTGACACTACATTGAGAAATTAAGTAAAGTAAGAAAGTAAAAGGAAGGTATGGATAAGTTTGTCAGTCTTAATGAAGATTCTCAAATAATTCTATTGACTACCCATTCATCTTAGGAATCGGTTCCCAATTAATTTTAAAATCCTTCATAGATTATTTACTGTTGCCTGCCTTATGGATTTTGTGTATTTACTGCTCTCTTTTTAGCTGCTGCTTCCTTGGGTTCCTACCTGTTTCTGTCCCTTTTGGTGGAAGAGCCATCGCTGAAGTTCCTGCTATCTGGAGCATTCTTCATATTGGTCTCTGCTTCAGATTTCACTACAAACCTTTTTTGGTTTTGGTTCTTTTTGCATATTAATCCATTCAATTTCTCTCATACTTATCTGCTGTTTAAAAGATGGTTAAACTCCCTACACTTAACACTTTTTACTTAAGACAGTGATCCACCTGCCCCAAAAAACAAACAACTTCTTTATATGCTCTTATTCAGCTAAAGAGGTATTCAATTCCTGCCTTCACTTCTAGATTGAAATTAGAAACTAAATGGGAGAGGCACTAAAGATGTTTGCAGTAGAACAGAGCTCACAGAGCAGAAAAGTTACATCACATACTAGACTGGGTTTACTGTTCATGGTATGGCGGTTCCCATACCCACTCGCTGCCTTAAGGAAGCAGTTTCTGGAGAATGGGATGTAATCACTATTTTTACTAATATTTGAGGATGTGTGTGCTGGGAGGCAGAGGGCCTTGGGAGGCTGAGCACTTTAGAAAACTTTCTCTTACCATTCTATCACCTGATTGCAGAGACTGAAAAAACTGCCTATAAATCTGTGATACATTGCTGCGATTAAAATGGGATGACCAAGAGCTTTTACATTAAGACTCAAGAGTCTGGGGAGACTGATAGGTATTCTGTCCTAAGGAGTATTACTTTTGAGAGGAGGAGATGGATTACATTTGAGGCCGTACTCTATAATGGTTTACTTAATAGAGGAAATATAGGAAAATATTTGAAGCATTTATTACTCTCCAGCAACACTTTGGTTCCCCTCAAAGCAGCAACTTAATCTTGCATCTACAGATGTAATTTTTAGTCTTTAGTTTAATTTAGTTTTTCACGTGTGCTTAGTCTTCTGATGGTCAAATATTAAAGATTAAGAAGACTCCACTTGCCACATTCCCAGAGCATTATTGTTATGGAAAGTTTTGGCTGTCCATTTGAGCAACTGAGTACTGCCTTGGGGGACTTTCTGGTGTATCTGTGTTTCAGACAAAGCTGCCTCCTGACGCAAGATCGATGAACAGTGGAAACAAGGGAGCTGAATTAAGGTTGCAAAGTCAACCTTAACTCTTGTATTTTCTAACTTCTGAGTGTTTTGGTTTGCAATTTTAATGATCTTTTAATATAGCATTTTGTCTGTAATTTAATTCCATCATATGCTATTGACGCCCATTTAGTTCATTAGCTGGGTTGGGACATTTATACCCACCACACAGATCTCTGCCAGTTGAACTAATAGATAGCAGGGGTAGGTTGCTATCCTCATTGTGCCCAAGAACCAGAGAAGGATGACAGATGCCATGCCAGTGGGTTTTGCAGATATTTGCTGACAGCAGAGGAATGGTAAAACTGAGGAATCTTGGTTCTATTCCGTGTTTTTGAGGGGAGCACAGGCTCTTGTTCATTCACCCCAGGCTTGAGTCCTTGCTCACCCTCTCCAATTTTAGTCCCCTCTATGCCACCACTGGCCACTTTCCCACATCCTAGTCTCTACTCCTCTGGCTTCTGATCCTGGTCCAATTTCCTTTCCAGTAGGTCCTAGTCTCTTCAGTCCCCAGATGCCCCATCCCAGTCCCAGCAGGCTCCCTGCCTAGCCTGTTCCAATTCACACTCCAATCATCCAGTCTCTGTCCCTTCTGGCTCCCAGTCTGTCTCTCTCCTCCCTCAGCTTCTAGCCAATCTCCTCATTTTCTCTGGATCCTTGTCCCGGCCCTGCTCTGCCAGTCCCAGTTCTCCCCCCACACTGCAGCTCGTCACCGCTCTCTTCTTGCTCCTTTTGTTTCCAGTCAGCCTCTCAGCCTCAAGTCCCTGCCTCTATTATCCTGATTTCTTTTCCCCACCTATCCCGCAGCACCGTAGGTCTGAAACTTCTCTGCGTTTGAGTTAGGCAGCTTCATCCTCTGTGCTGCCTTGCTGGCCGCAAGGGTTCAGTATGAGCATAGAAGAGACAGGCTCCATGCTCTCTGTTCTGGTATCTCACCCCAACTCTAAGCAGCCACGATAGTAAAAGCTTGGAGCAGGAACATGCCCAGCTGCTCTGTGGAGACAGCGGAAGAGTAAGAGCTGGGAGAAGATGGAGCATGCTCAGTGAGGATGGGATCTTCCTAGAGTTACACTGATAAGCTGTAGCAAATATGTCCTGAGCACATGAAAACAGCTGTTCCATCCACCCCCCAAAATCTTATTATATGGTCAAATTTGGATCTGCTTTCCCAGTGATGATAAAAGCCACATCCTTGACCTCAGGCCTGACAACATGAATTGCAGGGCAGAACAGTCCTGCCCTGCCCTTTTCACCTTTGGCTCCACTCTGGGCTCCTCTCACTTCTGCACTTGGCCTGCTTGCTGTCACATTTCCCCCTATTTCATTTGATTCCCCTTCTCCCTTCCATAATCCCCCTTCCTCCCAGGTGGCATTGAACAGCCGGAAAGGCTTAGCAAGGAGGGAGAAGGGAGGCAATGAGCAGGGGTGGAGTCTAGGATGACCTGGAAGTGGGAGCCATGGGTGGAAGAGGTGGGATGGGGAGCTAGCCTCCCCAAGGAGAAGTTTTCACACTGCCACCCGTGGACCATACCTCTTAAAATCACTGGGATCCTGGGCAACTGCCCCCTTTGCCCCACCCCATCCTCATCAGCGGGCCTGCCTAACTCCAAGGTTCATCCCCTGTCAAATTTCAAGTCCCTGCTCCGAAGTTTGGGGTGGTAAAGATTTTCAAATAAAAAGTTGCCAGAATTTTTTTTAAATGAGCATTACATAATTTCCAACCCTCATTTTAAGAAATTGCTGAAGCATTACAGCTGACATTTAAAAAAGAAAAAATCTTGAGGCAGACACCTGGTATGGAAAATATCACCCAAACGGTTAAAGTTTTGCAAAGTAATAAGTGACTGAAAACAGGATCTGACAATGGGACATGTCAGGTATCTTTAATGGACTTTCCTATCAGCTCTGTTTAGCATATCACTACGATGATATAAGGCAGGTGATTATGGAAAGTGTGGTGGTTTATTTTCAAAAGCAGTTGACCAAATCATCCTAAATGCTTATTCCCCTCATACTATGTGAGTTGCATAGATAAGTGGTTTTCAAGCCACAGGTGGGGACCCAGTCCTGGGTTGCAGACTCTCAGCTACTAGGTCACGGCAACCTCTGCTGCCGCTACTGAAAAACTGGAATGCATTGCTCAAAGATCCAAAGGGGTAGGGAGCCGTGTTAGTTTAGGTCAGCAAAACAAACAAGGAGTCCTGTGGCACTTTTAAAGACTAACAAATTTATTGATTGCATGAGATGAAAGCTCATGTGATAAATATATTTGTTAGTCTTTAAGGGTGCCACAGGACTCCTTGTTGTTTTTGCTCAAAGATGTAATTGTTAAGATGAAGGCATAAATGATTTATTTTTTTTAACTAGGTCATGAGGAAAAAAGGGTTTGAAAACCACTGGCATAGATTCCTCTGGAAGGATGGTAGGATATATGTATTTTAATAAAAAATGTGCAACATAGAGAACTCTCTTCTGCTATTGACATGCTCCATTCGCACAGCAGTTCTCAAACTGTGGGTCAAGACCCTTAGTGAGCTCACTGCATTAGCAGGTGGGGTTATAGCAATCTGGAGCACACAGAGGATGCATTTCACAAAATGGTCTCCTCCATACAGCGGGATACGCATGAGGTCACGTTTCACGAAGGATGATATATGCTCTACCCAAATCAGTGCTCTCCATGCAGCACGACTTCACACATACCATGTGTGAGATTATGCAGTCCAGATGACACCATTTTGTAAAGCAAAATGGCATCTTCCTGGTGGTGTGACCTTGTATGTACAGTGCGTGTGAGGGTGTCTTGCAGAGAGGATGCCATTTTTAAATGGTAACTTCCAACTGTCTGGAGTCATGGAAACAACACATCTGAAAATGGGGTTATGCAGGGAAAATGTTTGGGAACCACTGGTCTAACATGCATGTATCCTATCATCCTTCTGCTCAAATCTGACACATTGCATAAGGTAAATAAAGTTAAGCAAAGCATTTAGAAGGATTGCTCATCAGCATCCAGTGTAGTAGAACATTTTCTGCTTTTATATTTGAGTTTATCTATAAAAGCAATAATCTGAGTGGCTACCAGGAATTCCACAGCTATTACTTTTCAGTAAGATCTTTTATTTCTCATCACAGAGATCTGTACATGGAGCCTTCCTGAACTATACTACACTAACAGAGTCCTCTGCTTGGACAAATGACTTGGGCTTGACTTACACAAAGGTAAAAGATCATCTTCCTCCCTAAATGTCTACCCCTGGGCTGTAAAATGAGTTACTTTGATTATGCGTCTGGCTCTGGCCCCTTTTAAGTGCCCAGGTTTCTGCTAAGGCTCTTTGTCACAGGTTTGTGATGCTGCAGTGTTTTGAAGATATGGCACCTTATGCTTGGGTTGTAGACTTTATCCCAGTCTCCCCTTCACCATAAATGAATAAATCATTGAACCTTTAACATACATGCACCATATAACCAAACAGCCAACCCTTGTCATGTCTTCTGAGGTTATCAAGCAAGTGATGCTGTGCTAGGAGTTCCTTGGTGTGGTTCTCCTGCACCCCAGCCTCTTAATAATGAGGGGTAATCTGGGTGTAGATATAGAATACATATGTATGTTGGTTGAGCAAGATGGGATTTGCATTTGGTACTGAAATGGAAGGGCCCATACTTGTAAGCCTCACCATTACAAGAGTCATGGAGGGTTGCCCCACTTTTAGTTGGGCCTATTGTAACCGGCACAGTTTGCAATGTCAGTATTGTACAAGCTGTTTCTCTTAAAGCCGCAGCTCCCGGAACCATGGGGTTGCATGAGCAAGTGGGCTGGTGGGGGTGGGTGGTAAATAAAATCCTATCTGCACACCCCCTTCCGCCGGAAAGTTTGATCCCCCTAAGGGCCTCAAACCCACAGGGGAAAGACCACCGCTAAACAGCTGTATTTAAAATAAAAGTCATGAATTTTCCACTCGGCCTCCCCCAGCTGCTGCTCATCTTTAGCCCCGCTCCCCTTCACTGCTCGGCTCAGGAGTGGGACGGACGCGGCCTCGCTAGCTTGGCTCCTTGCTCCCTCCCGCAGGGGCCTTACGAGGGTCCCGCTCAGCCTGACAGCTGTGCGCTGCGCGCCTCGGCTCCTCCCGGGAACTCTGGGCCCAGGAGGCGGCTCGATGGGAGGAGCGGCGGGGGCAGCCCGGCCTTAGTTCCGGCACGGCGGGCGAGGCGGGCCGGGCATGGCGCTCGCGCTGGCGGATCTGGCCGCGCGGCTGAACTGCGCCGAGTACAAGAACTGGGTGAAGGCCGGGCACTGCCTGCTGCTGCTGCGGGACGCCCTGCAGCGCTTCGCCGGGGAGCGGCTCCGCGAATTCCACCGCCAGCTGCTCGCCCGCAGCCCCGCCCGTCTGGCGGCGCCCCTGGGCAGCCCCGGCTGCCGTGCCCGCTGCCTTCCTCGGGGCCGGCAGGTGAGGGACGGAGCCCAGCAGCAGCAGCATTCCTTGCTCTAGCACCGCTCCGGGAGCTCGGGTGGGAGTACGGGCGGCCGCTATTGCTGCGCTAAATCCCTCCGCTGCTGGCTGGGCTGGGAGGGGGAAGCGTCCAGGTGCCTGGGGACCAATAGGGAGGGAGCAGGGCGGGTTGCTGCACGGGTGTAAGGAATGGATCAGCCTGTGTCCTTTATTGCAGTGTTGTCTAGCCACGGCCTCCCCCAGCCGCTAATCAGGGTTGTCAGTTTTGATCCCACCTAGTGCTGGAGGCTTCATCACATGATCTTTAATTAAAGATTAATCTTTAATTGATGGAGAAGGCTCCAGGAAAGTCTGGAGAGCTGGCAACCCTTCCCTTTGTGGACATCTCCCTGCCCTCTTGCACCAAGCGGCCTACTGTCAGAGTGGCCAGCCTTGTTGGTGGCCTTGGTAACTGGTATTTTAATTAAAGCTCCAGTTTCTGCCCTGTGATGTGATGCTGATGTGAGACTACTGGCTGTCCTTTTAAAGTATGTTTTTTAGCCCTCCTGGTTGCAGAGAAAAACTTGAAAACATGATCCCAGAGCGCCCTTAAGGCTTGGAGAAGCAGCAGGGAAATAAAAAGAACCCCTGCAGCCTGTTACTTTTTAAAATTCTCACGATTTTTGAACACTTGACATCAGTTATTATGAATAGCGCGTCTGCTTAAGTCAGTGCCATGTAGGAGCAGGGCTGAATCTTGGGGAAGGTGTTGAAGTTGAGAGCAGAGCACAGAGTTGTGAGTGCTGCACTCAGGTCCTCAAAGTGCATATGAAATATAAACTCTTTCTCCACTGGTGGGCAGGGACTGCTTCCCTCTGCCAGCCATGACTGCAAGGAGACCCACATGAGATACCTTGCCGTTCTAAGGGGGTAGCCATGTTAGTCTAAGTCAGCAAAACAAACAGGGAGTCCTGTGGCACTTTTAAAGACTAACAAATTTATTTATTGCATGAGCTTTCATGGGAGAAAGTCCCATTTCCAAAGTGGGATTTTCTCCTACGAAAGCTCATGCGATAAATAAATTTGTTAGTTTTTAAAAGTGCCACAGGACTCCCTGTTTGTTTTGCCTTTCTGTTAACTGCAAAACTCCATTTACTTAATCATGGACGCAGTCACAGGAAGGTTGCAGAATTGTGTCCTTCCCTTCTTCCTTCCCACTGTGGTTCCTGCTTGTTATCCCAGGAGAACAGTTCTAGATGGGATGCTGAACAAGAAATTAGGAGATGGAGAATTTCTTTGCTTTCTGATTCACAGTGTTATGGTCCATCCTTATCCCAGCCATTCAGTTTGAGTCCAATATTGACTCTGCAGAGGGTGCTGTGTCTCAGCGACAAGGCATTTCACCATCTTGCCTTGTTGACCCTTGTATTTGCTCTCCAACTTCTGTCTTTGCATGGCATACATAGGAGTTACACAGAGCTAGATCTTTTGGTGGCTGTTTGAAGATCAGTTTGGTTGAAACCTTTTTTTCCAGTTTCCATGAAGGAGCAAGAAGGGAGAATAGTAAGTGTAAGTGCTCATGAAAATGAAGGCTTAATAGGACTGGCTAGGATTGGGCACAGTGGGAACTTCTCACATAGCTTCTTTAGTACTCTTGTGAGGAAAAACTGATGCTTGTGCCAATCAGTGGATGGTAGTTTAATGTTGTGAGGAAAGCTTCCCTTAAGTACCATAACGAGATTCCTGTTCTCATTTTCACTAATAATGTTAATTTATAATAACAGTAACATAGAAATATGAACATTGTGTAGATAACACAGTTATAAATATTTTAATTATCTAAAAACAAGCATTATCAGCCCAGGAAATTGAGTTATTATTAGGTTTAAAAGATGTCCAAACAAATTAAGAGATGGAAATGCAGTAAGGGCACCCAAACTAGCTTGACTACTCTGTAGTGACACCATGAGGGAATTAAATAAATAAAATGTATCTACAAATCAGTTAAATCGAATCTGGGTCACGTTCTGAAATGCCTTAATCATGATCCTATTATAGTTATGATGGTGTCTGCATTCTTATATTATTAAGATCATACAGCCAAAAAGGACTGAGACAAGGTGAATATTTTAAAGGACTTGTTTCAATTAATAGGAAATAATGAATGAGTTTACTTGTGCATTCTCAGAAAACTCATTCTGTGCACAAAGAATAAATACTATAACCTTGTGGGAGATAAACTGTATTCTTCATGCATAAAGCAGAAATTCAACCTTTAAGTGCAAAGCTAAACTCAACTGTGGAGGTATGACTTGTGACTCCATAATATACAGTCATGGGAATCACTATCATATAGAATTATATTATAGAAACAATGTAGTGAGAATTGACCACTGATCCTCTCTGATAAGAGTACCTTAAAAGAAAAAAACTCCTCTAATAGAATTCAGGATAAAAACCATTCATTTTAGAGTTCTTCAGTGCTATCAACAATTAGTTATTTGTGCAACCGTGTAAGAGTGCTGGGTACTATGTTAGACCTAGAAATAAAACAGAGTTTCTGCCCTGAGGATTTTATAGTCTAATTCACACACACAGTTAATCTCTCCACCCCACAAAGTTAATTAGTAGGGTAGAGGAGTGTCTGTGTGTGCATGCATGAGGAAGAAGAACAATAACAAAAGTTAAATCAGAATAAGTTGAATATGCACTTTGAAGGCTTTGTCTAAACAACAGAGTTAAGATGTAAAAAGCAGTTACGTCGACCTAATTAGGTCTGTACACACTACAGCCTTGGTCCTGCTGCCGACGTAACTCCACCTCCACTAGCTGGCTTCAAGACTGAGCTTCATAGGTGTAGGGAGGGATGGTATGATGGGATGGCCTAGATTGGCAATTGACTGATCTGTGACTACTGGTGCTGGGCATGCCAATGGCCTGAGATGGGACGGATTCTAAGTTACTACAGAGAATTCTTTCTGGGTGTCTGGCTGGTGAGTTTTGCCCACATGCTCAGGGTTTAGGTGAGTGCCATATTTGGGGTTGGGAAGGAATTTTCTCCCAGGACAGATTGGCATAGGCCTGGGGGGGTTTCTTGCCTTCCTCTGCAGCATGATCATAGGTCACTTGCTGCTGGATTCTCTGTACTTTGAAATCTTTAAATCATTATTTGAGGACTTCAGTAACTCAGTCATAGGCTAGGTGTCTATTACAGGAGTGGGTGGGTGAAGTTTTGTGGCCTGCATTGTGTCAGAGTGGATGATCATACTTGTCCCTTCTGACCTCACAATCTGTGAGAGGCGTAGGGTTGATGTCGGTGTAGTTAGGGTGATGCAGCATCCATGTAGCTACTGCAAGTTGTCTGTGAATTATAGACTCATAGACTCTAAGGTCAGAAGGGACCAGTACGATCATCTAGTCCAGGGGTCCTCAAACTATGGCCCACGGGCCGGATACGGCCCGCCAAGGTCATTTACCCGGCCCCCACCCCTGCTGCGGCCTGCCCCATGCATCCGGGGCAGCGGGGTGGCCATGGCCGGGGCAGGCTCCCGGTCTCCCACCCGCCGGCTACCTCGACTTCCCGGCCCGGAGCCGACCCCGCCCCGCTCTGCCGACAGCCTCGGCCTCCCAGCATGGGGCCAGGATCGGTCTCCGTTGCCGGGGTCTGCTCTTCCCTGCCGGGGCCGCGTTCGGTCCCCACCAGTGTTCCCTCCCAGCTGCGCAGACTCCTCTTGCGGCCGGGCTGGGGAGATTCAAATCTCCTGCCCTGAGCATGCTCAGATAGAGCGTGCTCAGGGTGGGAGCGGCCTGGCCCAGAAGCAGCTCTGCCGGCCGTTCCTGTAGCTCTGAGCCTCCGGCCAGGTAAGGGGGCTGGGAAGGGGCTGGAGGGAAGCCTGGAGAGGGGTGGAGGGACAAGGAGAGTGGCTGGGTTAGAGGGGTGGAGGGACAAGGAGACTGGCTGGGTTAGAGAGGTGGAGAGGGGTGGAGGGGACAAGGAGACTGGGTGGGGGCTGGGTAGTGGTGGAGGGGACTATGCACGGCAGGAGTGGGGACTTCGTGGGGGGCTGGGGACGGATGGATGAAGTTAGAGGCCTGGAGAGGAGTGGAGGGGACATGGGGACAAGGAGACTGGTGGGGGCTGGGGAGGGGTGGAGGGCAGTGTTCCCTCTAAGCTGCATGGGTGCGCAGTCGTGCAGCGGCCGTCGCAACCCCAGCACAGCACGGACGGACCCCCGCGCAGGCCAGCAGCCCCCACCGCCCCCTCCAGACACCCGGGGCTGCAGCTTTGCCACTGAGATCCGACCTGAACCCGGCCTCTGGGCTGGCCCTCCCTGCCCCCAGGGCAGAGCAGGCAGGCTCAGGGCCGGGGCATGTGCGCACGCCTGCCTGCCTGCCCCATGCGGCCGGGGCAGCGTGGTGGCCGCAGCTGGGGCAGGCTCCCAGTCTCCCACCTGCCGGCCACCTCGACTTCCCAGCCCGGGGTCGGCTCCGGTCCGCCGACAGCCTTGGCCTCCCGGCACGGGACCAGAATCGGTCTCAGGTGCCGGGGTCTGCTCTGCCCTGCCGGGGCCACGTTCGGGTCCCCGCCGCCACCTGCCTCGGCTTCTTTATTTCTTTTTTTTCTCTTCTCTGCCATCCTTTCTCTTCCCTGCCTTCCTTTCTCTTCTTTCTCTTCCTCTTCCTTTCCTTTTTTTCTTTTTCTCTCCCCTGCCTACCTTTCTCTCCCCTGCCTACCTTTCTCTCCCCTGCCTTCCTTTCTCTCCCCTGCCTTCCTTTCTCTTCTTTCTCTTTCTCTTTCTCTTTCTCTTCCTTTCCTTTTTTTCTTTTTCTCTTCCCTGCCTTCCTTTCTCTCCCCTGCCTTTCCTTCTCTCCCCTGCCTTCCTTTCTCTTCTTTCTTTTCCTCTTCCTTTCCTTTTTTTCTTTCTCTCCCCTGCCTTCCTTTCTCTCCCCTGCCTTCCTTTCTCTTCCCTGCCTTCCTTTCTCTTCCTCTTCCTTTCCTTTATTTCTTTTTCTCTTCTTTGCCTTCCCTTCTCTCCCCTGCCCTCCTTT